>JANXJC010000091.1:11204496-11220409 GCA_027564655.1 Leptodon cayanensis | reverse complement strand
TCCCAGCCCCCAGCCCTGCCACCGCCTTTCCTGCTGCGGTTTGTCACACCGAGCCCTCGGCCAAACCGGCGCCAAAAAACATCACAAACCCCCATTGCTGGGGGTGGGAGGGAAGGGGGTTGGTGTCAATAAACCCCGTACAAGCGACAAAACGCAGCAGCGAGGCCGACCGCAGCCACCTCCAGCTTGAGCAAAGCCTCCAGCTGCTGCAGAAAGGCAGGAGATATATATTAAAGATTGCATGAATTACATACACTCCTCTCGTCGGCCAATGCCGTGCTCCTGGGGCAATTCTCAGCGGCTCCCACATGGCAGCTGGGGGAAAGCCAGCCCCAGTGAGCAAAATGTTTGCCTCGGAGAGCAGAAAACCAGGGGACGACAAAGCCCAGGGCTCCTCGGAGGTATGGGCAGGGCGATTAAAAGCCCCATTGCAACACAGAACTGGAGTTAAAATTCAATTTTGCAAGTGAGACCAGGGCACGTGGTTCCCTCCCCAAATTCCCACCACCGTTCCCTCCCAAAATTCCCCCTCTCCTGCCCCCCCGACTCCCAAACCCAAAATAAACCCCCAGGCTGGAGGATGTGCTGGTCCCTGGGACCCTCAGCCTGCCCCCCCAGCACCACCCTGCACCAAATCCAGCCCAAAAGGGTCCTGTCAGCAGACAACGGTTTCCACCCAATTTCCATCACCCACGGAGGCGGCTGAGGCTGCATCGTCCCCAAGCAGGGGGGGACACGGGACGGGGGACAGACACGTGGGGGACCCCCCTGTCCTGGCTGGGGCTGGGGCAGGGCCAGCTCCTGGGGTGCCTCCTCTGAGCGTCCCCGGGCTGTGCGGTTGCCAATCCCCTCGGCTGAGGGGGAGGCTCATCGCTCAGAGGCCCCACCAGCCTGAGAGAGAGACAAAATCTCCCCGGCAGAAGGCTTTTGGCCAGCATGTCCTACAGGCTCCTGGGGACCCTCCTGCTCCTCCTGCCAGGTATGTGCCCGCTCCAGAAATACCCCAACCCAGGCAAGATTTGCTGATGGGGTTGGGGTTGGGGTTTGCCCCCAAACATTTTTAATGCAATCTGTTGGAAAGCCTGAAGTGCAGAAGATCCACCTCAAAGCTGCTCCCCTCCTGCAGGACCCACCTCGGCAGAGGGGAGACACATCCAGCAAAGCCCCAGGGAGCTCTGGGTGCTCCCCGGAGAGACGGCGGAGCTGAGCTGTCGCGTCTCGGACCACAGCCAGTACGTGAACTGGTACAAGGAGAAGCCAGACGGCAGTTTGTACTGGATTTACCGGAACTTGAACTACCCATCTCCGCGGGGAAAATACTCTGGGAGGAGAGAAACACAGGGGAGTTTTTCCCTCGCCATCAGCTCCGTGCAGAGGGAGGATTCTGGGGTTTATTATTGCAGCTCCTCCAAATTCTACACCCTCTTTGGGGATGGGACCAGGCTTGTCGTCACCGGTGAGTACCCGGCAGGTCACCCGTCAGCTGGGGACAGCCCTGGGGAGGTTCATGGCACTCCCATTTTCCTCTTCAGATGCCTCTGAGCCCAAGCTCTCCATCCTGGTGCCCGTCGATGCGGAGGAGCCCAGGCAGCCTCCGGCCAGCATCCCCCTGCTCTGCCACCTCCATGACCTCCCTCTGGGCTGGAACACCGTGCGCTGGCAGCCCGGTGGGGAGGTGACACTGGTGACAGCAGCCACCGTGGACAAGCATGGCATCCTCAGCGCCTGGAGCATCACCTGGGTCTCGGCCGAGCGGTGGGATGGGGCTGCGGTGTGCACGGCCCTGGAGAACGGCACGGGCAGGACCATCAGCGTCGCCATCACTGGAAGACCTGGGGAGGGTAATTAGTCCATTCCTGACCCCCTCCTGCAGATCCCAGCCTCCATCCACCCCCTGCATCCCAATTCTTCCAGCCTTTCCTCATTTAGGACATCCCTACAACCCAATTCTTCTTCGTTAAGACACATTTGGAAATCCCTTGTGCCCCCTCCCATCTCTTCGCTGGGATCCCCCTGCACTGAAAGGCTTTAAACCGGCGCATATCCCCCCCCCACCGTCGCCTCATTTTGAGGGGTGCTCAGCCCTGGCCCCCCATTTCAGGCTCTCCTGAGTGACCAAACCCACATTGTCCCCCCCCCCTATTAACTCTCCTCCCCGCCACCCACAGAAGGATGCCCTTCCTGGCCGCTGGTGCTGTCCTGCGTCTCCCTCCTTTTCCTGCTCCAGCTGACCATCCTGCTCTGCAGACGGCGTCTGGCCAGAGGTGACCCCCCCCTCCCAGCACCACCCTCGCAGTCCCTTTGCCCCAGCTCTCTCCTCGCCTCCTCCAGCCACCCACACGTACACCCGGGAGAACCACCCAGGAGGTAAAACCCCTTCCTCAACCCCCACCCTGAAATAAATTCATTTATTTATAGTGTCATAACGCTGCTCTGGTCAAACCACACCACCCTCAGATTCCAAACTGCCTCAGGAGTTTCACTGGGGGGAACAAAACCCACCAACCTGGTGAGAAAATTCATTTTCGGCTGGTGTTGGTGGTGCGAACGCTGCTGCTGCATTGCTGGGCTTCTGCCTGGAGCAACCCCCAAAGCGCTGGTGGCTGCCTGGGTCACCCAAAAGCCGAGGGTAAATCTCGTCCGGGTATCAGCTTGCACTCGGGTCTGGCTGCCGGCACCACGAGTGGGGAACACCCGGGCATTGGGTGCTCCCCCACCTCCAAAAAAATAAAAGCCTCTTTGGGGGAGCACCGCAGCTCCCCAGCCTGAACCCCAGCCCTTTGCACAGCAGGAGCAGCCCGGCTGCTTCAAAAAGCATCGAAATTGGGTGCAAGACTTCATTAGACACAAAATATTTCATTTTCCGACTCAGAGGGACCACCTTTTGCCATCACTGGCACCAGCTCCCAGCATCACCCGCCTGCGCTCACCCCAGGTAGCTAAAAATACTCAAGGCTTTTTTTTGTCCTCAAATGTAAAATGAGGTTTTAATAACGCCACTTCTTGCTTTCTCTCGCAGATGGATCCAAGCCGGCGAGGTGCTGAAACGCCCCTGCCCTGCTCAGCCAAAACCCCTGACTGCAAATGCATTAAAACCCAAGAGAAATGGGAAAATTGTTAGAGTCTGTGGGATGGTAGCTGGGCAGGCACAGCCCCATGTTCGGCCACAGGTCACAAACATCTGTCACCAAGTTGCAGATTTGCCCCGTGAATAGTGTGCAAACTTGCAGCAGCTTTGCAAAAGCCAGGAGAAATCATCTTCTTTGATAGGGTACGAGCACCAGCCCCGGGAAAATTCCCTTCGGATATTTCCTAGCCACTTGAGGAGGGTTTTTAGCAGAGTTGTTTTTATACATTTATAATGTCAAAAGCGAAGTTCACAGCCACTTGTAGACAGTGTCACACGCAAACCGCCCGGAAAGCTTATTTCAGTGGTTTACCAGCTCATAAGCACACGAGCGCTCCGGAAAAAAAATGCAAACCCTCTGGATAGCTGCCAAGTGCTCGGAGCGAGGTGGGATGGGACCAGCCAGTGTGGTGTCACCCCCATCTAGTGCTGCGATGGCCAGACCCAGCACAGCCAGTTTGGGCAGCCGGAGCATCGCCAGCAGCTCCATGATCCCATTTTTCCTCTTCCAGGGCAGTGGGACTGGGTGGGGAAATAACCTTTGCTTTTTTTCCTGCTGGGTTTCTCTCCTTGGCTTGGAGGAGGAGGAAGGCTGTAAGCACCGGGAGGGAGGGGAGAGAGGGGATACTTGATAGCAAGGAGAGATGGTGTAAAAATAATAAAATTCCTGCTTTCTGGCTAAGAAACTGAGCTCTCGGATTTATATCAGCTTATGCTTTGTGGTACCTTGTATAGCAGCCATGCGAAATTGCTGTTAAACAGGAAAAAAAGGGATTTATAAGTTAGAGAATTAAGCAAAGCTGTAATACAGCCCCTTCCTTCCTTATTTTGCTCATGGATCAGTAAAAGACATGACACACGACAAGCAACCCCTCTCCTTGCTCCAAGGATGGTCCTGATTTTCCCGGCTGCTCGGTGACCCTGCGGATAATGTCCCGGGGGTTAGGAGTCGATGTGTGCTTGGGTGCAATTCATACCCCCCTGTTTCTGTCGGTGCTGTGGCTGGAGGGGTATTTCAGAGGGGACGGGAGGGATGGGAAGCACCCCCCATTGCTCAGAGCCCTCGGACGCGCCCGGGGGGTTCACGCAGCTGAGCTAGGTCTAATTAAGGCAGGAAAAAATAAAGGACAATGCTTGGAAAATGAGCGTCTTGGAGCTGTGATTCTGGGACTGGCCACCCAGCATCATCTCCTGCAGCATCCCATGGCCGGTAACAGCAAGGACTGGTTGCAGCGCCCGTCTCAGCCTAAAACTGGTGGTGGGACAGCAAGGGGTTATAAATCCCTCATGTTTCAGCCGTGCCGAGAGCCCCTGGGAGCCGCGCGTGAGGACGATGCCCAGAGGAAGAGCGAGCTGCCGCCCGGATGCATAATGGGCACCAACTGTGAAAACCAGGAACATGTTTTTATTTTATTTTATTTTATTTTATTTTACATTAAAATATTTTTTTTAAGAATTACTGTTTGAAAGTGCATTTGTTTTCTTCATTTCAAAGTATCTAAAGTGTCACATTATTATTTCCCAGTCTCTCTGGCAGAGCCACACACCCCAGCTGGCAGCAGCCAGCCCAAGCAGCCACTGTTTAAAAAAAGGGCAGGGAAGGGCAGGAAACTGTTATTTAGAGTAGAAAACCGCATGGGACAATGAGAACAGCCTGTTCAGTAGAAAAGCCCCTCCATTCCTCAGAGGACTCCTGTGGGAAGAGCAGCTTGTCCCACCTACCTCTCGGCCGGCACACGGCACCTTGGGGGGCAGTGGAAACCCCGTGGCAGCCGGTGCCATGGGGGAGGGGATTTTTTGGGTTTCCTTCATCAATCTCGTCATCGTCTCCAGCAGGGAAAACACCAAACAATGTCCCCTCCAGCCACTTCCGCAGGAATCCTGCTAATGTCATCTGCTTGGGCACGAGTCATTGTTAAGGGAAGAGTCTTATCTACCGGCTGCATTTTTTTAATTTCCCTTCAAGTTTTGCTTCCGCCTATTAAAGCTGGGAAATGACGCAATGTACCCGAGAGCCGGGGATGGCGGTGATCTCATTCGCACCTTCATCCTCAATGTAAAACCCACAGTCATGCTGCAAGCCCCTGACTGCTGCCAGGCTTCACCATGCCACGATGCTCAGAGCATCCCCAGGATGCAGCACCTTCGGCATTGTGAGGAGTGAGAGCTGGCTTTGCCATTCCTTTCTGGAAAAGCCTTTTTTTTTGACTCACACATTGAGTTTTCCCACGTGAAAGGCAATGCTCCCACGCTGCTCCCTCGCTGCAGGGCCTTTTACGGTTTGATTTCGGCACATATGCTTTAATAATTAAAAAAAAGAGATGTAAAAGTACAGAGATTGCGCAAAATAGGAATTAGGTTTTGTGAAAGGAGCATGGGATCGGAGATGGAAAGGACGGTTTGGCTGCTTTTTTTGGCTGCTCTTTGGGCGATGTTTTTGCTCTGCATTGTGAGACATGAAAAGTGAGTAAGAACAAACATAAAAGGAAAAAAAAATAGAGTGTTTTCATTTTCCAGCCAGAAATACAATTCAAAATCCGCACCCACATTTCCCCAGTGGTCCCCAGCACCCAAGGACCATCCCTCACATCATGAAGACGCGGGACGCTGCTGGGGATGCTCCAGCTGGACACCAGTGTGCTCGCAGCCACAGAAGAACAGCAGAGTTTGGTGCAAAGGGTTCATTTGCCCCCTTGCATCGCCTTGTAGTGGATTTTATCCAGCTCCCTTAGCAGCATCTCCACGCTGCAGGTACCACACTTCTTCCCTGCACCCCCCCGCCAAGTTTTTTCAAGTTTTGCATCATCATGTCCAACCATGAGGAGCTGTTCTCAGCCCCAAGCCAGCAAATCCCTTTGAGTTCAGAGTCCAAGTTTGCACGCCAAGAGGTTGGTCTGCCCAACCCCATCCGCTCATCTAATAAAAGCCACCACCATTCTCATAAACCTTCCTTGCCCTGTTCTTCCCCCATCACTTTAAAACCACAATATTTTAACTCTCTCACAGCTCGACATCTCCCCACGCTACCCAAGCATCTCCTGGCTGAGACGGCAGCTCTGGCCCCGGTGGGATTCATCCCGATGAGGTCAGATTTCTGCTTGGGTTGAGATTTTGAGTTTTGATGTTCTTTTTGTGGGTCAAGGGGAGGGTCTGGAGATATTCGTTTCCTGCCTGCTCGGCCACTTGGCATTCCTCTGCACTTAACCCTTTGCCAAGCAGCTCCCTATAGATGGGAAAAGTCACTCTGGCAAAGCATGAACAGCCCTGGGAGGCTGCAAGCCGTTTTTGGGATGCGCTTGGAAAGCTCTTCTGTTGGGTCCCCTTTTAGTCAAAAAAAAATCTGCCTTTGGAAATCCTCAGCTTAAAATCGATAGCAATCCTTGCCTTAAAATCAGTAGCAATCCTTGGCTTAAAATCAATAGGAATCCTTGGCTTAAAACTGACAGCAACCCTTGGCTGAAAATTGATACCAATCCTTGGCTAAAAATTGTTAATAAAAGGATGAGACAAATATTGGCTGCCGCTGCTCTCGCTGGCTGGCTGCCCCATGGATGCCCGCACCCATCCCACAACAGCTGGTGCTTTTCCACCCCTGCCTGCAGCCTGTGCACCCCCCCATCTTAGTCTTAGCTCAACACAGCTGTTTGCCATTAAACTCCCTCAACCCCACTGAAAAATTCACTTCCGTCTTCTCATCTGTGAGAGGAAACTCCTGAGCCCACATCCTGCAGGGGCAGGCACCACTGAGGGAGGGGGGGGTGGAAGCAGCCCCCAGGTCTGTGGCAGGGGAGCATCATCCTCCAGGCATTTTGCTGGAAAAAACTGAAATTTAGGGCTGGGAAAGTATTTTTAAGATGGGGAGAACATTCCTCCAGTGATGGTGGATAAAGATGAGGTGAGAGCACAGTCTGCACCTCCTCCCAAGGCTGTCCCATCTTCAACCTCCCTCCCATCTGGGAAGGGTTCTCTTTCCAGGTGAATCTTCCCAATCACGAATTTTTTCTCATCATACCTCAAAACAGAGCTCCTCTCTTTACTTTCTCAGGCTTCTCTTGCTCTTTCCCGGTTTGCTAACAGCCGTCACCCACAACACAGCCAAGAGCCACCAAAATACATCATCGCCCATCGCGTTCAAGAGACCAGTTGGGAGAGGAAACTGTCTTGGGTGAGCGTGTGGTTTTTTTCCCCACAAAAACTGGTTTTTATTGCTGCATAAGCAATAAAGTCACAGCGATCCCAGCACCCCCCACCAACAGCAAACCCGGGGTGGTGAGCAGCCCCCACCATGTGCTGCTCAGGAACTGATTTTACACCACCTTGGTCACACCTGATTTACCTCCTGCTCCTTCTATTCTCCTTTTGCTTCACACTCCTGTTAACACCAGTTTCCACCAGCATCATGTTGGCATCTCTTCAGAGAAGGCCTTCTGCACCGGTATCAGCTTTTCCCCACAAAGCAGAAGAGCTAAATTTTGTTTTCCTCCCCACTTCTCTTCCAAGGAATGTTTTCCTATTTTGCTTTTATTTTTAGAGAAGAGAGGAAAATAAGCAGCTGATATAGCTCCGTACCGAGGCATCACACCCTGTGGATGCAGTAGCAGGAGCCAACCGTAAACACCAAATGTGGCTCCTAAAGCATCCCAACCTGGGGTATTTCTAGCCACTATAAAATAAAATAAGACTGCAACCATTTGCGTTTCTTCTTACTCATTAAGAAACTGAGGCATGAGAAGATGAAATGAAGCCAAGAAAAAAATCCCCCAAGATTTTAAGGGAAGTCAGCAACTGAATCTGGCTCCTAGTCGTCGATTCTGCCTTTTGCCTCTTAATTGCCGCCTTCTCTGCAAGAAGGATTTGCTATTAATAACTCCTGTTATAATCAAAACCATCCTCCTTCTATTTGTGAGCCCATCCAGCGGCGCTAACCCTCCCTGGGGAATAACTTCCCAAGATTTGCCACTCAGCCATCAGAAAAGTGTTTGCAAAGGGAAAAATCTTCCATCGCTGGAGCAGCATCACAGGCACCGCACATCTCCCGGTCCATATAGGACATCCTCTAGCCCAGCCCGGCATCGCACCGCTTGGCAAACTGCAGAAAAACTTGTATTTTCTCAGCGCGTGGGGGCTGCTCCGTCCAGCCCCCACGAGAGTCATTTCCTGCCTCCACTGGGATGTCTCAAGAAATTCCCCAGCAGCAGCACTGAGCCGCACCAGTGGACAACACCGAAACATAGGATGACAAACTTTTTAATTGCAGCACTCTTGGTTCTTCATTTTTTACTGGGTAAGTATGTTTCTCTGGTTTTCCAGCTTGCAATTTAATTTTATCATGCTGCTAAGTGCTGGGCTCAAATTATTTCTACGCTTCTGGGATGCTGCATGGCTCCTGGGGTGGGGTCTTGGAGCCTGAAAGGTCTTGGGGTGTTTGCTTGGGGATGGGGGGGTCAGTAGCAAAAAAACCTAGGGCAAAACACGATGCAATTCCTAAAAGTTACAGTAAAGCGAGTGCTTGGAGAATCCAGGCTGTGCTTGTAGAATACAGTGTGTGCTTGCAGACCAGAGTCTGGTAATTAATGTTTTCCATATTGCATTCAAAGTAATTTGCAATATACAGCTGGGAGCTATTAAGAGAGACAGATACAGGCAAGGGAATAAAAAAAAAAACACAAAACAAAACCACCGAACAGGATTTCCTGAAGTATTCGGTGGGCGCTTAGGCAATGTGGGGAGACCAAAGTTGGGGCAATTGAGGGAGGAAAACCACGGTGCTTACAGTGTCCAAGGCTTGAGGCAGGAACCTGAAGCTAATTTGGGATGAAGACATGTACAATTAGGTAACACTTCTGGGTGCGTGAGATAATGGGCAGTGCCTGTGGAGGGGCAGAGAACTGGAAACTGGCAGCTGCCTGCAGCTCTGCTGTGCCCACCAGCCGCAGAGAGCCTTCCTCCTCCTCTACTGCGCCGAAGGGACGAAGCCAAATGTGAAACGTCATGCAATGGGTTAAAGGCGGTTGCGGAGGGGGGGGACTTCCAGATGGAAGCTCTTTGGGGTGATACAACTCCTCTATTATCCTTAGCACGGCTCCAGTGTAAATACAACTTGGAATAACTTTCTCAGAAAGCTTCGCGCATGGGATAAAGTGCCCTGAGAGCCAGAGTTTACGCCCCTGGAGCCAAAAAGGACAGAATATTTTTTGAAGGGCGAGTGTGGGAAGGCAGGGGGATCAATGGATGTACACTACGCCACGCATCTCCCCATTTCAGTCCAAGTTTCCCCCAAAATAGGACGGGTTGAGGCATTTTGCTGAGTGATGGAGGAGGCTGTGCTGTGCCACGACCCGCAGACCCCAGGCTCCTACCCCAGGGCTTTGATGCCTGTGCAGAAATCTGTAGGCTGGGTCATTCTTTTCAGATAACCGCCCAATGATGAGAGTTTTTGGATCCAGGCTTCTGGCTGCCGGCGCTGAGAAACCCAGGGCTACGTTAGGAAACAGTGGAAAGTTTCAGAGAGGGGCAGCCAGAGCTACAGCTGGCCCCAGGCACAACTAACGGCATCATTAAAGTTATTAATAGTATAACGTATAACATTAATATTATACATAATACTATATATAATAATATTAATTAATATTATCTAATTATACGAGCTACAGCTGGCCCCAGGCACGACTAATGGCATCAGTTATTAATAGTGTAACTTACAACATTAATATTTATTATATAGAATAATATTAATTAATATTATCTAATAATATGAGTGTATATGGCTATATACTAAAATATTAATATAATTTTATACTATTGTACGAGTATCTTATATTATTGTATGACTATACAAGTATTATAATATTAATATTTCCAATCTGCTTTATAAGACCCCCCCAAAAAAGAAAACACATTGAACCTTGCATTTGGAAAAGTGAAATGAGAAACTTGACATGACTTTGACAACATCATACAATTCAGAAATTTATTTATAGTGACTCAACCCTAAGGAAACGAGAGTCTCCTTTCTGAGCCTTCAGCAGTTTCACAGCAAAAGGCACGTGAGGAATAAAGCAGCCAGGTCAGTGGCTGAGGAGCAGCTCAAAATGCACAAAGCAGAGCTTTGAGATCCATCCCAAAATAAATTTGGGGTATGGGGTGCAGGAATGCAGCTGGAGGGCTGCAACCCCATTACTGCATCTCCCTCTCCTGGCACATCTCCACCCAAAATAAAGGAAAAAAACCCACCTGGGATGAGCTCTGGTCCAGTCTGCAACACGATACCCTTTGTTGTGAAGTCTCTGATTTAATTCTGGGCCAGATTGCAAATCCATTACTCCCACCAGGGAATAGGTTTTGCACAAAGCACCAATAAATCAATGAAATTATTAATGTGAAACCGTCCAGTTGGCTCAACGTGAGTCTGCTTACTCAGAGCGCCAGACGATGAACTGTTTGTTTTTTGTTTGTTTTTAGGGAATGCTGAGATAGGAGGAGACGAAGAGATAACAGAGTTTTTATACGACTACGCATCTCGTTTCAGTGAGAAATTCTTGCTTTTTTTTTTTTTTAATCATTTTATGCAAGCTGCATGAGCAAGCCGGAATAACCAGGGTTGGAAAGGATACCAGGAGGTCTCCATCCAGCCTCCGCCAGGCAGGGAGATCAGGCTTTGCCCATAAAGACCCATGCAAAGGCACCGAGAAGCCACTGAATCGAGCCCTCTGCAATTACAAATAACCCCCAAGGGACACTGAGTCCACCCCACCTCCCCACGCTGCCACCAGCACCCCTCAATCTTTAATTGAAGCTAAAAGCTCAAGGCTCCCGTGCGTGGCAGAAGGAAACCAAGGGGCCGCTGCGGCCTGAGGTCCTCGCGGCATTGGAGCTTTGCAGAAATACCCGTAGGAAAATGGATCTGGGGAGATGCTGCTTAACGAAGGAAGAGGGATTGCCGAATCGTGGCTGCGCGGGAATTGGAGGGGCTGGTTACAGCCACCCCACGGTGCTCAGGCAGGACACGTGAGCAAAGCAGCAGGAATTCATTTATCTGAGTTACTGGGATTATTTGAATTACATTTGACTGTTCAGAGGGGAAAGATGTGCAATAGCAATGTCATGATAGAAGGGTGGGACTCATCTCACCTAAGGCTGGATGATGCGCACAGAGGTCCCCGACCCCCCTTAGCATCAATGGGGAAAAAGTTGTACCCCGTATCTTCACCAAATTTAAGAGGAGCCTCTGGAGACGGTCTCAGTTGAAAACAGTTGTGTCTGAACCACATCAGGAACATGCGATACAAATGTGACTTACTGTAGGAAATACATGCCCTAACACCCAATGGGTCTGACCACTATAAATTAAGCGATGCTCTGGCGTAAAACGTAAGACAAGATTAAAAGTAGAGTTAAAAGACATTTTTCTGGAGCTGT
Source organism: Leptodon cayanensis (assembly GCA_027564655.1). NCBI lineage: Eukaryota > Metazoa > Chordata > Aves > Accipitriformes > Accipitridae > Leptodon > Leptodon cayanensis. Next base: position 11,208,864 of record JANXJC010000091.1, on the reverse strand, counting down.
TCTGCCCCTGGTGGTTCTCGTCACCATCTGAAATCACGTCTTGCTGAGTGGGAAAGGTTACTGAGACCGACTAAGAGCAGAGCTAACCCTGGTAGCTGCTCCTGGGCAGATAGATTTGCTTTGATTTCTGCAGCAGTAACAGCCTCCTGCACCCCCCCAGCATGCTGCCATTGCTGGTCACGAGCAAACTCAGCCCCCAACCCAGGCAGCCTCTAAAATTAAGTTTCCAACCTATGGAATTGATGCTCGGTGTTATTGGTAGTATTATTATAATGGCTTGAGTGGGTAAGATGCCTGCCTGGTTATATTAAATATTAACATAGACTCATCAGGACAATGCTTTTGTTCCAGGTGATTACTTATATGCAACAGTAGAGTATTACTCTGAGAACACCACATTAATACCCACCATGTATTTATATGAGGTGAGTTGGACTTTCTCTTCGTATTTCCAGAAAAAGGGGGACTTCCTTGCAGAAACCACTGTTGCAAGAAGAAATAAATGGATTTAAAATGTTGATTTTAAATCACTGAACAACTCAGATGAGTTTGGGCAAAGAGCATCCATGCAATAGCTGCGGTTAGTTTGCCACAGGCTTATTTTGCCTGTTTGCACAGCAGAAGCTCAGAGAAGGGCAAATTCCCAGTTTTCCTAATTAAATAACATCAAACCTGTTCCAATGAGGGATCCCTCTGGATAGGAGTTAATCCTATGTTGTGGTATCATAGGTTATTCATTTTCCTATGCATCCATCCAAGCACCATCAGGGCTTTGGGGAAGGGATTTGCAGATGAGGATGCCACCCCCCAGGTTTCAGCGATGGGTATCGGCTATGGATAAGGATGCTCCAGGGCAATGATGTGACTTCTCCCCCAAGGAGCAATCACTGGGGGTAGTTAGGAAGGCAGAAAGGCTCATCAGGGCATGAACTCTGCCGCTGGCTTTTAGCACATTAAACCAAGTGATTTTTGACCAATTTCCTTTCCTTGACTTGCCAGGAGTTTCAGGAGTCCGTGGGATCACCCCTCCAGTGCCACCTCCCCCTCGTCATCCTCCTCAGCCTCCTGGCCTTCCTGCTATGACTCCCCAGGCTCAGAAGGTACTAAAGCCCCATAGGATTTAAGCACTCAAAGCATGTCTTTAACCCAGCAAAACTCAAGTCTTCCTAAAGCAGCAGTAAGCAGGGCTTTGCAGCAACTTTTCAAAACAATTAGAAAAATAATTAAAGCTTTCAGGCATCCAGCTGCAATGCCAGGGACAACCAAAGCAGCTTTCATGGCTACTAACGACCTGAAGAGGCATTTTAGGGCATTTTTCCAAAGCACCCAACCACCCAAGCAACCTCTTTGCATACAGCCTTCAGTGGGAGCTTCAGTGGTGTGAACACCCCACTGGTACCCCCGGCCCAAACTGGGTCTCAGCGCCAGGCACCTCCACTGCTCAGTCACCCAAATCCCCCTTTTTTTCCAGAGGTTGAAGCTCACCGACATCCCAGGTGCACACGTAATCCCCCTCCCACCACAAGCGTGGCTTTGAAACACAATAGGAGGACGCGGCAACCACTTCCTCACCTTTTCCCCTGTTTCAGACATGACGGCTTTGATGAAGAACAGAACATCATCACCACGCTGGAAATTACATCCTCTAACCGAAGCGGTCACCTCCGGTTTTAGTCCAGTTGTGGCTTTACGTACAAAGTTTTCAATAGATGGATGATGCCATCCCAAGCCATAGATGTTGTGCAAACACTGAAGAGTTTGTAATGACTAGGTTCTTTCCTATTTCTTATTATTCTGTTGTAAATATGAACTCCTGCCAATAAAATTACTAACAATCAGCGTTCGGTCTCTAGCATGAAGCCACCAACACCCTCCAGGAAAGCACGAGAAATGCCAGCCCCATCCACCCCTGAGCTGGGCTAACCTGCTCCTCCTGCCCCAATTCCCACCCCTTTTCTCCAGGAAAACTTCAGCACCTTGGGGACCAGATGCAGGTTTTGCTGTGTCCTACCTTCCCAGGCCACCATGTTAAATGGGGCTGTTTTGGGACAAACCTTCCGTGCCAGCAACCATCCACCACGAGGTCTGCGGTGGCCAGTGGTGTGGTTTCGTTTGCAGTTGCTTGGTAAATAATCTGTAAATACCAGCAGAATAGGAATAACAAATGCAAGAAACTTGTACAGTGCTTGTCCCATCAAAAGGGCCTTTTTAAGCATCTAAACCCATAAGATATAAGCTAATAGCTAGCTAGAAAAAGGCAGATTTCCACTTAAGTGTTTCCAGAATTGCTCTTAATACTATTTATTTTCTAGAAACACCAGCAATATCTGCAGTGCAATGAGAAGCTGGAAAAAAAAAAAAAAAAGCCCCTCCAACTGATACAGCCCCCACCAGCTCCCCACGCAGAACAAACTGTGCCAAAAACTGGTTTTGTTGGTCAGGAAATAAGAGTTTATAAGGCTCCTCTTGGCCCAGCTGGGGGCAAAAAAAAAAAATGCAGTCCCACACTCTGTGTGTCTATGCTGCTTTTCTCTGGAGGAGTTACAGGGAAGAAAGGATGGCAAACCTGATCCAGGTGCTCCTGCGTGGTCTTGGAGCTCCCACAAGTCAGCGGAGGTTGAGTCAACCAAGAGGCAGAGCTCACAGTGGTCACGTCCACACAGCCCCCAGGTCCACAGACTTTCAAGGTCCCTCAAACTCGCCCTCAAAACCCCAAGCAGAAATTCCCCAAACTGCCAGAGCGCGTACAACCCAAACCCATCCATCTCCTCTACACCCACAGAGCAGCGATGCCGCAGATGGTGCCATCACCAGCCTGTCCTGCCATCTTCGCACCCCGTCTTGCGAGGTTATCTAGGCTCCTAACCTTGAAAAGTATAAGTATTTTATTTTCTGGGGAAACCAAGAGGCTCTGAACCAGGGCCAGGAGCTGCTGAAGGGAGCGAGACCCAAATGCACTGCCAGCCAGTGCCACCTCCTGGCTCCTCGCTGCTATAAATTTAATAAAAAATGCTGAGCTTTGCCTAGGAGAGCTCCAGAAAATAACTTCTGAACACACAGCGTTGAGATTCTCAACCCTGCAATGAAGAAAAAAAATTAAGGGAAAATTAGTTACATGCATGAAGCTTATAACACGCTAAGTTTCTTCACAAAAAAGTACTACGAAATAATTAGTGGCATCACTACTCAGTGGTGGTGGTCCCAACACCGAGGAACACAAAACCACAAGCCCTTTCCAGAAGTGTGAGACAAACCCAATTGCACAGAGGTTATTAAATATGTGAAACATATACAACAAACCCAGTTTATTGTAAAAACCTAGCTTCATTTTATAGCTCACTTCAGGAGCAGAAGAAAGGGCCAAAAACTATACTCAGGTTACAGCAGCATTTAGGATAAGGTATGCCCTGACCTAATTACAACCAACGACATTTAGCTGGAAACGACCTTACCGCTTTCCCAAAGCTGCTATTATTCACCAAAATCTCTTTAGTTTATAAATGCTCTTTTTTTCTTGTAACACTAAATCCACCTTCCTGCAATTGGTAGGAAAAGCATCAGTTCATGCTGTCAGGCTCTGCTCCAGCCAGACCATCCTTGGCCACCCCCAACACCCCGGGTCCAACCTGGGGAAAATCCCAGGTTTTCTGTTACGGGACCTGCCGTCTTGCATGTGATACTAAGAGTGAGCAAATGCACTTGTATCAGTGAAAATATTAAGAGTTTAAGGTGTTATTTTAATTCTTTTTCTTTGGAAAGGCACACCTGCATTTCTAATAGGAAAACCAAGATCTCACCCGGGCCCCTTTCTGATGGTAAAGCCGAGTTTGTCCTCAGTCCATACCTGAAGCCGGGGGTGAAGCCAACCTCCCGCACTGCGTCCGGATGCTTTCACGAGATGCTTTCCCAGATTTACCCCTTTTTTCACCACCCGTGTGATGCCCGCCTGCCCCTTGGCTCTGCCAACGGCCGCCCAGCTCTCCTAGCAAACCTCCACGGGATAAGCTGCTTTAACACAAAGAGGATTTCCCTCTGGGTTTGCAAACCTTTCCTAGTTATTGTCAGGCAAGAAGCAAGCAGAAGGTCTCTCAAGGGCTCCGGTGTTTGCTAGCAGGGCTTTATCAAACTCTTCTGAAAAACAAATTCCGCTGCACCTCATCTTAGCACGACGGCCCGGGGGAGCTGCACCCCATGGGGGCTTTGCAAGAGTGCAGGGGAATCCCGGAGCAAGGTTTGATGCAAAACTGCTCACCTTCTGCTATCCCGTGGTGGGGGGGGTAACTGCAGTTTTGGATGCATTTAACATGGTCCAGCCTCAGAAGGTGATTCCAGCCCCTGCGACCTCACGGATACAAAAAGAAAACAGAG
>JANXJC010000091.1:11097126-11200102 GCA_027564655.1 Leptodon cayanensis | reverse complement strand
GGGGGGGGGGGGGGGGGGGCGGTGTGTTAAGAGGGGGTGTCCCCGTCCCCCCTCCGCACTCGCGGGTGTCCCCCCGCACCTCCCACGGCCAACTTCCCGTTTCTTCGGAAAGATGAGAGAGGGGGAAAAAAAAAAAAGCTGAAAATTTGGGAGCTCACGTGCGCTGGGAGGCTGCGCGCTGCCCCTTCCAAAATGTCACCTCGCCCCCCCTCTCCTTCCCTATGCCAAAGCCTGGGGGACACGTCGTGTGGGACAATCCCCCCTCCCCGGACCCCGCTACCCCACGCGTGGCTCCTGGCTCCGGCAGATGATTTTGCAAAGCAGCGCCCGATGCCTCTGGCTTGCCCCCGGAGTAAAGTCCAGATACGTTGATACCGCTGCCAAGCCGACCCAACTCGGCAGATTTGGGGGGGGGACGTGCCTGAAACTGTTGATTTAACCAAACCACTTGTGTTTCAAGAAGTTTTTATCAGTGGCAGGTACCTGGAAAGGCCTCTATGTGCTTCTAGCGTGCATCTTTCTTGGGTGAAGCCGTGAAGGACCCCCCCCTTCTCCCCTGGCAGTTTTCTTTAAAACTTTGTGCTTGTTTGGAGTAATGTTTTTTTGATAGAAAAAATAAAACAATAGTGAGACTCTACTTGAAGCTGGCAAAGCATGCCGCTCGGAGGTTTCTGCAGCGGGTTTAAAATCTTGTTATTTAAGAGTGTACAGGGGAAAGGAAGAGTCACCTTGTTAATGTCCTTTCTAATGAGTGGTATGTTCCAGTGTAGATAAAATAATTTAAAATTAATTGGCTGCTCCTTGTTACTGCTTCTCAAAGTACGCGACCTGTATCGATTATCTAGTTGTTTTAGTGGCTTTGGCATGAGGAAATTATTTAATTGGGTTTAATTAACCTGCAGGACTTGCTGCTAAAATAATCTGGAGCCAGAAGGTTTAGGGTTCAGAAACAAATTGAATGCTTTTATAGCCTTGAATATACGCAATTAAATTATTAGACTTTAGAAAAAAGTTAGCAGTTCACTTGTATACAAGGGCAGCTTATAACCCTGGCTGCAGTGGCACTATTGGAAGCTATGAAAGTGTCTTATCAATAAAGTTTGGGGTTAGATGGCAGTTTTTGCAGAATTGGAAGCATTCTGAGAGGAAGGGAAATGGTTGCACACTTTGTTTTTTTTAAAAATAGGCAGGTGTCAGTGATTTCAGACCACAGGTCTACTCTAAATTTAAACCAAACACCAAACCAACAGTCTCCCAAGTTGTGGTTTAGATGAAGCGTGTGATTTTTTTTTTTTTTTGATGCTCATTAAACTGACGAGTGACTTGCTGTCCTATTTGAAGGTGACAGAGTTGGTGCTCGATAACTGCCGATCCAGCAACGGTGAAATCGAAGGGCTAAATGATTCATTTAAAGAGCTCGAGTTTCTTAGCATGGCCAATGTAGAGCTGACATCGCTGGCCAAACTTCCCACATTGAGTAAGCTCCGAAAGGTATGTATCTCTCGCCTGCCGGTGCTTTGAGAAGCAAAAGTCATGGGTGACAACCCGTGGTTGTGCCTTTCAGTGCTCGTGGCTGAACTTGCATGGCACTGACAGTGCTTTATGAGATGGCAGGCCTGCAAAACAATGCCACGTCCAATCTGTGTTGAAGATCTGAAATTGTTTTAGGTATCTCCAGTTAATTATGGCCAAATTGCGCTTGGTCACCGACTTGTAGGATGGTAAATGCTTGTCCGTTAGCATTGTGAAGGTTGGCCTTGTCTTTCTAAGCGCTGGTGGTTGAGACGAGGCCACTGGATTGTCCAGCCAGTGAAGGACCATTGCACGTTGCTGGCAGAATAAAGACTTGAGTGAATTCCAGTATCACATGTTCTACAAATTTAGAATTTATGTGTCCGCACCCATGAGATTTTAAGGAACGCTTTATAATTCTCAAAGTAAACTTAAAGGAACTTTTTGACAGCCAAAGCTTGTTAACTTGTGCAGCTCTTCAAAAGGGTTCGTCTTTGTGATCATTAAGTTAAAGTGAGAATGATTGAAAATGATGCAGTCTGAATCTAATAGTAAGAAGCCAACTGTTTAATTACTTCATTTTTTTCTGTGTAATAGTTGGAGTTAAGCGACAACATAATTTCAGGAGGCCTGGAGGTCCTTGCAGAGAGATGTCCGAATCTCACATATCTAAATCTAAGTGGCAACAAAATCAAAGATCTCGGCACTGTGGAAGCTCTTGTAAGTATGAAGTGAGAGGGGCTAACAGAAAATTTAAATTTAATAAATACTATTTTTTATCAAGAATAAATTAATTCTTTTTGCACTGGAATGGTACACATACAGCTGTAAGGGCTGTGCGTGAGCAGTTTTTTCAAGCACAGTATAGAAACTGCAAATGGGGGGTTTAAACTAGTACAATATAAGAAATCAGCAAGTACAAAGGTACAGCGTGTTATGTTCTAGCTGCTTATGTTCCTTTTCAGCTGAAAGGCATGTGAAATGAAATTTCTTACTTGTCATATGTCTCTCTGTTTTTTGTTTTTTGTTTTTTTTTTTTTTCTTGCCAGCTCAGGTGAAATGGATACTGTGGTGTTTTAGGTTTGTCAGTCTTTCAGTTGGTCTTGACTTGATTAACTCAATCTCATGGTTATTAGAGACAGTACTTGTAAATATACAGCTGTAAAATTCCTTCTGTGTTAGTAATGGGATGTACTGAATATGAGATTTTTGAGCTTCTGTTTTGTCTTTGAGAGAAAAGTAGCCAAGTTACGTCTCGCTAATCCTCTTGTGTTCGTTTGTTGAGGTATAGTTTGTCTAATAAGCAACTGCCTTAAGCTTTTTTTAAACTGTGAAGTGATTAGGATGTGTGTATGAGATGGTCAGTTAGGAGCAAACCTGGGAAGCACTGGTAGTAGGGCTTTTAAATGTAGGAGGGGGCTGCCAGTGCCTGTCACTGCCTAATCTGTTCATCCGTTTTTCTAGCCAGCTATTTTTTTTCAGGACTTACATACAGACTGCATATTTTTAAAACTGCTCATAAAGATTCTTCATCTACTTTAATGGTGCTTTAACCCAGCAGTTAGCAGGCCAAGTAAAGCAGTTACAGTGCTCTGTAGAAGAAACACTTTTATTTAGATCTTAGATGCTTGCCAAACCATGCAGGTGGGTTGTCCTGCATGTGTGTGAAATCTGAAAGGTGACAAAAATGACCATCGGTTGTCTAGTCCCTAATGTTCAGAAGGCAAATTCTGTAGTGTAGTTATAAATCCTACCAAGTGCCTCTTGCTTGCTCCTCACAAGATGCCTGTAATTAAATTAGTCAAACTATTTACTGAAAGGCTGCTGGAGTTGTTAAGTTGTTGCCCATGATTACCTGAACAAAAATAGGCTATGCAAACAAAAACCAAACCCAAATACATGTTACGCAGTCTATGCATGGTGGTCTAGTGCTTCAGGGATGTGCTGGGCATGCTGCAAACATGCTGTGGAGTTGATCTGCAAATGCACTTTCATAAGGCGTTCTAACTACTGCAAACAACTTTTTGAACTGAAGTTTGTATTTAATGGGGAGCAAAATACTGAATAGAAAAGAAGGGATGGGGACAAAATAAATTCTGTAGCTGGCTATATGGTTAACTGTATTTGGGCTACGACTTCACTGTATCTTGAAGTACCATGTCAAGAAATGAAGATGGAAAAAAACCCTTTTCATTTATTTTCAGCAAAATCTCAAAAACTTGAAGAGCCTTGACCTGTTCAACTGTGAGATTACAAACCTCGAGGATTACAGAGACAGCATTTTTGAGCTGCTTCAGCAAATCACATACCTAGATGGATTTGATCAAGAAGATAATGAGGCACCAGACTCGGAAGATGATGATGATGAGGGTAACTTCCTGAAATAAACCGTGGATAGAAATACTATGCTGTAATAAAGATGTCAATGTAGCATGGGGTATAGTGGCTTCCTGAATGCACTAGTGCGATTCTGTGTTCTTATTTTTGAAGCGCAGACTTCTAGAACTCATTTGATATTAACACACTGTGACACAGAAGGAAAACTCCTGTCAAAAGTTTTGAGTGTTCTCGCAGAAGCCTTCTGAGTTTAAGGAAATTTGACTAAAGATACTGTTATAAAGATATAAATATTCTCAAAATAAGTTGTTGCTGGTAGTAAAGCACTTTGGCAGTACTGAGTGATACAAAGCAAGGGGACAGACACACATTATTTTGTATGAAAAATAGTAATTTTACTGGGTTTTGTAATGGCTTTAGTCCCATGCTCAAGTATAATACAATTTTTGTTCAAAAAATATACGTAGTTCCTTTTCATCTCATGTCAGCTGTAGTCATTAATGAGGCTATTCCTACATCTTTTTCCTTTGTTGTTACCTGATTGCAAATGAAACCTGTAGGTATAGGTCTGTCAGTGTGTGGCTACAAATTGTGTTGATGGGATTGCAGGAATAGGGGGATGAGTGCTCTTTAAATGTACTTGGCTTAACAGGTGACTGACACAGTCAAAGCTGTTAAGATGAAAACCATCCAAATTGTGTTTTGAGTGCTGTTAGCAAATATGATGGGCTGTTGTTGTGATGCAGTGTCTTATGCAGGTCTGCGTTCTCAATATCTGCACAGATAACTAGCGAGCTTTGGGCTGTGTCTGTTTGATAGTGGTTTCTCAGTGTTTTCTTTGTGCCTTAAATCATGAGCTGGGAGCTGCTACTGCTCTGTGCTGGGTCATGGCTGTCAAGGGCCTGCTGACGAGTACTCAGACACATCAAAGTTGGGAAGCCTGTGTTTAAAAGAACTCAACCAAATAGTTGATACTTGGAATGTGAAAATAAACCCAATATTTGAAAGTAGATTAATAGGTTATTGACTTGAAAATAAATTTTAAGTGTTAGATCACCTTGTCATTTCTTGTAATTTGCTTAACTGAAACTGTGAAAGTCATTATATGCTCCAGACATAGAAATGAAATGAGAGATCATCTGTTTGGAACTGTAGGTGTTTCAGTTACTAGTAAGTGATTAAATAACAGATACATGTAATATGTTAAGCTGGTTTTGCCTTTAGATATTTCAGGGGTTGGATTCTATAGAGAAGGCTCTGTTCCCCTTCCACTGACTAAATTTTCAGCTCCCTTGCAGGAGTTTGCATACGTAACTGCTTCAGGCATCAAGAATTTTGCCTGAAGCTTGTGATGTAAAAATGTTGGTAGCCTTTCTTCAGGGAAAAAAATTATAAAGATTAACTTCCTTAAAATCATGCTTGTTTCCCACATGTTGCTTGCAGTTAAATTAAAAAAAAAAAAAAAAAACAAACAAAAAAAAACCACAAAAAAAACCCCAAAAAACAAACCAAAAAAACCCCCAAAAAACCCCAAACCCTTCTGGAGAAAAAAATGTTACAACTAGCTTGACCTGGTGTATACAAACTTGCATAAAGAGTTAAATGAAACTTAACTTTTAGTGCATATGCCTAAGTGTATCCTTCATTGCAGAAGGAGATGAAGATGATGATGATGAAGATGAGGATGAAGCTGGTCCTCCAGGAGAATATGAAGAGGAAGATGATGAAGATGATGGAGGTTCAGATTTGGGGGAAGGTGAAGAGGAGGAAGAAGTTGGTCTTTCATACCTGATGAAAGAAGAGATTCAGGTAAAGTTTGTAAATCCTACCAAATCCAAGAAACGAAGAAAAAACTGCCTACAGACTTCTGTGTTAATTTAAACATATAGACCCAGAGTATATAAATGCAGGGTAGATGCAGTGAGATGTTTTGCTGAGAGCGCTGCTGTCACTGGAATACGAAGCGTTGACTTGAATGTGAGTGGTGGCTGTTGGCTGTGAGATGGTCCTGGCTGACTTCCAAGACTTGGTTCACTCTCATCCCACCCCTTAACATTGCAGGATGGTAGACCCTCTTTATTCTCTGTAAGCTAAAAAAGCTGTTCTCCCCAGCGTTTTGAAACTACATGCTACTACCAATTAAATTGTCAGAATAGAAATACATATTACATGGAATAATTTCTTTTGGAAAGCCGAAGGAAAAACCCTGGTCTTGTGAAAGAAGAGAATGAAGTAGCAACAAGTTACCAGTACTTCAAGTAAAATGAAACAAAGGAAAGGTCTGTGTTTTTGCTGCAATAAATGGCTGGTTTCTTTACCATGCACTCACTTGAAAATGTTCTTAGTGGTGGTGTGAAGAGCTGTGGAAAACAGCCCACAGGATCTTTCGAGTAGTACTGTGCTAAAAAGCAAATGCAGGAGTATTAAGAAGCTAGGGTAAGAAAATATACACGTTTTACAAGTTTATGAACAGATTCTTGTAGATATAAACTGGCCATGCCTAAGTGATTATTGGATAGAAGTAAAACCTAGGAGTCCTGCTTGAGTACTCTCCTTTGACAGCTACAGGGGTTTCAGAGGGAGAATATGTCTGGCATGGATTTTATGTGCAAGTCTGTGCAAGCAGCTCATGCGTTTCAGATCAAAAAACCCAAAACTGTGGGTGTCGCTTCCATTACTGTTACTTTTGATAAGAGTTTACATGCTATCAGCTGCATTTCATGTGGATGTGCAGAAAATCTTGCACTAAACTCTTTGGTGTTCTTCATTTTGTTCTTGTAACTAGCGCTCATACGATTTGCTTACAAACGTAACGTCATTTCTGCCGTAATACTCCAAAGAGGTAATGGCTGTAACACAATTTGTGAAGCTAAAAGTAAATAACTAAATCTGTTTTGAAGCCAAGACCTTAGAGGTAGTTCTTTGGAAAATGAACAATATGTGACTAGGAGGAATATCAGGAATTAATCGTGTGTGATCGTTAGTATATGCATATGCTCTGCACGTTAAGTGACTAGGAATTATCGCACGCAGCCATGAAGATGTTAGGGGAGTTCAGAACCATGGCCCTTCTGGTGATGGTGCAACAAAACCAGCTACTGAGTTTGTATTTTGCATCATTTAGGTAAGGAGGAAGTGGTAGTCAGTGTGAATTCATTATGTAAAATTTTGAAAGAGTTCTAGTCTGGTAGCTTTTCCCTGCAATTTCAAAAAGGAGATTGTGTACCATTCCAGTTGCAATGAATTAATCCAGAGTTTTTTAATTCCCATGTTCTAAGGGCAGATGTCAGATGGACACACTAATGTTTTCACATTTTTACTTATTAAATTACCCTGTGTATAAAATCTGATACAGCAGATGGATATAAAAATAAGACTTCGGCTTGTATTCAAGGCTTGATACGGTGCCAGTAGGGCAGAGATATTGCACCATTGTTTTAATTTTCTGGGGCTGCGGATTGTTAATTGGTTTACATTTTTCAGCTATCAGCTTGAAAAAAACCCCCAGCAACTTAGTTCATTTGACATAGAAACAATAATTTTGTAAAGATATTCACTGTTCTGCTTTCTCCTCTTCCTTGGCTTTTAATAACAGTGAGTTAAAAGGTAAGCTAAAGCTGTTCACCATCTCTATTTGTTGTTGTGGCCTGTTAGTTAATTTTGCAATAACTTACTCTTGAGCTGGTGTAAGGTGGTGATAAGTGGGAAAAACAAAGAAGCAAGAATACCGGGCCAGATAATACACTGGCTTGGGTGATTAAATGTACTGCAGTCAGTTTGGCTGCCTGTCCTTGTACAGATGTCCAGTAACAAAAAGTAAATGTGGAATGTGACCTCTGAACAGAGTAAGTGGGATTTTCTGAATTTCTGCTCAGGATCAGCATGTAAGCAAAACTTAAATAAACGGCAATTGTAAAAATATTTCACAATTTTTGTAAAGGATGAAGATGATGATGATGACTATGTTGAAGAAGGAGGTGATGAGGAGGAGGAAGGTAAGTTCCCAAGTTAGTAAAGTTGTGACTAAAACAACTGATTCTTTATAATTCTCTAACTTGGCCACTTTAATGGCCTAAATTGCTGTTTGCCTCGTCTGTTTCTGAAGGTATGTAAAGTATTTTAGGATCGGTTTAAGCAAGACCTCAAGCAGGTAGTAAAGTAGCTGTGCAGCATTTGATATTTTTTGTCTGCTCACTTTTAATGTGAAAATAAGGAAGAAATGACAGTTTTCAAAGTCTCATCGAAGCAGTTTCCTAAAATGAAAGATACTGCATCTCCTACGCAGTTAGAAATTTTAATTTTCTGACAAGGAGAGGAGAGGGACTCTGCTGTATACCTTACAAATGTTATTTACATACATGTAAAATACCTTGTTTAATGCACCAGAGGCTCCGTGGGCAAAGCCCTAGAAGCAGCAGTAGCAGCTGTATCTTTTCCCTTTATGTAGCTGAAAGGGGCTTCTCCAGTAAACCTTTCTACTTCAGGAGCAAATCCTAGGAGGCAAACTCGACCCAGTAGCCTAACGGCTTAGCAAGTGAACCTAATCATATTTTTTTTATCTAGTCTTTTTATCAGTGGTTGTAACTTCTTAATTTCATAAATTACTGTTTTGATGTCAGACACATGCATAATAGTCAAAAGCTTGCAAAAAAACCCAAACCAAAACACGCCAGCGTGTGTGGTTCATCCTGCTTTAAGAAGGTACAGTGCTATCGAGAGTGTATAACTGATGTGGAAAAAGTGGCATTCTTGCAGGTTGATGCAAGAGGTTCCTTTGGTATTTTGCAGAACATAAAGTTCTCTTTGCAAGAAGTGGGTTATTTGAGTGTTTTTTCATAAAATAACTTTTTATGTTATCTTTTGATTTTTTAAAAAGGACCTCCAAGAAGTTAAACAGGACAAGCGTAGCACTCATTCTTTTTTGCCCCTTGTTTGAGGTTTCCGAGCCCTGAGGGTAGGGACCAGCCTTAGGTTTGATGCTCCTACTCTGTTCTGGGCCACTGGAAGAGAACTCTATAGGCAGAAGGCTTATTCTTGATTCTTGTGCAGATACTGGCATACTCTGATTTGTGGGTGGGTGGATGGATGGTTTAGTTGTATGCATCTCTGTGTTTCAAGTGGTAAGATAGGAGTCCCTTGTTACTACCAGTCAATGGCTGCTAAAGTCCCTTTAAAAAAATTAGCAAGCTTCATCTTAAAATTAGCTGGATTTTCCTCTGTACTCTTCTTGCTACGAGGCTCTCCCAGAACTTTACTTTTCTAATGGTGAGGAACTCTGTCCTAATCTTTAAACTATCCCTAGCAGCAAAGTTTTGTGAATTAATGCTGAAGCCTGGTTCTATGTCTGTGTAAACTGTAGACAAATTCTAGAACTTCTCACCAGACTAGTCCCCATCTCATCTGTACGCTTGGCTAAATGGAGGAGGTTTTGGAGATGTATCTTGCACGTGAAAAAAACGAAATTCTGAAGTAGTAATGCTAATTCTTCACTCTTTACAAATGCAGCCTTTGAATCTATTAAGACAACAAAGCAGGCGGTCAGGATGGCTAATTAGCCAGGAAATGACTGCTGGAAAATAAATCTATTAGATTTGACAAAATTGCATTTCATGATTTCACCACAAGAGCGCATAGTCCACTGACTGAATTAAGCATATTTCTAAGAATAAGCTCAAAGATGTTTATGCAAGATGCTTATATCAGTTTGTCACTGGAGAGAGAACGGCGCATGTTTCACTTGGTATTGGTAGAAGCTGCTGGGTTTTGGGCGGGGTGTATGCAAGTTCTAAAAACTAAAGTTGGGGAGATATAAAAATGTCACTTCCATTTTAGTTCTCAAATAATATGTTAACAAAACCACTTTTTTATAAATCTACCTCATATCAATAATTCCTCTATGGAATATCACATGCTTAGCCTGAACTTGGTTTAATATGGCCTGCATGAATTATTCAGAGTAATGTAAACCGATCTTTTTTTGAGGGCCATAAGCAACACAGAGATGTTATAGTGGTGAATGCATTAACTACAAACAAACAGTAATCTATTTCAATTACCTTTTCTGAAAGTATAACATTACATTTATGATTTCTGAGCAGAACGTAATGAGATGCATACATACCTCTTTTCTTTAGCAGAGGGCATTCGAGGGGAGAAGAGGAAACGAGACCCTGAAGATGAAGGCGAGGAAGAGGATGATTAATTTGTTATAGACACAAATAGGACCAGACTCTTAAGTTACAGAATACGCAATAGTGATTATGCAGATCTGTATGTTTCCATGTACCATAGATGTCCCTACAGAAGATAATATGTTAACTTTTTATAGGAGAAGTGTGGTTTTACTATTCTTGCCCTTTTTATCATTCCAAATAAGATATAATAGCCTGTTAGTGAACCTATATGTAGAAACCAATTTTCAGCCCTATAATCACTGAAGCCATTGTCAAGTTTTTCCCCCTAGACTTTTATTTGGAGCTCTTTAATTTTATACAAGCTTGCTGTGTTGGTCCTTGTTAGCCCAGAGTTAAAACACCCATTTCACGTGGGTTTAATATTATGAATTTCCATCGAGATTTTAAAGTTTTTATACTTAAAAAGCTGAACTCAAAAACGCTATATGGCAAATTCCAGTTGCTTTTAAATGAGAAGTTGACTATAGTCTGAGTTTACCAGGGATTCTATTTGAAATCAACAACTAGATTACACCTTTATTTCAGCTTTTTAAAAGGTGACTCCTGTAATGCTTTTTTTTTTTTTTTAAGTCTTCTATCCATTTTGTGTGTTACATTGTAAAGCCTCAGTGGGTTTCAGAAGATCTTTTTTTTCCTGCTCCTTCAGATGTTCAGTGTTTGCTGGAGTATTCACTAGATACTTTCAAGAATGTATCTTGGCAAACTGAAAAGGGTTGTAATCATAAATTTTCTCCAAAACACACAGTCATTGCAGGTATTAACAAAAGGAAATAATCTGTAGTTTTAAACCACTTAGCTAGAAATCTTTGTTAAACTTTCACTCGCTTCGCTCTTGCATTGTCATTTTGGGAATTCTGCAACAATCATGGTGTTTGGCTATAAAATATATGCATTTCTAATGCAGAAGTTAACGGGTAACTCCTTCAAGCATGTTTTTTTTCAAATAACCCCTACCAGTTTTATAGAATCATTGGAGGGGGCAAGATGAACATAAATTAGTCTTTCTTCACAGGTCACCTTTTAAACTTTTTAAATCTGGTTGTAGGCAAAACATTCAAGTTCATGTATAATACTAGTTAATAGTTTAGGGTTTTTTATATTGCATGGCTGCAGAAACATTGCATACAGTTGGTGGCAAGTACAGGAGACATGCAGACAAACTTTCTTCTAGCAGCCTGATTGTGACCAACAGGTCTTAATAATTCTGCCCCAATGGATTCATGTTTTCTATTTGAGCCACTGCAAAACAAGTTTAGACATGCAGCATTCCTCTTTCAGTCCTGATATGGATTTAAAACAGTAGTCTTGATAGAAAACTAATTTGCATTGTTTCACGTAGGTACTGAACCAAATATCACACACAGCTTTATTCAAGAGACTTATTTTTATATCTGTCTTGGCTGACAATAGCTGCCATTAACCTGGGGGAGACACCAAGGGTGGGGAAGAGGGAGATTTCCTGGACCTAAGTAAGAGTCAGTCACCCATAGATCGGTTACCTGTGAATATTTAATAAGTATTTCACACACTAGCAGACTTTAAATATGACTTCCAACTCTTAAATCAAGTTTAGATACTGCAGGGTTGAAGTTCTGCAAAGCCCAGTTTCTTGTGTATGTGTTTTTTTTTTTTTTTTCCCCTGAATAGAGCCTTAAATCATAGTTTCTCATGTAGCTGTAAAGCATAGCCAGCCATTAAAGGCATCTGAATGAAACAAGTCAGGCAGATGGCAATATACTTGGAAATGAACTGACTAAATGGGTTTTGCATTTTTTAATGAATATCTGTAAAGACACTAGAAAAGTAGTGGTAAAACTACATTTGCAACCACAATCTAAGTTCCTGTGTTTGTGTATGAATACTGAATGAATAGAAACCTTAGGTAAGTGCACATCCTATCTTGTCATGGAGGCTCTGTGTTCAAGGCAGTTGCTTTGTGCTCAGCTTTGAGGTAGAAAAGTGTGTTTTCCCATCTTTTTGCTTATTTTTTTTAGCCTTGGTGAATGATTGAAACCTGTTATTTATAAATGTGTACTTCAAAGTATCTCATTGTCAGGGTTTTCCTTAACTGTCTTTTACTGATGCATATAAAATTAGTTTTAAACGGAAAAAAATTCTATTTTGATGGATTAAAATTATTTGAGTACTGGTCTTGATTCAGTAAGTGAGTCCAATTTTGACATTGGATGAGCTAATTGGACAAAACAGAATAAATTCAGAAGGGATTGGCAGACCTTCCCTAAGACAGGCAGACTTGACATTTCCTAAAAACACCTTGCAGGGTCATGCATCAGCCACTACATCTAAAAATCTGAGCCTCACACAAAACTTCATAAGTAACTTCGTCTTTTCCTCAGTGTTACCATCTAAGTATAGTTTCATATTTGTCAGCTTGGCATGCAATTAAATGGCATAGGATTTTTTAAAATAAGTAATACAGAGCCTCCAGATAACTTTTGAAACTTTTTTGCTTGGTGGGTGGTCTTTTCATGCAAATATGTAAGGGTGGGTTTTATATTTTGTAGAGGTTTTGTCCTATTTTAATGCTCTTTGTATGGCAGTATGTATATAGTGTGTTTCGGTTCCTTATCAAACTCTTTCCTTAAACTTTGGAGTAACTGATTTTGTGCAACTGTGTTTTGAATAAAGCCATGACAGTGTTAAATTAAAGAAAACAACCCTGCAGCACTCTTCTGATAATTTTTAGTTGTAACAAAACATGTTTCCTCCCCACGTGTGCTGTAAATTTTAAATTAAAGTTTTCAAACCGAATTATTTCAAATAAATTGAGACTATTGTATTGGATTACTTCTTTTAGTATGTACAGCTGTGCAGAATGCGGTATTTCTTAAGGAATGGAGTAAGAGGTAATTGTTCTTCTTTGTTATCTTTTCATTATTGGGAAACCTGCAGAATTGTGCATCTTTCTGGGGCTAGAACTTGGACTTTATGATACTTTAGTTCTTGGGAATATTGTCATAGTTGAGGAAGGATGCTATGGAAAACCCAAAGTGATGTCTGCTTAGTTCCCTTAAGAGTGTTTCCAGATGAGTTTAATGTAGAAAGGAGTGTTGGAGCTGACAGGGCTTTTGCACGCTGTATAAATCAATACCATTTGAGCATAGCTGAGCTACGCAAGTCTGGCTGAGTCTCAAGAAACAAAAAAAAGCAAGAGCCTGGTTACATTTTGCTTTTCATAAATGCTGACTTGGTGTGCCTGACAGCAGAGCTGCAAGTCTAATGCTGTCCTTTCAAAGTAGCTGCCTTGGTCTGTGTGAATTACTTCTTATTCAAGAACAATGTTTAAAAAAAGCTGCTTCTCCTATACAGCTAGACATAGCATTGTTTTTATTTTGGGATTAGTCCAGCATTCTTGGCAAAAATCCCCTGGATGCACTTGAGAAAGCTAGTAACTAAACAGGCTTTTCTTCTTCTAGATGAGTGATTAGCTAAGAAATGGGTGGTGGTTTTCTGGGATTTTTTTTTTTGTTGTTATTTTTTGGTTTTTTTAAAGTGTGGGGATGGAATTGCCTTTCCCTCTAAAGCCCCACATTGGCTGCTCCATCCCTATGCACCTATTTGCCCACTGGACTGAGACTAAATGGGGAACCTGAGCTTGAGGATTGTTTCTAACAGAAGTTTAGTCTACCTTTTGGGGATACTGGTGGGTTTATGTTAAGTAAAACCAGGCTGTTCTGTTCTGGTACGTGCATGGCAAAGGAGATGAGAGAAAACTCAGTGCTGTGTAGGCCCGTCTTCAAAATCAGGAAGAACCTGAGGTGTCGGCTAATGGGTGCCTGAGCTCATTCTGTTGGAAGCAAGCAGCTTGTTGTGACCTGTCATAAACCACCTTTCTCCCTGCCACAGCCTGGCAGTCTTTCTCTGCTCTAGAACACACCTCTGCTGCTGCAGAAGTCATCTCTCTGCTCCTGGAGAAGAGATGCTCCACATGGCTGGATGACGTGCTCGACTCCCACCCCGGCAGCTGCCAGGCTGGGACGGAGGGAAGCCTGCCACTCTCCAAAGGCTTAACAGTGCCCCAGACCGCTGTCTCCAGCGGAACCCCAGGGGCTCTGCTGTCCTCCACTTTGTCGCAGTGAGGGGAAGCCCTGCTGGAGGGCGGCCGTGCGGCTTCCTCCCTCCTGCTCTTTCCTCTTCCTCCTCTCGGAGCTTTTGTCGCCCCTTCTTTCTCTTTCCCTTATCTCCCCCTTCCAGTTGTGCTACTTCCCCTCCCCTTCCTTCCTCAGGAGCAGGGACGCCTCATGAGGCGAGCTAGTGCCGGGGCGTGGGCGCCTCCTCCCGCCCCGCCGGGCACCCGCCTGAGGGGGCGCGCGGGGCCCCCTGAGAGCGGGAAACCGTTAGCCACGGGGTTCCCCGACTCCGGGCAGCAGGGGCCGAGCCGCGACCCCGCCGCTGATTGGCTCAGATTTGCCGCAGTTCCGCCCCTCTGCCGGGACCCGCCTTCCCGCTCAGTCTCGCGCTTCCGCCCCACCCCAGCAACGGTCGTTCCTCAGGGCTCCGCCCGCCTTCCCCCGCCGCGGCGGGCGGGGGTTGAGCGCCCGTGAGCGCGCAGAGAGGTGAGGAGAGGGAAGCTCCCGCTAACTGCCTCATTTCCATCTTAAAAGAGCCTTGGCCTCCCTTTCTGCCCTCCCCCCACCCCTCAAGAGAGGCTTTTCTTATCAGTTTGTGTGAGCTTTATGTAGGTGGTGAGTGGTGAAAACAAGAATGTGGTTCCGAATCCAAACGGGGTGGGGCGGGGAAGTATAAAACCTAATCGCAAAAGTTTTTTTCAGCGTCATGTGTGAGAAAGGTAAAGTTTAACTGGACTTTGGTACAAATGCTCAGTGTGAAAATACAAAGAAGTTTTTCCCTAGCTAAAACACAGTAGCTAGAGAACTCTTAAAAGCACGTGTTTCAGGCAGCTTGGACTGCAGTGTAGTTCTTACGTCCCCCTGATTTGGCCTGCTTTCCCAAGGAAAAATGACGCAGGGTTACCTGACAATTTTGCCTTTTCTTACCTTCCGTATAGTAGCTATTGCCTAATAAACCTGATACTGCCTGTAAACCTGAGACAGTCACAAAAGGGTTTGGGGTACCTTTTTCTGAAAGGAGTTGCCTGGGTCAAGGGGAGCAATGGTATGGGTGCTCCCACAGAGTGAAGGGGTAATAAATGTGCTCTTTGTTAGACAGCAGGGCATGGATTTGAATGTGGGATTCTGGAAATCCAGTTTTGCGAATTGTGTTTCTCAGGAAACTCCTGTGCTGTTGCTTCTGCAGGTCCCATCAGGTGCTGGTGAAGACACTGGTGCTGCTTTACATGTGTCTAGTAGCAGATGGCACAACCTTCCTGGTCATGCTTGCGCGCCGTGTCTTTAGACCTGCCTAGGACAGGCATCCTTTTCTCTCAGCCAACTGTTTTAACCCTAGTGCAGGTAAGACTTAGACAAACAGGTTTTCTTTCATCTGTAATGTAACCAAGAACTAACAGAACTGTCCCTTGGCACTGCCACAAGTTCCAAGACGATGAGTTAGCCTTTTTTTCCCTTTACTCCCCCTCCCCCCCAAATGAAATTAATTTAAAAAAATCATACTGTTAAGGATATAAAACCACAAGGGCCTCTCAATGTCTTGCCTTCAGGGAACATGCTTTCAAATTTCTTCATCTGTATTTTTATGTGATAAAGGGGAAGCTGACATTCTCATGTAGTCATATGAATTCAGGAATTTGGGCTTGGAGAAAAGTGTAAAATACTGAGAACTGTATGATGAAGTAATGAGAATTATCAAAATGAAAACTGCCACATTCACCAGTAAACCAAGTACTGTGTGTTGATTTTGGCAGCAAGAGTTGTTGCTGTATACTAAAAAAACACCCACCAGTTTCACTGATCATAAACATTACAAATGTCTGAACCAAAGAATGAGATCAGTTCAGAAGTTATGAGATAAAAATAATTCTTAAATTATATTATAAAAATAATTCTTAAATTATTTTTACTTGTCTTTTTATTTCCGAGTCTCTTAGTTGTGCTTGGGGTTGCAGCTTGCATAAGATTATATCAGACTGTAAGTACACACTCATGCTCTCCATTTGCTGTTCATCGATCAGCAGGACTGGCACAAATGGAGAGTAAGGGCAAGCAGCTGCCCTAGGGTAGCAAAATGCATAGGATGGGAACAGAAAAAGTCATTGACAGCAGCTGCTTTGAGCAGGATGGCAGAAAATTTATTTCTGCAGAGCACAGCCTAGGGCAGTGAAATTTCTGGTGCTACTCCTGTTGGGGGATTTTTGACTTGAGTTATACCTTTATCTTCTGGGGAACACTCTTCTGGGTTTTGAATTTTAAAATTATAGTTCATAGTATGCTTCAGTTTCTGCTTTGACTGTGCATCATTTAAAAAAAGCCAACCACAAACCAAAACAAAAAACCAGCCCCCCAAATAATTGAGGAAACCCTTTCCTCATGCTTCTAATTTAACTGCCAAAAATGAAGGAGAATCAAAAAATAAATGTGTGGTCCCAACAACAAACCAAAAGAAAACCACAGTATACATAAAGGCTGGGAACTCTTGGCACTGAGGAAAAGGATTCTGTTCTAGGAAAAAAATGACCACAGACTTCATATGTTAAAATGGTATGTTTGATGTGCATTTCCTTCTACAGTAAAGTTAATTCAAATAAAATAATCATATTGATGACTGAGGAGTAGCAAATGCGAGTTCCTCAGCTCCACCTAGGTGAAGCATTAATAGTTTCTGTCCATTAAAAGAGAGCTGTACACATAGCCTTTATTGAGGTGCCTGGATAGATTCTTCAAGAACTGCTAAAGGTGATTTAAGCCTGACCTGCTCATCACAGTGTAATTAGCCAGTTCCAGTTCTGCCTCACTGGGCAGACCCTACATGCCCTTTTCATGCCTAGAAACTGCAGTGCCTTGTCACAGCTGTCCCTGAGACCCGCAGAAGGGGAGGGTACACTGACTCTCCAACAGGCATTTAACAGACATCAGACATCTCAGATCTTGTGAGATAAGGGAAAATGAAAGCAAAAAAGCAAATGGTCCTTGTCTAAACAAAAATGATACCTCTGCCTAGTCAGTGGAGTGTGAGCAGCTCCGCCAGGCAGCAGCACATCATGTAGCTGCTGCCAATTGCTTCCCAGAAGAGCCTCTCTCTTTCCATCAGCTATGAAGGGAGTCTAGAGAGACCACCCTCTGCAGACTAAAGCTGTCCTCACTAAGTAGTCCTCTGAAGTGGCTGCTTTGTTGATTTTCACCATAAGAGTAAAATTCTGTTGTGCTATTATTTCTATGTTTGCTTGATACTGTATTTTTTATTAGTTAAAGCATGATAAGGAACACAAACTGCAGGAAAACATAAAATATTCATATGCTTTTTATGCAAATGGTTTTATCAAATAGTTGCCAAAAAGGAATTTATCTCAAAATATTGTTTGAGGGTTTGAGGTTTGGTTTTTTAGTTTTGTTTTGTTTTTTTGTTTGGTTGTTTGGGGATTTTTTTTTTTCACATTTTAAGTATAGCCTCATGACAGTATTGTTTTAATAGTAACTTATTTTGGCAGAGCGATTGTTGGCATCATGTAACCTCCAGACCAATAAAGAAGTTAGCGTGATGATGTCTGAGATCCTTACAGAGCTCAAACCAGCACTGTAATACGTAGAAGACAGTTACCCCTGAAGATAAGATAATGCACAGTTAGATGCAGTTGCCAAACACAAAACGAAGGGCAGCTGTTCTGCAGTGTGGAACAAGCCCAAGCAATGAAATTCTGGCCTGCATTCCAATGCATATGTGAGCTGGGAAAACTAGGATGGGGTCAGATATAAATTTAGGTGGTAAACCTGGGAAACAGAGAGAAAGCTCTGTGGCATGCAGTAGGCTTAGGAAGGTAGCTTGTAATGGGAATTGTTCCCACCCAAGAGGGTCAGACCTCTTGGTCCTTCTGGTAGAGAAGTGTCAGAAATGTGTTTGAGCTCATGTCTTTCAGGAACTTATTTAAGATAGACCGAAAATCTCTGTTTGTTTTTTTTTTGGTTTTTTTTTTCAGGAATGAAAGATCTGTTAGTTATATCAGTATCAGCTGACAAGTTTACATTTGTATATTTGTTTAAAGCTGCATGGTAACTTTATGATAAACTTGTGTGATGGTACGTTTCCTCTGATACAGTCATGTAAGGGCTTTAGAGCAAATCTTGAAGGAAATAGTAATTAAAGACACGGGGGATACAAAGAAAATGGGACAATTTTGTCATACCCTTCTCCCTTGGGAATATATCTTTCATGGGAATATTGGGCACATGCAGAAATAATGCTTAATTACGAACCTAAGATTGGAAGGGAGCTCCTGGCTAAAATTGTATTGATATTAACATGTCTTTGCAGCAAGTGCCTTTCCTAATACATCTTAGAATCACAGTTTTTTCTCTCGGCTGCATCACAGTGATGACTCATAATTGGTTTTCTACTTAAAAGTACACTGTGGTATTTCTTCTACACTGCCATTAGTTACTAATGAGCTCCCGTATTACAGCAAAAACTATCATTAGTACTGAAATGAATGACTTTGGTAATTTGTGTTTCTGAAAACTAAAAAGAATATTTTCTTCAATCTATTCTTTCATCAGTATCACTGTTAGGGGATCTACACAGTAAGTAATAGGACCAGACTTGAAAATTCAAGTAATTTGTGCCCTATTTTGTGCAAGAAGTTATAAAAACAATGTGGTATTTAAAAAAGCCACAAAACCAGCTAAACTTTTTGCTTTTAAAAAGAAAAAACCTTCTGTTTAATAAAAATGCATGTATACACACACACTCATAGGTAGCATACTCATCACATATCAACTCATAGGTAGCATACTTACTAGCTATCAACTCTTTACACAGTATCTATGATGATAAGAACATGAGGATTGAGCCAGTTAAAAAGTACCCTGGATGTATTTTGGAATTTAAGAATTTATATTTTTTATTACACATAAGTTACAATAATCTAAAAACATGAAGTTGAATGAAATTCTCATTCTTCAAACTTGCAGGGGAGAAAGTTAAGTGATAGCTTCATCTCCATTTTAGCCTCTAGCAGAGAAGAAAAGGAAACTTACTGTTTACTTTCCAGGAAACTAAATCATTAGTTTGTTTATTAAGAATCAGTATTCAGCCAGCTAATGTTCTTCCATGCAACATCAAGTTACACGCCATTAAAGTAAAATATTTGAACTTTCTTACTGTTTAATGTACTTAAAGTATTACTGAAATATAGTTTTGTTTACTGACTTTTACAGTTCATTTTCACATGTATATATATTTTCATCCTTCTCTACATTCATCTTTATGGACTTACTAACCATAAATTTTACAATAGCTGAAGTTACTTGCCTAAACTGAACAAAAACCTGTTTAAAAATGTTGTTAAGACCATGTTCTTAAAAGGGTCCTAGGTCTTACGGCTCAGTTTCATTCATTAACAGACATACCTTTGATCTCCTTTACAGCTCTGTAACTTCTATATGGCTTTCTGGCTGGAAAATAAACACGCAGCAGTAATGAGAACAGAAGGATGAAATTTCCTTTATAGTTATAAAGTAATTGCCATACAGACCTTCCATGCCAGAAACTGCCTTTGTGGTGATCTATTAGCCAGAGTATGGTGTAGGTGTACACGTACTGCCATTGTTCACTGATGTAATAGTCTCTGTGCAGCACATTCACATTGTTAGTAAAAGTGGCCTGTATAAAGGAACAGTATTTAATGTAAAGGAGCAGAGGTTAGTATCAGTCAGAACACAGGGGTACCTCAATGCCAAAATTCAAAGGAAAAAACTGAACATTACTAATCTGAGTAAAGTAATTAAAGCTTAATTAAGTCAGGATATAAAATCACACGCACACATAATAATTATTCAAATCAAGAATGAATTGTTCCTCAGTGGACTGACCAATTAAAAAAATTATAGATGACATGCTACCTATTCTATCAAATTTTCTTGACTGAAATTTGATTTTAATCAGTCACCTTACCAACATTTCAGTCATAAAGCCAAGTGTCCCATACCTAAATGAGACCTTGTATCCAAGAAGCAGCTAGTGGTTCTTCTTTTATGCAAAGCCCAACACTAACCTTGGGAGCAGTCCTGCAAACAAGTAAATTGCTGTGCAGCTTAGTATCTGAATAAGAAGCACTTCTGATATCTACAATTTAGAATTCTTAATCTGCGTAGTGTGTAGGTTAGTAAATATTTTAAAGCGTATTTTCTAGATGAGGAATATCAAGTGGACTTGCCTAAATGAGTTATGAGACCACAGAAGAAATAATTGTGAGGAAGGAGTTGGTAATCAGGAATTTGTTAAACTACACTGCATTATCAACTACCTTGCTATTATTAAAGGCCCAATCATGATTTTTTCACTTGAGGAAAAATCTTATGTAAAGATAAATTGAAATTTTTCTCACCTCAAAATAGGTTGCTTTATCACAGTACACACTAGTAAACAAGAATCAAACATCAACAAGATGTATTTATTCAATAAGAGTTCAAATGAAATGAAATCATCTTCAATATCAGCGCTTGTTTCAAGATAGTGGTTTACAGTTTAGAGCTTTTAATTAGTTTTAGTTGCATATTGCAAAGTTATTTTCTCCAATTACAAGAAAGCATTTTGCATAATACCTACTACCTTTCTCCTTCCATTTAGAAGACAGCAGTAGCTTAGGAAAGTACTGATTAATTCTTGTCAGAGTAGAATAAGTGTAGTTCCTTTAAATATATATATATATTGTACACACACACAGATGTATAGATGAATTTTTTCATATGTGTATGTGTAAAATATTTTCATAAGCGCTTGCAAACAAACAGGCACCTGACTCTCTTTAAATCATCAGAGAACAGGCTCCTAATTCTCCTCTGATGGATTCTGTAAACTCTGCACAGAATTCAAGGGTGCAAAAGTGAGGTCAGTCATAGAACAGCCAAAACCAGAGCCAATTTCAAACGATTAAGAAAACTTCCTCAAAGAGACTGAAGACAGAGGTATGGTGAAACCAATAACAAATTGGAGAGATGTGGAAAAGGAGAGATGGCTCTGGTTCTGGGATTCTGAGAGCTCCTGGAGCAGGTGGGGAGCCTCCTCAACTGTTTTAAACAGAAGGCTCAAAATGGTGGAGAGATGCAAGCAAGTGTGACAGCCCGATTATCTCCACCTTGTTACACAATGGTGGTCCCCTGCCGCAAAATCTTGAAAGAACTCATGGCATATATAAAGTTCTGGACCTGAGCCACAGAGAACACTCTGCAAACCAGATCATGCCACAGGAGGTAAAGGTCAGTTAGTTGGCACAAAATGGTAGGAAAGGCCCAGATCCGACAGCAATTTTGTAAGAGGCTGTTGGAAAACAGGCAAATCTTTGAAGGGCCTGTTCCTTCCTGCACCCACCAGTCCAGCCTCTGTCCCCCTCTGCCTGCTGTCGAGGTCTGCTGCACTGAAGCAGGGTCTCACCAGTGTATGAAAGGGTCTGTTTTGTGGGCTGGCCCACCCAGGATGTTCCATCTCTTTAATTCTTTTCCTTATGTAATCAAGCTATGACATTTTAATGCTAAATACTGGGTGTAATCACACCTCCTGTGTACATCCATCCAATGCTCCTGCTGAAGTTCATATATCTCTGAAAGCTTAGATTGTACCTCTTGAAATACTTAAAGCTTTTGGTGTTAAAGATAAATGCATGTGTTTGGGGCTTGCTTTCTTTGAAGCATGGACTTCTTGAGATTAAAATGTTTTATCTTATGATATAATGAGGGGTATTTCCATCTCAACTGATGTATATCGCCAGGGGTAGTAAGGTCAGTTGTTAGTGAAATCTCTCACATTAACATGTTACAAAAATTAATGAGAGGCTTTCCCTGAGAGCCTCTTTTTTTTTTACACAGACATCTAGAATTAGTCATCATTCAAATCACAGGTCTGAACAGACTAGTTGTACCTTTGTAAGAATGAGGAGGGATGGAAAGAGGAAGAATATTAATTTATCTCTGCTCTGAATTTCTGAATAGCTGTAGGCTTAAATTTCTGCATAATTTCTACATTAAGGTTAAGCATTTTCACTACAAAGAAGATTCCAGCAACATCATACTATTGAAAAGCAAAAATATCTCCTAGAACAAAGTGAGGAATCATGAAGAAGATAGTAATATGAAACGCCCACTGAGACAACTGTTTAAATTTGGAAATTCTTGCTGTGTGTCTTTTACTGCAAGTCTTTTGAAGTGCTGTAGTTGCAACTTTTACAAATTCCCCCAACAGGTCTCTCTTTCCTTTCTCTAGTACGCCTGAATTTCTAATGGTATTGAACACGTACTTTCACTAGGAATCAAACATCAGTTCTATATGCAAGGTTAGTGCAAATATTGTTTTCTGTGTGGGAGGGGAAGATGCAGTTTAGAAAGAGGGAAGAGTAGATGAGGGAGAACTGGAGAGCAAGACAAGTTCTCTTTACCTGCTGCAAGGAAGAAGCTGCATCGGCCTCTTTGTGAGGGCCAGCCACAGAGAGCGAGTGGAACTGGGAAGCCCCTGTGACATAGGCATGTGCTTAAAGGTGTGGTTAATACACGTCTAATAGCTTAGTACTCTGTTCTGAAGTACTAAGAACCTGCTTAAGTCGTTTGCTGAATCTGCTCCTAAATGTTGGAAATTATTCAGCAGTTGGTGGTATTTAGAGCAATAGTACTCTTAGTTATCTATCTTTAATCTGTGTAAGTGTTGGCCACAAGCTTAAAGTTGAGGCAATGGTATTACTCACAGGTATTCTGAATTAGTCATGATAATTTGGAAGTGACTAAGCATGTTTAAGGAAAGTGAGATAATTAAGAAAGTGAAGGCAAATACATTTATTAAAACTCAGTTTGCTTTTACAAGCAATTATATTTATCTGGATATAGTATTTAGAAGATAGTTTAAACTGTATGCAAAACCTGCTGTCTCTCAGATGTTTCCAATATGGCGTAATTAAAAAAAAAGGAACTGAAAAGAACACACTCACTCAGCTACAGAATTTTTGCTTCATTTCCCCAACTCTTTGTGATGGCTACTAGCAGCTCCACAAATACCAGTGACAAATCAGTGAGTATAACGGCAGCAGTGCCCAGAGCCAGTCAGTTTTCTTCTGGCTGGAGTAAGTAAATGAAAAGCTTGCATGGATGTGCAAAGACAAAGACCAGGTCCAGTTGTCTTGCATGGTTCCAGTGACAGCAAGCAGCAATAAAACTGACAGTTAGAATCACTAAAACAAACACCAAGCATTGTACGTTGTACATTCCCAAATCAGAAGCAGTTATAGCCTGTACTGATGGCTCGTAAGTTCAGTCGTCCATGTCACTTATGAATGCATTGCATCATGCTCTGGGGGAAATAACGGTTGTCAAAAAATACGTAGCGGTGCTGTGCTCTGCAAGGGCAGAACCAAAACTTTATTTTTTGTCCCGAGACACTTGAAACTATGTCTCTTTTATTCTGTGAAAACGCAGGGGAAGGCATGATGGGAGAACCTCCTTTCTCTTGTTGTGGAGTGACCTCATCTGGCAGGTGCCTGGAACGGTGGTGGGCTGCCTGGCCCTGGGACCCTCCCCACGGGTCCCGGTGGGCCCCTGGGGCCTGGAGGTGTTGCAGGCAGTCAGCACTCAGGCTGCTGACTCTGATCCTCCTGTCGTTTTGTGGTTTTGCCGTTCTTACATGCGTACCCTTTTCTGTTAATATGTGCATGCACAGCTCTGTTGTACAGGGCACAGGGAAATGAGGCTCTCGGGGCACTCGTAGAGGCACCTGGATACTATTGCAGTACGAATATTATTTTCTCATTTGCCACTCAGTGAATAGGGAGGGAGGCGGAGGAAGGGGGAAAATTGTTAAAAAAAAATTGCAGTGGCATGGAAATGTCCCTATGGCTATTCTTTAACCACGTATTATCGATTCTGCTTCTAAACTTGATGGGCTCCAGGCACTATAGACAGGATCTGGCCCCTGGTTTAGGAAGAAGGAGCACTAGAGGGCACCATCTACACGACAGTCCGACCAGTAACGCGCTTTGTGTTGGGTAGGAGGGAGAATCGCAGACTAGTAAGCTTTCAGCTATCTTCTAACTGTAAAGGAGTCAAAGTAACTCTTTAAAATGGCATATTTTAGAAGGTTCTGGATTCATTAGCTCCTTTAATTTCATTAAACTTGCTATTGTAAGGATGAAAAGGCAGCAAAATAAGTAGCATGTGCTTCTGTCTGTAATGATGCTTGAAGAACTCATGGTGATCTAAAAAATTATTTGGTTTCATATAGTAAAATATATAGAGTTTCCTCAAGGTTTCATCTATAACTCCGGTCTTTACAACACTCAGGAGCTGTACATAACAGGTAATTATTTTCCCCTTCATTAGGGAACTATGACAGAAGGCTGCATTCTAAAAATATTTATTGCTTCCTGATTTACTTCAGGAGCATTTGTTCAGGATGAGAAGTTACAGACTGACTTCTTAGCGTGTTATGATTTTCAGAGTGCGCAGGCTAGGTGTGATAGATTCTGAAAACTCTGAGCTGGTCAGAGTTGGCTTTCAGCGGGATTCTGACAGCTGAGCTCATCAAACTCAGGGTTTTTTAATTTTAAAGAATACCGTGCGTCTTCATCTATAGTGTCAGATGCAACAAAAGTGCATAATAGGAAGCGCAGAACGGAACAGCTGTAAGGATGATTCTACTTTTTTTAAGCTGGCAGACAAATGGCACTTGGTCCAGTGTCCTCTGTTCTTGCCAGCCGAGAGAGGTTAGCTACCAGAAAGCACTACTTTAGGGAACAAGCAGGGCAGTGTGCAGTGCCTGAAAGACCTTATTCATCTAACAGCCTGGAAGAGCTTGTACTACATTGTCTGGTATGCATTAGCTTTGGGAAATTAGTACTCCAAATTTCTTGCAAAAAAAAAAAGTAAGTTTGCCTTTTCTACATTCACTCTTCTAAATGAACTATGCAAAAGATTTAGTTGCTGGTCTGTCATGTTTAGGACTCACACACCACTGAGGCCACTGGCACGATGTTTTGGGGAGTATGTTCTTGATAGTCTAGTAAAAATGTAATGTTACATCAGAATTTGCCTCTTAGGTAATGAAAATTTAGCCTACCTGAAAGGGAGAAGGAAGAATCTACTGTGAACAATATTGCTCTTTTTGTTCTGTCATAAAACATTTAAGGTGACCATATTATATATGATTCAACCTCTGTACTTCATAGCCTAAGAAGAAAAAATCATCTACAAAATACTGTAATTATTGCACTGCTTTTTAATCTAACTTGCCCTTGGAAGGCCAAAAGCTCTTCTTGGCGTCGTGCATGTCATTACTCATGTGCTAGTGGTTTGGGGATGCTTTATTTGTAGCACAGTCGTTCTGTATTAAAGGGGACCCAATAAAATTTCCAGGCACACTTGATGATAAAAATCCCATCTTGGATTAGTGCACGGCTGGCCCTGTGGGGTTGTCCTGCCTATAAATGCTTAGGTAACCTGCCTGCTGAGCACACACTCTGCTCACTGAAGTGATAGTAAATGCAGCAAAATCTGATACTTTTTCCACCGATATCATTCAAGTTCTTAGTAAACTTCTAGAAACAGAATTTTCTTTTACTAGTCCAAAAGCTTCACAGCAGTACTTTTCTTTCCAAGGCATTCACTTGTTTTCATTTCCTTTGCCCCCATCCCCTCTTTGTTTCCTGGTCTTACATACTCACAGAAAAATAGACCTGGTCTTGAGGGCATTGGTCTAGTACCTAAGATCCTTGGGTTTGGGGGTTTGTTTTCATTTTTCTTTTCCAAGTGAAAATATTCTGGGCTTATCACAGTTTATCTGGGCTTATCACAAAGTTTGTTTATCATGATGTACCTTATCATCATCCATGAAGGACAATTGTCCTTACCGTGTGTTCTGGCCAATGGTCTTCTTATCCTATTACATTTAGTAAATATAAAGGATGATTTCCTAAATATACAAGTAATAATAGTAATTAATTACATCCTTTGGGCCAGAGTAACCTCTGTAGGTTGCCATGGAGGATCTGGTCCTACAGCTAACTGCTTTACATTTCTCTAATTCCATAAAGCAGCTGTACTCTGAACAGATTCAGTCACTGGTGTATTTCTGCCTGCCAGGGAGTCTCCCCAGGAGGTGTATAGCCACTTTCCTGTGGTCTTCTTTCTAAGCTTTCTGGTGCAGGGATAACATTGTACCATGGTAATTGTAGCAATTCCTAATCTGCCATTGCTCTAAATTAGACAGGAGCCAGTACCCACGGCATGCCACAGCTGCAGCTCAAAATCTGGGCCATAATGCGCATGCTGAAATAAGATGATCAGATCTTACGCTTAGGGGCTGCTGGTTTCTGGGAGGTATTTCTGTGAACAGCATTACAAAAAATAATGCATCTAGTGAGCTGTGTGTTACTTCGGAGCATGAAGCAGTAACTGATTCTGGAAGCAGGATGCTAGACTAGATGCTAAATGATAACTGAAGACAATGAGAATTTTTCTCTTTATTGAAAGGGATATAACATACTGATCTCTAACACAACTAAAGTGCTAAGGTTAATTACTGGCCTCTGTTGAGAAGTGCCACATGCTGAGTTATCCATCTGTCTTTCTAGGTAGCTGGGGTTTTGTGAATCAACACTATTTCCTGTCATACCTGGTAGTTTCTTGGCAGCTGCTCCCAGTCCTCCAGTCAAGACTTACGATGCTTATTTCATAAACTCTAATGAAATCCCAGTTTGGGGTTGTATGGCTGCAGGCCATAGCTAGTTTGTTCTCTTTTCTCCTGCATCGTCATTGAATTTACTTGCTTTCTCACACAGTCCTGACCCTGGGACAGTGCCATTTGTACAAGTACAAGAATAACAAAGTGTTTGTGTAACAAAGGAGCATGCAGACAGAATCCCAACAACTGGGTCAAAAAGGGTTCGGTTCAGTGGATGTGATGAACTTCTTGTAGAATCCTGTACAACTGCTCCATTTCTCAAACTGTCTGTCACACCTCTCCTCCTCCTCCTCCCTTCTTCTCTCATAGCTTTCATGTTTACTGGGGATGCAAAACCATGGGTGTGTAAACAACCAGCAATGGTTGCAGTTGTAGTCAACAGTTGCAAAACTTTTGTTGTTGTAAAGTTGAGGTTCACAAATACACCAATTCCTTCAAGTTCAAGGCTGTATTTAGCACAACTCCGACAGTGCCAACAGTTCTCTCAGCAGTCTGTGACTGTAAAAAAACACATTTTCATTTGCTGTATCTTTAAGAGCAGCAAATGTGCTCTGGAGATATTCAGTCACTTGACGTGGCCTGTGCATCCCCAGCCCTGTGTCCGTTGCGAATAGGAAGAAACATTTTTCAGGTGTCCTTCAATCTGGCTCTTCCTTTCTCCTTTGTTCAATAGCATCCAGATTTAATTAATTTTCCAGGCATGTTGCAAAGTCCATCTGTTTTCTATGGGCTTTTGGGAAAGTGGAGTATCAAAATGAGTGTTGCCAGCTTTCACAATTGTGTTATGAATATTGTACTAATACATCTAAAAATTGCAGCACCTGGAGTCATGTCAATGTAGGATGATTTTCACTATCATTTAAGAAACACATCCATCAAACCTCTTTAAGCTTTAAAGGAAAGCATGATTCTAGGGCATTCTTAAATGCACAAGAGGCAAAAGGCATTCTGACAAAATCATAAAGACTTCTTTTTAAACCTCATATTTTCGTTGGAACCTGACTTAAGATTTTTAAACATTTAAGGCTGGCTATACTGCTAGAAATTTGGCATCCTGAAGTCCTAATATGTTTGGGTTTACTTTCTATTGAATAGTTTTGATAATTAAAGTTATTACATACATGTAATAGGTATTTTTGATTACGCGAGGCCTTTGAAGTGCACCATAGCACTGGACAAATGTGAATGGGTATGTTACCCTGGATAGTGTCAAAGATGATACAAATGTAACTGAGAACTGCCATACCACCATCAACATCTCTGCTTTCCATTTACCCCCAATGCCCTTATTTCATTCTGCTGTGTATCTTCATTGTATCTGAGCGTGTTTCCTGTGGGTTTAACAGCAGAAGCAAAGCTTCGTACGTTGTGGCATTTATCACTCAGTAAGTCTGGTTCTGGATTTTGAGACACTGCAGTCATTTTGTTGTTATTTAAGAGTGGGAAATTTACTGAATGCTTTCCAACCAGTTAAGAAAGATTGTTCCTGTCTGGAGGAGCTCCCAATATTAAGAGTATACTTTTTTTTTTCCAAAAGCACTTTCCTGTTCTCCCTGCTTCTGGGCAGATAGGAAACACAGTTGGAGGTGGCTGCTGCTCACTTTGGTCAAACCTCAGGAAGCAGCTGTGTTTTGACCCCACACAAGACACAAAGTATGTTCATACCTGTGAACAGGTGACTTTCAAACCTACATTAAAAGCAAATGTTTTACAGAAAGCTTGCTTAATGAAAAGTAGAAAAATCACCTGTTCACAGTAATGAAATTGTTATTTTTGTGTATTACCATTATCATTATGAGGATATTCACAAAATCAAGGTTCCCTATACCAACAAGAGAGGCTGACTGTCACTCAGTGACAGTCCTGGCTGGACGTAGGAAATGCAAAAGACAAAATGAAAAATAGAAAGGAGAGAGGAAAACGGAAGTAGATGAGGAAAACTCTTCTAACACTCTAGGCATGATTTTTTGGTGGTGTGTGGGTTACTTCATTTTGGGAATAACAGAAAAATGGTTCAGTGCAGAGCAACAAGTATACTGCATGCATTTGAAATGGGTGCTGGCACCCCTGCATCCCCAAAGTATTTCAGCATCTCTGATAGGGGAGCCCTAGAAAACATGTGGAAATGCTGGAGCGTGGTTCATATATTTACTGACTGCTAAGTTGAGTTAAAGGGGAAAATTATAGGTTAGAAACAGTGAGTGGAAGCAACAATTGCAACACAAGTGTTGCCACACGCGTTCATGTACACCCTTTGGTGTCTCCTGTGAATAGGCTTTCCATTTCAGTTGATAGAGTTAGGCATTTTCATAATAAGATTTCAGGCCTGAAGTCATGCTGCAACCATTTCCTTTGGCCCCTGATGTTTTTAAACAACGGATTGACTGCATGTATTCCTGGTTTTGTGTGAAAGGACAATGAAAAATGGACCACCTTGGGATGTTAGCACAGTACTGCAATATCATCACTGTCTTCTGCAGTCTCTCTGATGAGTATATGAACTCTAAATAACATGACGGGCCAGCTTTTGGAACTGAGGAATGTATTGGACATGACATTCAGTTCTGCACATGCTGTTTAAAAATGATAAACAAGGGGATGTCAGAAGTTGCAAAGTTTCTCTTTATTTTTTATAATTTTCTAATATTTTTAGCCTCCTTTTGTTCACCAGAGGCAAATGTTATTCTGAAGTGTTTTGTCTGTAAGAACAATACATATAATTTAATTTATCTAAGCCCAGATTGTTTGCAAGTATTTGCAATCAAACTTTGTGCGTGCCCTGCAGGTAGACAGGGCTGGCTTGCCCCGTGCTAAGATTAATGCTGAACAGAACAGAATAGGATAGAAACCGTCAGAGTGAGCTGTTTGGGGCCAGCTGGATGTGACCTCTGCTGTACTGTACTGCATGGACTTAACCTTACGCAGGTGTCATTTGCAATACTTCAGTTTTTATGGTGTAGACACACTGTTGTAAAACACTCAAATACTTCATTAAAAAGAGAATTTGAAAAAGGAGAAGAAAAAGCTGAGCAATACAAAAATGCATATCTCAATGCTTAAAATCAATACTGTTAAATATACTCACTTAGACCTTAGAATCTGTAGAGCTATCATATATTTTAACTTAAAAGCCTATCTCAGAGCTGTAGACAGGTCATACCTAATAAAAAACAGCTGGAAATATGATACCATCATAAGAGGACAGAGCAAGACAACTTTTCATTCACCTTCCAATAAACTTCATGCAGGAAGGGCAAAGGGTGAAGTGAGATTGGTGGCAAAGTTTTCCCCGCTAAAAGACATGCATCCAACTCCCCCGGAAGGCAATAGATGGGCTTCTGACTGAGCAAGTTTTTAGCCCGAAATGACTTTGTCTACTGCGCTCTGGCAAGCAGCTGGACCACAGCAACATTACTCTGCACTCAGTTGCTCCATCCAAAGCCCTGAACGCGTCATGCGAGGGAAGTGTATCATCAGGGCAGCCTGGGCTTTTAGCTTAGTGCAGTGCAGCGTGAAACCTGCTTCTGTTGGGGCAGGAGGGTGAGCAGTGAAACCAGAGAGCTGGCTGTGCCTCATGCCATTAGTAATATCTGACACGGGAAGGTTTATAAAGCGCTGCTCCTGACCTGGCTGAGCTGCGGGCTACCAGGCTTGCCCCAGAACGGCTGCAGGCTCAGGCAGCAGTGGCGTGCATTCCAGTGACTGCTGGGTTGGGAGCACTCCATACTGAGTAACAATACGAGATAGAAATGACAAAGAGACTGGTTCGTTTTCAGCTCTCCTTTATCTCACAGAACATTCTCCAAGTGTCTTGTTCCTGCGTGTGTTTTCACAAATGATGGTGTGTGTGCTGCTTTTAGAAGTGATCTTCCTACTTTTCTTAGACATCTCCCAGCTTTTGTTCGTATTTGATCCATTTGTTCTGGAGGCACCATCAGCTTCTTTATGGACCGAGGGAAATAATTTAGTGATTTGGCTATGAACCTTGGACATGTGAAACATGGATTCAGTTTCCATGAATTCTCTTCCTTGATAACAGATTGCATGCAGGATTGAATGCAGGACACAGCAGATTATCACCCCCCTAGGTGAGACGCCTTTAACCCAAGGCTCCCTCTAATACCAGTGGAGGGAGATTGACCCGTCTGCTTTGACTGAACCACAGTCAGTCACTACAATGAATTCTTATTTGCTCTGTTACCACAGTGCTTGGGAACGCTGGCTGTAAACCAGATCCTCTTTGGCCAGTATCGTATAGACACAAAATGAAAAGTCTTGACGTGAGTATAACAGAAGAGGTAACACGTAGAGGCAGGCATATCATCATCAGGGAATTGAAAAGAAATACTGAGATCGGCTTGTTAACCAGAAATATTGGTACATTATCAGCTTAACAATAACTGATTTCTTTGGAGGCATCGTGGCAAAAGAGGGTAATATAACTGTGATACAATCTAATTATATCTGACTTTTTTTTGTTTGAAAGTTGATACCAAAACCTACTGATGGGACACAAAGATTGAATTAATGAAGAATTAATCAAATCGAGTGAGTGAAAATGAAAATTATTTTTATTTTTTAAAAATGAGTAAAAAGATCAAGTCAAAATTGAGGAAATGGAAATGCTTTGGCTCAGCATTTCTGGCAGCATCCCATAAATGACCAAAAAAAGAGAAGGCAGGCTTGCTGGAAGGCAAGAAAGGAACTGTAACAGAAAGGGGAGGAAACAAAACAACATAACTACATTGCAACACCGAAGAACTTATTCAAACTATGCAAATGTATTTAAAAACAAGAAATCCAGCACAAAAGTACAAGGGGTACACTGTGAGATGTAAAATGCTCTATAGAAGTTATGGCTCATTAGGAATATTAAGAGCACAGAGGTAGGAAAGTGAAAAGCAATTTCGCTAAGTATAGGAAGAAATCAAAGACAGAAAATGCAAGAAATCAGTGGTCTGAATCTGACAGAATGTGGTATTTTTATTTTTTTATGTCTGTTCTTACACTAGGTACCGTGGAAAGTTTCATGATTGCAAGGATAGTGAAGCCTTGGTTACCATCTCATTCAAAACATTTTACTGTGACAATCTCTCCTTTTCTTGCCAAAGTAAATGGCTTTCTTCCCTAACTGTAAAAGGCCATCCTCAGACCTGCTCTTCCCTATTAGTGTTGTTGAGCACTATTTAGCTAATGATCATCTTTTGTTTCTGTGCTGGATATTGAATTCTGATTAAATTCTTGTTTCTACAATGCTTGTTTACCAATGGCTAAAATCACAGTCTTGTTCATTTCAGTGAGTCTTGTTTCAAGAAGTAGAAGCCGAAGCCTTTTGTGATTAGATCCCATGACAATAATACACTGCTGACAGGGAAAACACTGCACTGGTTTAATGTCGCTAATGCTGTGCTATAGGTAAGGTGCACTTGTCTCACTTTCAAGAAAGAAAACTCCAGCTTGTTTAGAAGGCGTGGCTTCTACTTTGGTATCTGCTGTGGTATGTGAGCAATGGCAAATGTAAAATCCAGTACCTTGCCTTTTACCATGCTAGGACAAATAATTTGTCACTATAGTCTAGTTCCCAACTGAAAGAGACTAGGAGACCAGTCAGCCCAGTACTGTTTAGCTCCTGATAGAAGAATAAAATACAGAGTCAATTTTGACACTTGCTTTAATCAGTTAATACCCTGAAGCATGAAATTTGATTATCCTTCTCTTAAAAGGCGTAACAGCAGATGTTATTAGTGGTCATAAAATTATTCAACCTTTAAAAATATCACACCACAGTATTTGACTCTATGATATCTCCCAGATCAGAAAGAAGAGAAAAACATGCTAAGATTCACATTAAATGATTGGTTTTTATTATTCAATCCTGTCAGGTGAAGGGATGTACATATACTATAATGGCAGTGCAAGAATTATACTGCTGCTTGCATTTCTGCAGAACACTAAAATTAAAACTCAGCATGTGGGAAAGAAAGGTCAGTATCATTCTAAAGAACAAGGAGTTGAGCTGAAAGCTCTTATTCATGTCCTCACAGCTGGACAGTGATAAAACCAAGAAAAAAGTCAAAACTCCTGACTCACAGAAAGAAAGCATGACAAAGCAAAGTAATTTAAAGATAACATGACTGTAATGTTGGTGAATGCAGACATTAAAAAATCATGAATAAGGCCAATAAAAGCATGATACTGGTGCTCAGAAACACAAACTTTTAAATTTCCTTCTTACTTCTTAAGTAAGCACCATGACCTTGTTTTAAAATATTTACTCTGTAGTTCTAGAACCTGGGATTTTTTTCCTAAATAACATGATCCCAGCTGTTGCAGATTTCCCACTAAAAATTGCAAGACTTCAGATAATACTGACAACATATCAATGGTGTAGATGAGAAGGAATCCAGTTTTCCTGATTCGCTCCTGATCCCTGATGCAGACTTCTAAGAGACTGTATCTTTTCTTTCCTTTGACTTGATTTTTAGAAACCTGGAAGGAAAACTCCAGAAGGAGTAGCCCTTCCATTTCCTTCTGGTATCTTTTTCCTACATCTCCAGTAATATAAATAATCTTGTAAGTGATATAAAACATTTCCAAAAAACATACGTTGAAAGCATGAAGCACTCAAGATCCTCTGCCCAGACAAACTCCTTCCTTCCCTCACTCTCCACATTTTGGTGAGCACTCAGGCAGCCTCATCATTTGGATAATTAGAGGGTGCCAGATGGCTGTAAATATGTTCACAATCCTTCTTATCCAGTTCCCTTCTATCTGGCACCCTCATTGCTCTACCCTGTAGCAAGCACCTGGTCTGTTCCAATTTGAAGAGTCTCCCTTCTACTCTCTTGATCTAAATTGGCACCTCTAGTTTTTATTTTCCCTTTAAATGAAACAGGAAGTTCTTTGGGACTGTTTTGTGCCAGATAATACTTCCTTGCAATCACTTTCACCATCGGTTAATTAATAACGTGCCCCCTCCTGGCCCGTAGCCATTCCTGTATAGAAGCATCAACTTCCTTTACGCGGGAATTACTGTCATTGAGCATATGAAGGTACAGATCACCTACAGGGAATCACAAGGGCATAGCAGCTTCTTCCTATTTTGAGAACAGAGATCTCATGCTTGCCCTTTGCATAGGGGTAAATGGCACACAGAATGAGGTGATTCATCCCAAGTCATGCACTGAGGAACTGGCAGAGTCAGCATTTGAACAACAGTTCTGGCTTAAACACACTGGTCCCTTTCTCCCCTGCCTCTGGTCCTCATGGTCACTGAATTGCACCTTTGTATTGGAAGGTAACTCTGAGCCTATTATTTCATAGCTCAGGACTGCCCAAGTCTTGGGGCCTAAGCCCATAAGCTGACTTTCCGTTTATTCTTCCCACACAGCCTGGCCTGGATCATTCACACGTTATAGCCCTGTGCTGGTGCTTCTCTTCCATCTTGTAGCATTGTAACAGAAGGCCAGTGGATATTGGGGTCTTTTACGTAGGGATAGAAGACATCTGAGAGGCCTGCATTATCCCTGTATTATCACAATGAGCCAAACTCACCATCTTGACAGGTCAGCTGGTCCTAGTGTCACTTTCTACAGTTGTTATCCCATTGCATCGCAGGATGTTTCAATGCAACAGTTCAGACTCCACAGAGCCAACTTTTGGTGCGTGCTACCTCTGCCATTGAAGGGGACCTGAGACTCCGGGTAGCCCTGTGAAAGCTGGATCAGGAGCAAGCTCACCTGCGGACTGTACGTCACAACAGCCACCTTGATCAACCACACCAGAGGGGTTTTGAACCAGCAGAGTGGGGCCAGCACCGGGCAGAGGAGAGGCTGGTGCTATGCCACTGCCTATCCTACAGCTCGGGAGGCCAGAGCCAAGCTTACTCCTGGAAACTAGTGGAGGGTGGGCTTCCAGGGAAGCAGAACTGGTAGCCATGAAACGCAGGGGCCTGCTGCCTCGCACCTCGTGCTGCCCTGCTTGCACAA
The DNA here is from genome assembly GCA_027564655.1 of Leptodon cayanensis. Classification (NCBI taxonomy): domain Eukaryota; kingdom Metazoa; phylum Chordata; class Aves; order Accipitriformes; family Accipitridae; genus Leptodon; species Leptodon cayanensis. The sequence continues at coordinate 11,165,268 of JANXJC010000091.1, read as the reverse complement.
GGGACTGCGTTTCCTAGAGCTAGCCTTGATGCTGCATGCCTATTGCAAATCTGTTCATGTGCTATTTCACACACTCCGTTGAACAGAAACTTTAGTAGATATTCAGATATTCATTAAGGTTCAGCTGAAATGACAAGAATTTCTGTATGATGAGAGTTTCATATGACCAAATATCTTCTTTTTTGTGTCTGAATTTGTGAAGATTGTTCTTAAAAACAAACATATCGTGATTTAAGGTAGGCAGTTTTTCTTTGTAACGGAAACATTTCTAACTGCTAAGCCATGAGAAAAGGACGGAAAACTGTATAGAACGCCCTGTAAAAGGGGAAGTTGTTTTTAAGGCATCTTAAAATACAGATAGTGACGTTTCTAAAACTAAAGCATAAACAAGGTCACAAGCTGTCTGAGAAAGCTACAACAGCAAAAATTCTGGGTCACTAGAAGGGTGACTGGATTGTCAGAGGAAAACCGTTGAGAGATGATACATATATTTTTTTAGACTTTTAAATGCATCCACTTGAGCTATCACCCACATTTTGTATAACAAGGCATTATCAACTCTGTTCCATGCAGCAGATGCTCCAGCTTGCTGAAGTGTGGGAGACTCTGGCCCTTGCTCTCCAGTCTGTTTGGTTCCACCTCTAGTGTGCTAGAGTTCATTCGGTTGTTTTAAAGAGTTCAAGTCTAATCCTTTCAGCAGGAGCTTGTGACCACATTTATGAATGGGCACCCATGGTGCTCTTTCTGCCCTAGCTTTGCTAACGATTCCAAGTAAGACATTCCCCAGCTCTACAGCTCACTTTCCCCCCTAATAAAAGGCAATCTTTTCTACTTTTTTACTCATAAAAAAGTCAATGTTTAGTCACATAATTACTACGAAAATCCTAGATAAATACAACAACTTATGCTGAAATTGTACTAGGAATTATACTGCTTTGTCTACATTTTCCCATTCTTTGCCCTTTTTTTCAGTAGTAGTGCACTCCAGGGCCCAGGTGACAGATCACTGGATCTGCTGTGATGGATTCTTTGGTTCTGTGAGGCAAATTCTAGCTGGCAAACATTGTAGAATTACCCATACACACAGGAAGAGAATACTGTCTTTGGTTAAAAAGATGGATTACAAGAAAATAAGACTTCCACATGAAAAGTGCAAAGGGTCAGATACAGTGTCACGGAGGCCAACAAAACAAGATGGGCCGGTCAGTAGGTGCAAGTAAGGGTAACTCTAGAGATACATCCATGAAGAAATAAGAAAGCAGGAATCATGGGAAGGATACACCAGTAATAGCTAAGAGGAAATCAGAAGCTGTTTGTAATTAATCTGAATGTCCACAAAAGTCAGTGTGATGCCAAGATGCACACAGAAGCACTGTGTCATGGAGCAAACTGCTGAGTCTGATTCACCTCAAGTCCTCTTCCTGTTCCAGCTGATTATGTCTTTCTTTTTTGTTCCTGTCCTGAGAAGCAAAGGATTGGTGTTCCTGGTTTGGCTCAGGAAATCTGACAAATCACCTAGTTGATCCGGTTCCCTGAATCCCAGTCACGCATTGGTTTGCTAAAAAGAGGCAGCATCTGTCCTTCACTGGTGTATGATGTGCTGTATGGTATTGAAAAGCTGCCTGGTTTCATTCCAGAAGCAGCTGCAATCCCTGCAGTGATCAATAAGCAAGAGTTTATACCTGATGACAGATCTCTGTTCAAGACTAAATCTCTAGAGAAATTAACTTTACTATTACATAATAGATGAGGAGGCTGCTGCTACAAACCATTATTTTCCCGATAGCATACAGTCAGATTTATCTGTGATTTTGCCTCTTGTTGACTAGCTGGTAGGTTAACTCTTCACTGAAAACAGGAGGAAGCAGATGGCAGAAGGCAAATTTGCTTAGTTTACTTGAACAAGGAGACAGATAAACTGATTTTTCCTAATGATATATTTGACATATAGAGACCAAATGTTATTTTTATGAGCCAGGCTTCTTGTTTATAGAACTTTACCATTTTGCTTTCCTGCCAACAGACAAAAAAATAAAAGTGACCCTGTGACCTATAAAGGATCAGAAAGCAAGCAGGCAAGAGTAGGCATTCAGGCCATGCTTTTCCAAGACTCTGCATGATTTTGAATGCCATCTCATGATTTCTGGGAAGCATGACTCCCAGATTGGACTGCAAAAAAGGTAGACAGTGCTGAGATTATATATAGCAGCAAGTGGGTTGGAAGGAAGAGCACTTGGCTCACAGGAAGCAGGAGGCTGTTCTGAAGAAATCAAGTGACTTGCTTATGTTACAGTATAAACAGTAATGAAACCACGCTTGCCTCCCAGTTGCTGGCTCTAACCTTTAGGCAATGCTACTTCTCCATCTTATACCTTCAGGCTCTCTCAACACTCAGCATTGTCAGTATTTTCCTACTTGCTGAGACTTGTTTGGGTATTGCAAAAATAGGCACTAAAGAAGTACTGGCGAGAGCTTGACAGAGATGAAGCAAAGCCCCAGCCACTGGCCTGCTAGGGTTAGGTTTGGTGTATTCTGTTTGATTCCTTGCTCTCTGCTCTGTCTTCTTCCCTACTCACATAGAAAGATCCGTCCCTTGGGGAGCAAGCTAACTTGTCAAGCACACTAAGACATGTAGGATCCCACATATTCCAGAGGGCTGAGGCCAACCTGAAGCACACAGTCTGCCCAAAAGGCAGGGGCAGCTGCAGGGCTACTTTTAGCATGGAGTAATGTCTGTCCATGAGTATCCTATTTTAAAGAGGGGATTCAACAATCCACACTAAAAGTTATGAGGCTAGGGAACTAGATGCAACCAAAATTATGCATGTGCTTATGGATCAGCAGCTTAATGAGGAAAGGAAGATATTCTTGGTTATAAAACTGTCCTTCCTTTTTATCGTTAGCCACAGGACTTCAGCTGGTGATGAAAAGCTTTTGAATTAAAATTGTGATTTTCTCAGCCTGTTTGTGAATACTGAGAACATAGAGGGATCTAGCAGAGCCATCTGCTCATGAATTGGAATTCCTGGTTGGGAAAAGTTGAAGTACTGTCCTTCCCTGAAGCACCTCTCAGCTGAGATTGTCTAGCTGTCTCTGCTCTTTCTCCCCCTCTGGCAGTTTCCCCATCTCACTGCATTGCATCTAAGATGTCTGATCTGATGGCCAAGGGGACTATCTTTAGGGTGATGCCGTATGATCACATGGCTGTCAAGAACAGGAGGACCATTATGCAAATTCCCAAGTTCTCAACTGTGTCTGCCTCACCACCTAGCTCAGCTGTGTGCTTATTGTGTCCCTCATGCCACTGTTCTCAGCACCCCACAAGCTGCCTCATGAGGAACCTCAAGGGACATCACCATCCTATGGCTTGTACTCACAGCACCCATCGTTAGCATCACGCCGATTTTCTTTCAATCAGTCAAGACCCCTTGCTGGTTCTCTTAGTCTTGTGAAGTTGGCAGGCACAGAGAGAATAAGGTGAGCAGATTTTTGAAGAAAAATATTAAAGATACTACTCTTTAGGCTCTTCATGGATGGAAAGAATCATTCTGCCACCTAATAGCCAAAGGCTGCCTGCATCCTTCAAACTAATAATACCCTTCTAGGGCTTTTGCATTTTTCCTCTTTAGATAGTTACACTATGCATTTGCTGTGACTAAGTCCATCTGTTGAGAGTTAGTCCTTTAAATAATTATGTCCACATCTCTGCTGGATAGTTCCAATTAATGCCAGTCCTTTGCATACTGTTCAATATCAGACTGTAAGCCGCTGATTCTTACAGCTCTGAATAATACCCTCTGTCTGCCTATCATGCATGTATGAACTCTTTATTCTAACCACAGAGCTATGAAATGTCTCCTTTCTGTCAGCTTGAAGGGAAGGTTTTTGGAAGAAGCAGTAATCATTTATATGCATAACTCCCAAGCCACAAGTGTCATGAGGATCTGATCTCCAGCACTTTGAATTCTGGCTTGTCTGACCTCTCCCAAACATTCAGAAAAGTTGTAAAGGTTTTTTAAAAAAAAGCTGTCTTCCCTCTGAGCAGGGAAGAGTTGTTTCAAAACAGAGCAAAACAGAGCAAAAGAGTTGTTTAAAACATTTAAAATTAACAAAGTGGAAGGCTCACTATAGTTTTCAGTCCCTTGGGGACTTTAATAAAGTCAAACAAAATAGATATGTCTGAAAATACAGCAGATGATTTGCCATTCTTGTGCCATGCTGATAGCAACATTTCCAAAAAGTATAACTCACAGCTACAATTTTCAACCTTTTCTATACCAGATGTCACGTTAAACAGCAGAAGTGTCAAAACACCACCTCTGACCTCACACGAAGGGAAAGAGTACTAGTGCTAGTGTGGAGCGGTGCTCTGAGACTTATTAGTAACTCCCACAAACAGCTCTTCTAGTTAACGGGCTGTGCCTCAAAAACGAATGTGTTGTTGACTGCTTCCTAATCAATCCCACTACATCCTTTTAGAGGTGGATGAGGGATTGTTATCTTCATACAGGCAGGGCAAACTGGGATACAGAGATCAAGTGTCTTAGGCAAAGTTGCCAAGGAATTAATAACTGAGGAGCTGCTGGCTCCGAGCTGTGATCCTGGAGCTTGGTTTCACCCCAGTGGACCGGAAGCATTTTTGAAATGCCAGCTGCTTCGTGCTGAATGCTCGCTGCACAATTCACACCATGCATTCTAGTTCCTGAAAACAAACACTTGATGGCAGGAGCCAGGCTTCCAGGCTTGTCAATACATCTCATTACAGTTTCCACTAGCCTTTCTAGTGTCTGCTATTCCTCAATCTCTTGGGGATATATATATATAAAAAAGTGTACATATAAAATATATATATCCATATATGTGTATATATATCTGCTTTTTCATCAGTTTGCTTTCCTTAATGTCATCTTTTATCCCAGCTGCTACTTCCTGGCAGTCAGAGGAGAACCATTTTGGCTTGTGTTCCAAAACAAATTTGGAAAGGAGGTGCAGAAAACCCAGGATTCTCCCAGATCCCCTCCAGGGAATAACAGAAGAGAAGAAAACTGAGAAAGGGAAGAGTGGGGAAACAGGGGGGTCTGTCTGACGTGCGACCTGGGTGTCAAGCATCCAGAAGTCAAAACCAAAGCCCAGGAGCTGCCCACAGCTGGCTTCAGCTTCCCGTGATCCTCTGCTTTCACCAGAATTCAGACAGGACAGGTGTCTCCCAGAGCTTTGGCACCTGGAGATGGCAAAAGGTGATGTTAGCGGTGTGAGGGACTTGGTGCTCAGTGGTGTTGCCCCTGTAGTTCTGCTGCCTCTTTGCCTTTGCCTGCGGGTTCCCCCTTGCCCGCCCAGCAGCTTCTGTGACACAGGAGGGAAGTTCAAAACCAATGAAACTGTAGGCAGGACCCAGGCAGCCGGAGGGGATGGGAACAGGGACAGAGATGGGGACTGGGAAGTTTCTGCTCGCTAGGGAGAGAGGAAAGATTAGTATCTGCTCAGGAGGATTTGGGGAGAAGTATGGTTACGTGCTTGTTTACCCCTCGTTTGGCAGACAACAGCCATGAACCAATCTGAACATAGGGATTTACAAATTGTGCGGTGATTGGCGGGAGTGCTGCACACCAGTTATGCCAATCAGTGAATACTGCCAACCAGAGAGACAGTACCCAGAGGGCGTAGAGCCATCAGCAAAGTGACAGGGTGGTGGGAAGGCCACCGCCAGTGGTGCAGCCAGCCCGAGCAGGCAGTTCGGGCAGGGATGCTCAGTGGTTGTGACCTGCTGACACTTCGTACAGGCAAACAGAGGACTGTCCCAACTGGTAACACAGCACCGTGTGATGTACTGCTACAGGACTGATTTCCCAAAGATGAAGGAAACTGTGAGTCAAAACTGACAGCAAAAGATTTTGCATGGAAAGACACAAATTAACGTGGATGAGTCTGTAAAAAGACTGCATTAAGTTGCCAAAGAGCCATAATTCCTCTTTCAAGAGAGTCCATCTGGCACAGACTCAGTGCAAAGACAGCAATTAGAACAAAAAAGCAATATGTAACAAATAGAAATGAGGAGATGGATGGATTGAGAGCAATTAATATGAATTAGTTTTATGAAGTGCATGAAATAGAGAAGGAAAAAAGGCAACTTAAGACAGAAATTCCTGGCTGTCAGTTTTAAGGTCAAAATAAGGTATATTTAAAATTGTATTTAGAGAAAAGAAATCCTAGTAATAGCCCAGGACTTTTAATAGATGGAGAGACTAACACTGTTCATAATTATGCCGAAAAAGCCACAAATCTTTGACAAATATTTCTCATTGGAGTTCAGAAAGAATCAAGAATGATGTGACAGAATCATATAACGACAATGTGCTATTTTCCAGTTCATTAGTAACAGATAACAGCAAGTAGGGAAAATTGTTTAAAACAAAGCTTACACAAAGCATCCTCAAAGAGCTAATTGAGGAGACCTTTGGCCAGCTAATATTAACTGGTAAATATGTGGATTTGTGGAAATTTTTAGAATGAAAAATACCTCTTCTGCCTTAGTATTCAAAAAAGATCAAGTGGGATAACCCAGACTAGGCAAGCAGTCAGTCTTTAAAAGAGCCGGTGCGTGCAAAGCGAGTGACTCTCCTGTGCGTTAAGTGCTTGTAAAAAAGTGTGAGGTCCGTGCAGTTATTTGGTGACTGCCTGTGGCTGGCTCACCCATCTCCAGTAGGACCCTGCTGCCCTTAACTACCAGAGAGTCCCTGCAGTAATTACAATGTATTGAGGCAGCAGAAACTCCTAAACCTGGAGACTGAGAATGTGGTAAGATTTGATGACTCGTAACAGCAGTTCCCCAAGTGATAGGAATCTTCCTGTTTGGATTCTAAGCTGGTCTTTTAAGGTGGCCAAATTTGGGAAGCAGAGTCTCACACGTTTCCTAAAGCCTCTGGTTCTGGTCTGTTCTGGATATAAGACACTGAACTAATAGGCTTTGGGTCTCATCCAGACTAGCAATTCCTGCATTCCTATTAATTAGCTCTATAACTTGCTCTCAAATGAGGGGTGCTCTGTCTTAGGAGAGCTGAGGCTGCATAATAATTTTTACCTGCAGAATTAATTCAGCCCAGGCCCATTATAGCTTAAAAAGGGATTAAACATCTTGTAGATGGTCTGACTGACTGGTGGCTCATTTGGAAGATGTAGAGAGACTGCAGGAAGGGTAGGTATGTTAGTAACACCGTCATATTTCAGTCTCCAGAGTCCTTCTCCCTGCTCTCAGCCCACAGCACAACCCCCCCGATTGTGCAATACACCCAAGAGCTTAAGGACAGCAACTCAGTCAGATCTGGTTTTAGCTCCCACAGCAATGGTGAGATCATGGATAAAAATGGGTTGTGAATGAGGTTTTCTTTGGTGTCTTCAGAGTGATTCCATGGTGTGGTCACTTGGCTAAAACTAAGGTTTGAGCCCTTTCTTTGCCATTAATTTTAGTGACATTACGTAAGTCATCCTCATTTCATACCCCAGAATTGTTACAGTAGAATCTTAGAGTAAATTCTCATTATTATTCAAAAACCTTTTCTGAGTACTGGACTATTTTTTAGAGACTGGATTTAAAATTATCAGTGATTCTCTTAGCTTTTGTGTAATTCCTTTCCTGGACATTCAGTAATAGCTGTTTACAGTAGTTGTTCCGTATGGACACACGTTATCACTTAACTGCTGTCTTGTCTTGACTGTGAGCTGCTGTATTAAGTTCTGTCTCTGCTCTCTTTCTTTTGCATGGCAAACACTGTATAAAAATAAATGGGACTGTACAGCATTTTTCCTAGATGGAGAAATGAACCTGCCTGCGTTTGCACATAAAAATATTAGTAAAAATGTGTGTCCTAACCCAATCACTGCCACTTTCAATCACCTGTGATGGAATGAAACACCCAAGCTCACTACTAAAAACTGAGCCCAGTAATGGCAAAATAATCAGGAGATTAAATAGTTCTGCTTTGCGTATGATACTGTTTCCTTCTCAGTAGCCCTAATTCAGGAAAGTACTTAAGCCCATGATGAATTAAGCATCTGTTTCAATATTGTGTTGAACAGGGAAGTTTCCCTGAATCAGTGTCTGTCTGATACCTTTTTCCTGATGTGAAAGATTAGGGATACAAATGCCTGTGCAAGGTTACTGTTTAGGAACAAAAGTCCTCTATATATTGATTAACTGGGATTATTTTTAAAAATCAGTTACATTTAATTCATTACAGAATCAAAATTAGAATTTGGCCTTAATAAATCATCCAATACATCTGTCTGGCCTAAGGCAGGATCAGGTCTATCATTAACAATATTTTGTATCGTAGTCCCATGTCTTAATCAAGTAGAATCTTGGAAGTCAAAAAGGAGCTTTAAGGAGAAAGTACCTTCAAAACAGTAGATTTCTGTGGATTCAGGGCACCAATGGAGATGTTGATGTCATTGAGAGTTTCTGGTAGGATGTAGGAAAGAGTTCCCAGAGCACAAATGCTAATAATTACTTTTTCAGCTTTTCCTTGCTACTTTCTTTTTAATTCCAGTCTTAAGTATTGATATTTGAAGGCCTTTCCTTCTTTTTTCCTTAGATGTTAATCCCAGACACAAGTGTCTCTGATGCTGATTGTTTGTAAGTATAATCCTGAAACTCTTGAATCCACAGCTGCTGGATTTCTGGTTCCATTGGGCCATATGCTCACAAGAGGGAAGTGCTAAACGAGCCCTTCTCGAGCAGTTTTTGTTAATGGTTCACAGTTGTGTTCCCAGCACTGCTCACATAGGTTCCAAAGAAGGACTGTAGCCTGCCTGGCTGTACATATCCTGCCATACATCTTCCTTGACAGAGAGCGTGCAGAAATTGCCGGTCGAAGATCGGAGACCCACACTGCAAGGCACCATACAACATCTCACAAAAAAGAATTCCTTCCTAAAGAGATACAAGCACACACAAATAGTCATACATGCATATTCCAGGGATACATTTACATATGATCACTGCACACATGTACATCTGACATAAAATAAGACCGATTTTTTTCCTTTTTTTTTTTTTTTTTTTTTTTTAGGGAAGTGGGTCTGTTCTTGCTGAGCTTTAATTTGAAAAACTGGTTGGAACTTGTTAAAGTCAATAATTATTCTTGTGAATGTAGGTCAAACTAGTTTCTATTTTTTGCTCTCACTCCTGGGACTTGGAAGAGGATTTCAATACTCCAGTACTCCAAGGATAGAAGCACCATGCTTTCCATTAGTAAGAGACAATTCTCAATAACAAAGCAGAAAGACTTGAGGGATTCAAGATAAATATACTCCTATATGCTTAAGTAGGTTTTCCTATAGAGCAACTTCCCTTGAAGCAGGAAATCTGCAGAAATAAAACTGTCTTCTCAATACACTGCAGTTTTCGAAACAGTCTAAGATTTTCAAAAAAATTAACTGAAAAATGGAGCGTTATGATAAGTGAGTTCAGTATAAGTGCATTCTGTTCTGTTGAGAGCTTTTCTCCATGGCAGATAGCTGCCCATTTACATGCACTCAACAGGCAGTAAATCCCTGGCACTTTCCCTGAGCAGGTAATTTACAGGATCTCAATGTAAGTAACCTAGTTATCAACAGCCCCTCTATGATCAATGGAAAGATGGGCATCTCCAGAATAACATTTTATTTCAAAAGCTCAACGGTCCACATCAAACTAATTGCCCCATGGGGGATAAAATTGATAAGGCACACAGTCGTGCAAGCAAGCTTCATTGTAGCTCCAGGCCACCCTCCGCTCCCTGGCCTAAATGACTGGGTATTCATCTACAGCTGCTGATACAAGTGTCCAGAAACTAATTCACCCAGCTCTGATAACATAATGGAGTGCATTTGAATCCCATTGATTTTATTCTAAGTGTGTGCTGAACATATTATTCAACCATATTTTACCATCATAGTTGGGATATCAGAGGGCCTACATCTTTCCACCTTCTGCAGACCTCCAGAAACAGATCTCATCTTATCTTTTTAAGGCATTTGCCTTATTAGAGAAAAAAAGCAACAACAGCTTCAGCAGTTTCCTTCATCAGTAACTCCAAGAAGTACTTCTACACAGCAGGAATTATCGGCTGTATCAGAAAACTGTATTTATCCACCCACCTCACCAGACTGAGAACCCTCTGGCATGAGTCACAATTGTTTATGCTCCGTTCTGGGGTTTGGGTGCTTTTCTTTTTTTTGCCCTTAATGCACTGGAAAGCTCAAAGACTGGAAACTGCTGGAGAAATATGACTTTATCCACCATAACTTTATTACTGCAAACTGTTTTTGTAAGATATAATTCCAGGATGTGGACCGCTGCTATTTAAACACCGCAGGCCTATTTCTTATTATACCAAAGCCCTTCACCTCACTCCAGCAGTGTAAAAGTTGCCTCCAAGTGTGTGTAAATTCTATTTATAGCCACCAAAAGCCTCTTAATAGTCATCTTCTGCTTTAAAGAGGCCTTGCAGTAATTCAGAAATTTTGCAGCTGCTGTCTTTATCTGGCCTGTTATGCTTGCTTTAAGTTACTGATTCTGGAGGGCGTAAGCAATCTATGAAAATAAGACATGGGACAGACTTAATTCCACAGAGGGTACAAGTCTGTTACGGTACCAGCTAAGAAGCACTGGCTTCAGCAGTGGAGATCGTGTTTGATCATCAGTGTCAAACAAGGTGCCACCACAGAGGTGTCACCAAAATGGTGGCCAGACATTCTCAACATCTGTAGCACAAGCAAGATTGTCACATTCCTCATTTTCCCTCCCACTTAAAATTCTTGGGACAAGGCTACTAGGAGCCTAATCTGCCTGAGGTCTATGATAACCACAGCAGCTCCTGCTCCTGTTGCTGGAAGTCCAGGTTGTGTGTGCCACACATTTGCCAATGTGTGTAACCAGATTGCCTCATGGTTCATTTATCCTCAGCTAAATGACCATTAAAGACCAGAGATACAGGACTGCAAGGAGCCCTGTCTCCTTGACACTCTGAGACCAATGGGCTGTCAACAGTTCTCATCATAACTGTCATGATTTCTTACCTTGGGGGGGCCACATTTCCTCCATCCCACCAGTCTTGCTAAGTGGAAAGAGAAGGTCATGCATGTGCTGGAAGAGGATCCTGATAGAAAAACCACTGTAAGACTTTCAGATATGCTGTTTTGTTTTCTTTATTTTTCTCAAGAAAAATTAGGACAGTATGAAAATGATCTATGGGCCACAGCTATAAGGCCATCTTCCCATCTCCAAAAAAGGCCCATGACAATGCAGCGTGAGGGATGGAGACTGCATGGGACTCTCAGCCCAAGAGGGGAGTGCAAAGCAAATTAACTACAGCTTCCTTGAGGCACCGCAGCAGAATTTAAAAACTGAAATATTTTGGGTTTGCCTCACTTGACAGAAGGCCCAACTTCTTCTGTGGAAAAATCAACTGAAAGTATACATTTTGTCATTGTTTTCATCAAAAGCATTTGTGGAAAATCTTCAATTCATATCTCCCCCCTCCCCGGCTTTTTAGATGGCTGAACCAGTCATGAGATGAAGCTAGGTTCCATTCACTGCTGATCTAAGCACTGCAAGGCTGAAAATCCAATTTTGTACCTTGCTGTTCTCCCCCATTCTGCCTGGGTTTCTACTTTGAAATGCCTTTTTAAAAGCTAGAAGGGCATTATCTGATGCGGAGCAGCAGATCCCTGTATACTGCTCCTTGCCAGCAGACGAGGGCTCCTTGCTCCAGACTTGCTGTGGGACCAGAGGAGATGGTTGCTGCTAAAACTGACTTGCTTTACAGCTTCAAATGCAACAGACCTCAGAGAGTATGGCAAGGCTGGCAGAGGAGGCAGGCTGATTCTCTGTGTGACAGGGGGCTGGTTAATTAAATATCTTTAAGGATTCGCAAATGAGCCACTGGTTTTGTGATTAAAATTTGGTTTTCCTCAAAACATGCAGTGGGTAAAACTTAAGGACACCCTACAACTCCCCCTTGCCTGCAGACACAGCAGCCCCGGTGGTGCTGATCCGCAGAGTGGGGCACCCTTTGCACCCTGAAACATGCTCCTGTGGGCAGGTTTGCTATGCACTGTAACAGCTTCTCTTGGTGCCTGTTTTCCAACTCAGTTCAGCTGCAGGCTGATGCATGGCCCTCTGTTGTTGCAATGGGTTTATTGTTTGTTTTTCAAACCTTTTTTCCCACACTGTTGTGTACCCATAATACCCCAGGCATTTCCCAGGTGCCTCTCTGTTATTTCTTCAGAAAGGCAGAAGAGGGAGGGAGAAGAGGGTTTGCCTGTCTTTGAGCCGGGGAGAGGGAAAGAACCAAATAAAGCCACTTTGGCTCAGCTGCTCAGCTGGGTAGCGGCATGGGTGCCTGCACGCACCCGGGGTTCCTTGCGCTGCTTCTCCTTATTTGGCTGGGAGCTGGAGCGTGCTGGGGATTGGCTGTGGAGAGGGAGCAGGCAGCAGAGATGGAGAAGAAGAAGCAGGCAGAGAGGGAGAAGGGAGGCGAGCTTGCTGCCTGCAGAGTGACAGCTGACAAGCAAAGCAAAACAACACTCATGCTCATCGCCATTTGTCAAGCAAATCGCAGCTATTTTTATAGGAGGCACTTTGCCTACATCTTAACTAAGAATCCAGGGCCCGATCTGATCTCCCTGAAGTGTAATGAGGAATACCACTTCTCAAGCCCCCTTCTCCCCATCTTGCATGTGTTTTCAAGGCACAGTTGTGCAGAGTCGTGCATGAGGAAGATTTCTTGGCCATTAGCAGGCTTCAAAATTGTTCTTTTCTCTGCTGCTCTGCCAGGGTGCTCTTTATTCTTACAATGATACAATTTTTGTCTCCAGAGCCGACAGAATTGACACACTGGACAATACAGCCAGCCTTTTCTGGGAATGGCAGACTTGTTGCTCTTCTGTTGGCCAAGCATGCCCTCTTTGTGCAGTGTTACTCCCGCATGGATAGACCCACAAAAATGGTGTGCGACGCACAAAGCAATGTCTGTGCTCTCTTTGGCTTTGAAGCTCCATTAGGGTTCGTCGCAACATGCCAGTGTCTTTGGAAATGCCATCAAAGGCAGGGGACCGTCTAAGGGGCTGGCAGGGAGGGAGCAGAGAAACAGAGGTGGAAAAAACTAGCAAGGGGTAGGGAGAGATGATCACATGCAAGAATGAGGACAGGAAGGGGAGCTGAGGCTCATACTGGAATGGTGAGATTATCTTGGAAGTAAAGACCAGAATAAATGTCCACAAACAGATACTTTGGGAAACTAAGCGATTATAGGGCAAGAAGAAGGAAAGCAGAGGTTTAAGGAATGGGATTCAGAAGAAAAAAGAGTAGTCAGACATGAAGATTAGAAACTGGAGAAAAGTGGTTGCAACAATATTCCACTTTGCCAACAACCTTTATTTTCGGTGTTTTTCTTAAATTGTCAGGCTCCTCGAGTCATGCAACTAAATGAGATTCCCGAAAAGCTAGAGACATCAGCAGGCAAAAAGAATTCTGTATTGACTCTTTAAAGCTCTTCCTTTAAGCCTATGTCTTCATCTCAGAGGGTTTGTAATTTCCATTGCATCACTAGTCCAGCAGAGACAGTTGTCAGTTATTTTTCAGGTTACTGCTTCTGCTTTTCTAAGTTCTGCACAAGACTCAACACAGAGCCTTGGAAAACGAGCAAGCTGCTTCTTCAGGTCTTTCCAGACTATCTGGATGCAGGAAGCACAGGGAAATGTGTCCAGCCTGTTTTTCAGACTTATGAAATATCTTGGAACAATTTTTTAATTTCTGAGGGCTTATCCAAATGAGTCCCGAACACAACACTTTTTAAGGTTTTCCTATCACAAAGCATCAGGCAGCTTTTTTGTGCAGCTGGCAACTGAATGGCAACAGACCTGTTGCAGACACATTTGTTCTGCGGTTAGTTTTGGCATACAGATAGTGTGTATTGGAAAAGGGTCTGGCAGTTTGTGTTGTGGAGCGTGGTTCCTGTTGCCACCCCAGGTACCAAAATTGGTGCTGGTGTCTCGCCGCTCAGGCTGACCAGGTGTATCAGGTACATGAGAAGCAAGGAGAGGCCATGGTGTGACACTGAGAGTAGTGAATAGATCTATGTACGCATATATGTATGTATCTGTCTATCTATCAAATATTTTTGCAATATTTGGACTTCTCTGGGGAGAAAAATTCCCTGTGGGGACCTCCTTTTTCATCAGACTCTGTATGATCACAACAGACAGCTCAGACTGAGCGTGGCTGAGATAAAAAAAAACCAGGAACAAGTTTATACAGCTGGTTATTTATCATGACATGGCCTTGTTGCCTAAGCAGAACATGTGGGTTTATAAATCAGGACTTTTCCTTTGGGGTAGATTGGTGTGATTTGTAAATCTTTAAATATGATCTGTAAATCTGCAGCAGGGTTAATAAAACTAGGCTCAGATTTTTAAACTGAAAGTAGGGTTTGCAAATTCATCAGTGGGGGTGGAAATCCTATAGGCCAACTCCTACAGCTGTTGAATGTTTTTATTCTCCATCTGATTTTTAAGAGAGTGATTTTTTGAAACCAGTCTGTAAGACTGGGCATATGCAGGTGAGGTTATTGAAATATGAACCAAGAAATAGGACATTTCTTAGCCTTTAAGAGCAAGCCTAGAAACTGTGGAAACCATGGAAGAGTTTAATGCATTTTTGTGTATTATAGATCTATTTTTCCAAACTGTTCTTCCTATCTCTGCTTGGATCACTGTTATTGTAAAAATAGCCTGTACACTTTCTTTCTGCAAACTACCAGTTACTGTTGAAGAGGTCACAGAGAACAAACCTTGTCCTTCGTTACCAACAGATGGAGTGATTTTACTGACACCAGTAAAGGGAAATAGAAATATTCTCCCACAGAATTATGCTAAGGCACAAAGTTCAGATTCAAGCCCAGGTTATTAAATCTGATACTGGAATTGTTGAGTGAAAATATCTGGCAAATAGAGGCAGAGCGCTCGGCTCACAGCCATATTGTGTGTGACACCTGGGTGTGAACTGCGCTCTTGATGAGTTTGTGGTGCCTCCGGCCTCCTGTCCTGGCCCTCTGGCGTTGCTGCCCTCTCTGCTCCTGGCCAGCCTTGCCAGGACATGTTCGAGTGTTATTTAAACACTCTGTGAGCCTGAAGAGGGGTCTTTTTGGTAGCATTAGATACCTCTGTGACACTGATCTGGTGAGAGCAGACACTGAGGTAGGTCGTAGTAGTAAAAGAAAGAAAAAATTGCTTTGATTCTCATTCTGCTGGGTGCAGTATGTTATTGCATATTTTAAGGAAACATGTAGGAGGGAACTGTAATTCTAAGAGCTGTAAAGTGTCCAGGGCTTGAGCTTGTGGTATAAAACATGAAGCCAGTGGTACTGTAGGATCTGATGACTCTCTGGTAGTGTATGTGAAATAAACAGGCTGCAGAGAGTTAACGCATGAGTGGACAGGCGTGCCTAGTGCCCAGTCCCTATGGGCCTGTGCTGCTGCAGTAGGTGCTGGATAAAACTGTAGCCCCATCTTCTCTGCTAAGGAGTGAGTGAGGGCCTGGGGGGAAGGCAGCTGGTGTGCTGCAGACTGGACCTTACCACAGCAGAGAATGCTGGTTCTGTGGCCAGCCTGCTCTCAACTACAGCGAGTCCTAAATTTATCCAGGTTAAGAAGACCTCTCCCTCCTTACTCCTCATTAGAGGAGGCTTTGACAGTAACCTGGAAGTGACAGGAACTTGCTCCCTTCTTCCAGCCTAAGCCAGCTCTCAGTTAATGGCAAAGGTTTAGGCAGGAAATACTCCGAGTCCCAGCTGAGCTGTCAGCTGCTGTCTGCTCTCTGGTAACCTCCCTTGTCATCTGCCTCTCTTCTCCCCATCCCCAAAACATGGTCCTTCTTAGAAACTTCAGGGACTTC
Organism: Leptodon cayanensis; assembly: GCA_027564655.1. Classification (NCBI taxonomy): domain Eukaryota; kingdom Metazoa; phylum Chordata; class Aves; order Accipitriformes; family Accipitridae; genus Leptodon; species Leptodon cayanensis. The sequence goes on along the minus strand of JANXJC010000091.1, from coordinate 11,149,337 downwards.
CTGAATTCTGTCTGAAAGGCTGGGCAGGTTAGCTTGGGCGTATCAGGTACCGCAGCATTGCCAGCTGTTGTTTGTGACCTTTCAGCTGTTCTGCAGGTTTTCAACATGAAACAGAGCTTGTGCTGGCTTTTTTAAAGGCTTCAACTCAGAGTAGGGCTGCAATAGGCTTTCTGAAATATGAGGAGAGTCACTGGGGAGACCAGCATATTGTTGGTGCTACCTGGGTTGCAAGAGGTCACATATGATTCTCAAGTGGTTAGGTACTTTTAAAATTGAAACTAAATGCCTTTCCCACCTTAACCACTGCTTTAATAAAACTATAAGGAGGTGACTTGCTTGAGTTTGCTGGCAATGCTGTTGCAGCATTAACAGGGGATGTTGATCACTGCCCTTACCTCGTGTAAACAGTGACACACACTGGTTTGTACTGCTGCCATCTATCTCACCGGGTCAGGAGCATAGCCCTTCCATTGCAAAAGACTTTTTGTGGAGCAATCCACTTTATCAGCATGAAAAAGTGCTTGACATTAGTCCCGGAATCATCACTTGATTCTAGTTATGCAAAACCCATTAAGAAAGACTTCTCTTTTTTTTTTTTCCCTTAATTTTCCTTTAATTTAAAAAATTCTTTTCATCACATCCTTAAAATCAATCAAAATAAACAGAGCTGCAGCAGACTGGAACAATGGCCCAGAGTCTGTACATATGGAAGGTTTAATTTACATAAAAATCAGTGCAGATCTTTTTCCAAAAGCAACAACCATTACCATTCCATTCCCTCCCTCCCAAATCATCTTCTTAAGAAGAGGAAAGGGGAACCTGAAATACAAGTCAAAGAGGAAAAGAATTGCTAGATGAAGCAACAATAAAATCAGTATCATGTTTATAAATATTCTTTTGAGCAGTTGCAGCAAAAAATAGCACCTTCAAAGCACCTTTGTACAATATATGTGGAAACCAAGGCTTTCCAAGGAGTTTAAATGAGTTAGAGACATGACATGATGTTTTGCTTATGGGCAAGAATCCTCTCCTTCAACTTTAACTGTTTGGGCTTGTGTACAGTTAATAGAAAGAAATCAATACCTGTAGAAGGTGACTTATTCATTCCAAGATAAGCACCTAAATTAGTTTAGATCTGCTGGAGATACCATTCCTGTGGAAGGAAGGTAAATGACTAAAGGTAGGCAAAATGAATCCCTGACTGACTGACCTGACTTTCAATGGCGTTTGTACTCCTAAACCATTTAGGCATTCTTGGAGAAGGGAGGGACCCAAGCCCTTACATTCCCTTCTAGCTTTTCTGAAAACTCTTGTTTTGGTCTGAGCTGTGACTCATTAGGGGATAAACCCCATGTGGCTCGCTAGGCATGAGTATTCATGAAGCTCAGGGTCAGATCTCCATTCACTCACTGTCTTGGTTTGAAAACGATTTGATTCCTTCGATTATTGGATGCAGAAAAGTGAAAGAGGAGAATGTTCCTTTCTCACACAGCAAAGCAGACATAAAGGTTAATTTTGGGGAATTCTGATTAAATGGATTTTTGACGATTCTTGAATATCTATGCTTCCTTGTGCTTTGAAGTTCTGATCAGTTGCTCCTGGAGCTGGTCTTTGCTGGGTGATGAATCAAAGCTAAGTGTAGAGGATCTTTGGATTTCCAAGTAAAATGGGAGATGGAACATTGGGGTCAGTGAGCTCAACTGCCCTGCACAGCAGGGATTTGCAAGCAGGTGGGCAGCACTGCTACAGCCTAGCAAGCTTCTCGGCGTGGATTACAAGTGTCGTAGCATCCTTCAGATGTCTCCTGTATACGACTGCCTGATCCCAGCATCAGTCCTTGCCAGTTGTGTGGATCAGGTCCTCATGCATGTATTCCTGCAAGTTTCATAGTTCATATAAGTTAATGCTGCTCTGTGGAAGTTGGTGCAACTGAGGGCCATTTGTGGCTGTTAATTATCTGGCCTAGCAGACAAGCTTCTTCTTACAGGCTGTAGCTTTTGGTGTTTTGATGAGGACTGGGTTGGCAGATCAACATGTCCCTAAGCCACCTGCAGTGCTGTACTTAAAGACCAAACAAACCTTCCAGCAAATAACTAAAACTCTTGAGTCCCTGAGATCCTTTGCTTTTGCCAGAAGGCCCGGAATTGGCCTGGGTTATTGGGAGGGCTGGGCTGTGACACAATACTTCAGCATCACACCCGCCCTGTTGCAGCATGGAAAACAAATCTACATGGTCTGCTAGAGGAGCCAGATTCAGTCAAATGCTGAAGCATATGCTCAGAGCTATCATATCAGTGAAGGAGGAAAGAGCCTGGGAGGTTCATGGAGCAGGAGCACCCTGAACTTAACTGATCCATGCACAGACCCCAGGGTGCTTGGAGTGGCCTCTCAGCCCGCAGCTGGCTTTTCTGCTCGTCCTGCACTCCACTTGGTTTCTTTAACAGAAAAGAGATGTAATGATGGCAGGAACAGCATTCCTCCCTTCCCTCTCCCATCCTTCCTTCAACCAGTACATGCACTCCTTCAACAAGCTCAGCAGTCTCCTAGAGCACACTTCTCTGGGGTGTTGCCAGCTTGTTTTTTAGACTCATGTAATAGTCTCTAAACCCTCTCTTTTCTCACCCAGTCACCCCCAGCTTTGCTCCATTTACATCAGTCACTGTTTGGTTCTTCCCAGCGCCTTTTGTTCACTATGGGTTCTTGCAGCTCAGATACAAATAGCTCCCGGTCCTCTGGAAACCATTCATTATTTATTCTGAGAGGATAGGGCGCCTGAGGCTTCTTCCCAGCTTTGCCAATTGAAATGCAGTGCCAGTTTGGTGGGTAGGGAGGGGCAGGTGGGTTGGATGGATGATGTCTTCTTGCTCTCAGGGCGAAGCTGTGGAGGTGAGGGGAAATTCCCAGAAATACGTAGCCTTCAAGTTTTCTAGGAGTATGTGGCTGAAACAATCTGACAGGGCCCTGAGGGAGAGGGGGAGAAGGCTGATGCCTTGTTTACTGCCTGGTATTGGCACACTCCTCCCTGCAGGTCTGGATGGTGTGTAAGCAGGCAGCAGGGAGCTTGTGATGCAAATCCCTGTGAGCAGAGCTCTGCTGAGAGTCTCTAATTAGGGGCTGTGGTCCCCTGTCCTTCGGTGAATCTCTGCCACTTATAAATTGGAGAAAGATTTCTTTAAGGGGGCTTTCTGTCATTTTTTTGGAGGGTCAGGAGAGCTGTGAACTCTTTCCCTACAATGGAGTCAAGGAAAGTTGTTTCCTATTGAAAAAGTAGGTAAGCAGGTACAAGCTTTTAAATTTTAAATTTAAAAATATTCCATAGCCGGATCAAGGGCAGGTTCCTTAGTACATTACAGCTGTGCAGAAAGAAGGATTTGGGGAGGGGGATTTAGCAAAAGTCTTAAATACTCCTCGAAGTTTTAACACCTGAGAAACAAGTATGTGGCAGGGGTGCTTCAGGAAACAGCTTCCATGCTGTACTGTGCTCTGTGCTAAGTGAAACCCTCAGGCACAAAGCCAAAATGAAGTTGTTACTCAACTAAAGAATTCCCCACTCTTCCTCTAGACCCTGAACTCTGGAACACTGGACACAGTGACAGCATTGAGGCAAGGGATGTCCAGTTTTTGTCATCTAGGGGCACTCTGAACTGGCAGGTAGTGAAGATCCTGTGGCTCTTTCCCAACTAGTGTGTCTGGTGCTCCAGCTGTTTCTCTAAACTAGCCCCACATGTCTCTAAACTGCCCTGGGCCTGGGAGCTGCCTAACCCAGCAGCGTGTTGGGCTGTGGAGCAGTATGTACGACCACCCTGCCTTCGGGACCTGGTGATCTCTCTGCACAGCATAACCTTGCTCTCTGTCTGCTTGTCTGATGCCAGACAGATAATCTCAGTGATGAGACCAGGGTAAGGTCGTGTGTGTATGTGTGTGTGTAGGGGTCGTAAGGGGTGTTCAACGAAACCTGACCTTGACAAGCATCTTGCAGTTACACGAAGTGAGAGCCACTGGTTAATCACACAGTTCCTGCTCTCCCATCACCCTTCTGAAAGAGACAGACACTTGAGCAGCTTTGGAAACTGGGAGCTGCTGAACTGCAAATGCAAACTGAGATAGAAATGATGGAGAGTGTGAAGGAGAGGAGCAAACAGGCAGTGGTCTTCCTTTTCATTGAAGCCCCTGGGAGGTGGTTCAGGGGACCAGTTCCACAAGAATCCAGGGTTCCTCCGAGACCCAAATGTGCTGCTCAGCTGGTGGATTTCACAGGGGAAGACTGAGGAGGAAGAAGGGAGCAGTTCTGAGAGAGATGAAGTGCTCAGGGCTCCGAGTGGATTTGCCATTAATATTTTTCTTTGTAAATGTTTGCATAATGCTGTGGATGACAGCTGAAAGGGAAGAAAGTCAGAAATCAAAATGAAAGGCTTTTGGAAATGTCCCTGAAGGAGAAGTTGGGAATGATTTTCTGGAATAAAAGCAGTCAGGAAATTTCCTTTGTGAAAGGGAGTTTCAATTCTCTACACAGCTCAACACCTTCATCCCTGACTTCTGTTTTAGGCAGACAGCACAGCCCCCGCCTCCCCCAGGCACACAGAGGAGTCAAACCACAGTCAGCACTTCTATGATACCAATTCCTATTTTACATTTATAGCTGTTCTTGCATCAACTACTTCAGGCATTCAGCTTGCTCTGATTTACATGTCAGCTCTTCAATATATAGAGAATTGAGGCTTTTCATTCTCATCCTTTCAATGATACCAAACATGGGTGCTGCAAATAGTCTTGGTCAGTAAGCCCTGACCCCCCTCCCTATCACAGATGCTTGTTCCCTTGAGAGCTAGCCTGACAGCTCCCGTGGCTGCTGCAGTGCTGTGCTCAGCGTGGCAAGGGCCATCTGCCTGCCCTTCGTGGGGTCGTGTCAAGTGCAGTCCTTGGAGGACAGGCTTTCTTCAGATTTGAGATTCCCTCCAGGCTCAGGCATGCAGTGCATGAAGCAGAAAGGGATCTTGCTCTTCAAATTCTTCAACTGCTTTTATAAAAATTATTTTCTCACATTTGACACTGCTTGTTTCCCTTGCAAATTTTTCCTTGCTATGCTGTGAAGCATCCCAGGCGCATGCTGGCATGGGGTGTGCCTGCTGAGCCACCACGCCTACTGATTTATTTTTGGCATAGACACGTGCTGAGTGCCACGGTACAGCCAGGTGAAGGGTGCTTGTGGGCACAGGCGGACACGGCCATTCATGGGGACACTTCCTCTGCAGAGAGGCTGGGGCCGGTGCAGCAAGAGGAAAGGAGACAGGAGGGAAAAGTTTAAGCACCAAACAGGCATGAAAGCAAAATGCAAAACCTCTCAGCTTCCAGGTGGACTCTGTCCTTCATCCTGTTGTGTAGAGACCAGGTATAAAGAAACTTCCATTTTCAGCTTTGTTTTATTCACATGTTACCATCTGATCTTCCTGAAAAATTGCTGCCCAGTCCCCAGAGCAATTCTGAGGGGCTTTTTGATGAGAACAGCAGTGGTCCCAGAGAGTTTAGAAGCTGAAATTACCACTGCAGCACTTGAGCTTAATGTCTTGGAGATGACTGGGAGGTTGTCTCAGGTTGCAAGTGCAGTCTTCCCATAGGCCTGCTGGACTGAAGCTCGAATTTTCTGTACTTGCTTTTCTGGGCTGTGGCGGAAGTGAGGGTGAACTGCTGCCTTGGGATCATCTGAATTATGTCCAAGGCACTGGGGAGGAGGCAGCCACAGGATGGGCCTTAGAGAACAGCAAACCCTCATTCTTAGCTGTTGTGAAGCACTTCAGTGTTCAGGCATGTTTTCCGTTTGAGTGGCTTGCATGATAAAACTCAAGCAGGCTCCTGAATCCTCACAAGTCTCCAAACAATCTGCTGGAATCCTTTTCAAAGGTTCCAGTGGCAATGCAAGGAGAATTCCCTTCCTTCGATGACTTTGGGGTGTTACAGTACATGGACTGCAAATCCATTCACAAGGAAGATCCCTTTTTATTGCAGCATCATGAATTCCTCCCCATCCCCTGGTGCAAGGACCCCCCCAGGGCACTAGAAAGCTGGGCTGGAGGGAGGTTCCCACTGCAGCCCACCCTCCCTGGCGTGAATGGCTTCCTTGGCATAGGCGTGCTGAGAAGAGACTACAGAGAATCACTGTAATTGCAGCTGAATCGTTTTTATTATTGCAGTTTGTAGGGTTTTTTTGAAAAAAGCAGAATTTCTACTCGGTCTACTTGGTTCTTTCGAATATGGTTCAGTTACAGAAAATAAGGGTGAGAATCGCTGTGTGTTCAGTGCCTTCCTTAGCCGTTTATATGGCTAAATAAACTGTCTCTCAGTGTGATCTGTCAATGAACTACACCTGCTGGGTGGGAGGAAACAGGCTCAACCCACTGCTCCCTGCCCTCAGGAAGGTTCCCCTCCGGCAGGCCCAGCCACAGCTTCCCTGTCGGTTCTCCACTCAGGAAGCTGTGCTCAAGAAGGGAAGAAACAGCAGCACTAACATGACTGGCATGTGTTCCATACACATGCCATTCTTGCTTATAATTGGCTTTTTGTCTCTAATCCCAGAAGAGGGATTGACAGAGGGGAGAACTTTACAAAATTTAAAATAAATAAAAAAAGAATAAAAAGAGGGCAGAATTATAGCCCATGTGGGAGAAAGGGAGAGATATTTCGATCCTTTCAATTTGTGCAATGTCTAGAGTCAGAGGCTCCTAATGTAGGAATGAGTTTATAGATATTCTTGTGAAGCATCTAATAATACACAGAACCCTCTGCTCTGGCTCTGGTGCGTGACTGGGTCTCTTAGCCAAGACCCAGTCATGCACAATGCTCGGCAGCACAGAGGCTGAGCCAGGCTTGAAGTTTTCACAGCTTGGTAATCAGACCCAGTTGGAGCCTGGCATTTCTGCCTTGTGAATAATTCCACAATTTGAGTTTAATTTTGTTTTGAATGAAAACAATGTAAAAATTGCCTGTGGAAAAAAGTGTCAGGCTTCTTGAAGGGGGGAAGTTGGTAAAACAAAATGTTTTATTTTGACTTGGAGAGATTTTTAAGGAAAAATTCACATTTGGTATAATACAAAAATATTCCCAAGTGAAAAATAAACTTTTCTACTCTGAAAACTCATGGTTTTTTTCTTCCTAAGTTATTCCTTTTCTGTGGGCCCCATCAGGAATGATGCTTTCTAACAGGGAACATATTCTGAAAGAAAGTTTCCAATCAATTTTGGAAATAGTAAATTTTCACAAGATCCTACTCAGCAGTCATGAGCTGAGGTGGAGAGAAGGGAGGGAGAAGCCGACATATTGATCAGATCTGGGATCTTGTGTTGGACAGTTTGAAAAGTTGTCCTAAATCACGTCGTACTTGTGCTAGCCTTATGCACTCTGTTCCCTGCAGAGTGGAGGAGAAGAACCTGGGGTAAGACACGAACAGTGTGAGAGCTGGACATCTTCTAGGGCAAGAACCTAGCACTGGGGGAGCAGAAAAGCTGCCACTCCTACTGTTGTGCCGTGGCTCAGTACCCAGGCAGCACTCTGCTGTCCAAATGGAAATGCTGCACCTAGAGCTGCATCGAACTTGGCCCTTTAGGTTTTCAGACTGGAACTAGGAAATGGCCTCCTGGGTTTTGGCAGGATGAAAACTGCAGTTCTTCCCAGGTTGGAAGTAGTTTCTTCCTAAGTCAGCTCCATAATTTCCTCCAAATCTTGTTCTAGTTACAAAATTGAAAGGCTTGCACAAGTTGGACTGAAGAGCAGAAATGGTCCTGTATTTCTGCCCAGCTCTGACAAGTGTGTAATGCATCCCTTTTCTCTGGACAGCAGAGACCTGAAGATGGCAACGCTGTGTCCAGACCTCAAGGTCTTATCAGATGTGATTCAGTGCCATAATCTTGGGGAGGCAGCAGTGAAATGAAGATGCTCTTGGTTACCTGTCTAACAAAAAACATCACCTGTTTTGTGTGACTGCTCAATGTTTCAGCCTTGCCTCCAGCACTCTTTTGACCCTTTAATCAGCCAATTTTTATAGTACCTTGTTGCTTAAGAAAGAGAGTGTTTCATGACCCCTGTACAGTCAGGATCAGGTATATTTTCATGCTTACATTTTGACATCAGTCCAGTAGGCCAGTCACAACACACATCCATCCCAATTGAGGGCAATTCAAACCTCCAGGTTTTTAGACTAGCTTTCTTATTTTGAAAAAAAGGCTAATTTTAATGCTGAATGTCACATCTGGAAAATATTTGCATATTTTTCTTGTTCTCTCAAGCAAAGAGCTGAATGAGAAGGGTTTTATCAGAGTGGCTGACATTCATTCTTTTTTAATCTCTTTTAGGGATTATGTTTTTTCCTCTGATGCATCCAAACAGATCCTTCAAGTGATAGAAAAGGTGAGAAAAAAAATTGAAAAGAACAAAAATGCTGGAAGGGTGACATGTATACCCCTGGACAACTGTAGCATGCAGCTGTGTGACAAGAGCTTACGTGAAAGAGTGATGCCTTTTCAAAACTGCCTTTAAGAGTGGGCAATGAGCTGTGCTAGAGTCAGGAACACGTGAAAGGTTGTTGCAAGGGCCAGATCTGAAATTTGTAAATAATAAGATCTTCAGAAACCTAGTGCCAACAGTAATAATTCTACCAGTAATTCTAACAGGAAAGTGGGAGAAGGACTAATTAAAAAAAACAGAAATGCCTTCCGCTGGCAACTATACATCAGCAACATGAACCTGCATAGTAAAGCTGACCAGACACAAGTGAAAGTAACCAATCTCCTTTCCAAGGGAAGTCAACCATTAAAAGAAAATAGACAACACCAACTGCGACCAGGAAATAACTCTGTTGGTTTTAATATTTTCATGGATTATTTGCAATGTAGGTAAGGGAATTAGGTTTCTTTTTTTAAAAAAAGTAACAGTTGGATATTACCACATTGGTGTACTTTGAGCCCTGTGAGACATCTTAACATCCTCCTTTCTTGTCTTTCTGCTTAAAGGCATGAAAACTGAGCCTCCTATTTAGCAAAGTGCTTGGCATCACCAAGATGAGGGTATTTGAGCTCTCTTACAGGCTCAGCTTTCATTTCAGTAGGTCTGATTCTGATCTTAGGGGAGCAACAAGGACTATCTGTTGCAGTCTGACTGGCAGAAACCGAGCCTGTGCATGCATGAGAGAACAGAATCAAACCTACCAAAACTACTTCTGGCTCTTGGTTGCCGGCTGCCGCCTGTACACAACCCTGATTTTTCCATTTCCCCTCAGCTCAAAGAAAAGGAAAAAAAAAATGAAATGAAAATGGAAAAGCCAGAAAACAATCCCCCCAAACAACCCATATGGGCTGTCTGTTAGATTCAAGGCTTTGATCCTCTATTTGCACAGAAAGGAAGACATATAGCTGCTAACTCCCATTGCACAGGGCCAAGGGGGTTCTGTAAAGCATCAGTGGACAGACAGGATTAGTTTGAACACAGATTGCATACCTGTTGCCCTCCTTCTGGAGGGCTGTATATGTACCACAAGAATAACAGCTGCCGACCCCAGGAGTTCACAAAAGGTTCCTGTGCCAGGACAGAACCCCACTAGCTGCAGTCCAGCGAGTGCCTCTGATGACTCGCTCAAAACTTGAGGTCAGCCTGAACTTCCAAACATCTTCAAGATAGTTCCTGGATAATGGGGACTTCCAAGCATTGGCTGGGATGGACACCTTTTTTTGTCATTTATTTCCAAGAGGACAGCGAGGGAACAAGACGAGACTCTTGGTCAAGGAGCTGTAATGCAGGATACAGCTCAGACATTAGAGCAGCAAAGCCAGGGCTTATACAGCGCAAGAGCATCTGTCCCCGTTTTTATGCATGTGCTGCTCCAGGCATGCAGGGGCATTTACTATGAACTGGTGCCTTCTTCCATCCTCCAAGCATGACAGAAGTTGGGGGCCTGTGGTGCAAAGGGTGCTCTTTAAAAAAGGAGGTATAAACTGTAACTGAATTTATTGGAACGCAGGGTTGTTTCGTCAGGGGATGTGATGGAGGAAAGGAAGGGTTCAAGCTTTGAGAAGCAAATTTGGGTGAGAACAGGCACCTTTTCACTCTTTTGAACACTGTAAATAATAATAATAATTAAAAAAAAAGACCAAATGGCCACCCTCCCCTGTCCCTCCCTCCCAATCCCAAGGCTTGCCTTCACATCATGCTCTTCCTGTACTGAGACTGTGAGCTCTGTTTGGGTTTTGAGTCCGACTGCTGCAGTTCAAACTGTTTGTACAGGTCCCTCAACTCTTTGATCTCCTGCAACACCCTCTTGGCTTGGCTCCAGGTGGAGGAAGCCTCCCCCAGCAACCTCTCAGATTCCTGCAGGATCCTTTCAGAGTCTAACTTGGAAGATGATGAGGAAGAAGAGGTGGTGGTGGTGGTGGTGCTGGTGTTGGAATCCTTGGTCTTTCTCTTGCCTTCCCCGTAGCCCTTCACCTCTGTCAGCAGTTCCTGAGTTTTTTCCAGTTTCAGTGCAACCAGTTCTTGTATCCGGGACAGCTGCTCTGGTTCTGCTGAGGCAAACTGAGCCTCCAGCCCCCTCCTCAGCACCGCCCGGTGCGTGGAAGAGTCCTGTCGAGACAGAATTTCTTCCATGGAGGCACATTTATTCTTTTCTGAGTGCGAGAGCTTTTTGGGGACCTGTGGTGTGTACATGGTCCCTTTGTCAAAGGAGTCATTGCGCTGCCCGGATCTGTCCCATGAGGTCAACTCCCGTCTTGGGAGGCTCCCTGTCCGGCCTTTTTCTGATGACTTGACATTCTCTGAATCTGACCGGCGCCGTCCAGCAGTAAGATGTGCCACTGACTTATCCAGATCCACCCGGAAACTCTCTTCGCAGGTGCTGTGATCCTCTGGAGAGGCGTCTTCCTCCTGGATCAGGTCAAGTGTCAGCATGCCATCAGAGGTTGAGGTAGATGCCTGAAGAAGCAGACAAAGAAGAACTGTGTTGTCACAGGAACAGGCATGGCTGCACACTACTTCTGAGTGTCTCTTATACCTGAGATATGCATCACCTGTGCCGGGATGCGAAGATGGACCACAAATACTAGCAAGCGTGACCTAGTGACAGAGCCACAGATATGCTGGGTTCGTGGTTCTAGTTGAGATGCAGATCAGCTGAACAGCCTTGGACAAGCTATCTATGCTAACCCATGACTGAGTTCCCCAGCTGTGTGGCTATTCTCCATCAGGAACTTGAAGGAGCATTTCATTTTCAGCATCAGGAAAATGGGTGTCAGTGAAGGCAAGCTACCATGTTGCAAAAGGGTTTGCACAATGCAACAGTCTACAAGAATGGAGGACTAGATTTGATCACCCAGGACAGCCCTGGGTCTTACCACAATTGTCAGTTCAGGCCAGAACTTGTATCTACTTGTAAATGAAATAGTTACAAGGGAGCTTTACCTATGCAGGTGTATGGAATTTGTTATACGTACCACAGCCATCAAATGTCCCCGTGTTGGAGGGCGTCGGGAGTGCTGTATTTTTGCTCTGTCACGTGTTGGGTGGGCAAGGTAGCTGTCTTCTTCGACAGTAACCTAAAGTGGTGACAAAGGCTAGAAAATGTCTGGGAGCACAGGAAATATGAGCCATTCCTAGTTTCTGTAGCTGTAATTAGCCAGATGCACTGGGGCAGATCATTTATTCCTCCAGGATTCCCTTCCTCTTGTGACCTGGCCATATGCTGAGGATGAACTTCTCCCACATACCTCTGGGCCAGGATCCTTCGCTAAGGCAGGAGTGCTCAGCAGGCAGAAGCTTGGGTTGCAAACAGTGAATCCTGACCTCAAACACAGATTTTGCAATTCTGTAGTGCAAATGTTTGCTGAACAGGAGGAAAGCTGTGATCACCACCTGAACCAAACCTAGTGCCGAGCTGGAATGAAAAAGGCAGTGCATTCCTGACATGCTAACTTGCTGGACTCCTCTGGCTGCCAAGCTGTGCCAGGATTGCATCTGGGAGCACAGCCTGACCACCTGGTGTTACTGGGTGGCTACAGTCTGTAACATCCTCTCTAGGGAGTGCGCTCAGGCACACACAGAACTGATAGGTTTGTAAAACCTGCCTGCACGTACTGGTCTCAAGGGCCATCACTGGTCCAGGACTTGTAGGTGGGACTCACTGATCTATGTGCTTACAAAGATGCACGGAGGAGATTTGCAGGTAGAGCCAGGAAGGAATGGGGTGTGGGAATCCAGCCTTAGAAGAGTCTTGGGGTGTTTCCCTAGTCTCTCCCCTCTGCGCCTTGATGGGATCAGATCTACTTAAGTCATTCCTGACAATTATCTGTTGAATCTGTTTGTAAAGATTTCAGTGACAGACTCTCCTTGAAGCAATCTATACCATTGTTTGCTATGCTTCTTTCTGCTCTACGGCTTTTCCTATGGTCTGACCTTTGTTTTCCTTCACTACAGGGTTTTGTGTTGCCATCCAAGAGAACAAACAGCATCACAGCTGTGGGCTGCCTGTATTGCGGTAAGCTGAATGTGGATGAGATAGATCTGAGACAGATCTAAACTGAAGAATAGTTGTCATGAAGCATTAATGTGAGACAGCGTTGAAATGCTCTTTCAAACTACAGCCCTGGCAGTGAGGGGCACAGCCTTCTCAAGGTAGTTGTCATTCACACTGGAATAAACTATGTGGGAATGCTCATACTGATCTAAACCTGGTCTCTGTCAGCTCAGCTGTGGTTTTAAGTGTACATTTTGTCTCCAGGAGGAGGCTGAACTGATGTTGCTTTGTTGTTTTTTTTTCTATGCTTTGCATAATTGTGGTAGTTACTTTGGAAGTTTCATGCAGCAATAATGCTGCCACTTTGGAAGTGGTAGGAGCCATGCTAGTTAGATGTGTTCTCAAGTAGGCAGGGCTGTACTGTTCCAGGGTCCTCCTACTGCTGTCCCACAGTGCACTGATGCCTCATCTCTCTGGTTGTCCCTTCTTTTTCCACTAAACGGAGAGCCTGACTTGTCTTGACAGAAATATATATGCCACACAGTGCTGAGAAGGCAGGATTAAACATTCCTGGTTTGATTCTTGAACAGTAGGAAAGGATCTGTAAAGTTCAAATGCCTAGTAAGTCCCATTCCTTCAGCCAAAAGAGTGGAAATGGGCCTGTCTCTGGGAGATGGTGATTGAGAGGGGAGGGGTAGGCGGGATGAAGATGGACTGAGGTGGGTTGACAGATGGTGCCATGCTATTAGGGTGCTCTGAAGATAGCATAGGACTATATTGGTTTTCAGTTAATTCCTTAATTCAGTTCCACTACTTAAAGCTTCTTTGCAAACATGAGCACACTGCATGTTCACTCAGGAGCAGCAGATGGGAGGAAAGACTCTCCAAAGCCCTGGGAAACCATTCCAAACATAGTCCCACCATCCCTGTGTGAGGCAAGGCTGGGCTCCAAAGTGTAGGCATCTCACTGGGGCCAGGTGTGCCAGGGAGGGCACAGAGCCTTGGCAGCTGCCCCCTGCCATGACTTTGCATCGGTGCTGCATATTAATCCCAAGGCTGGGAGGACCAAACTTTCCCAGACCTTCGGAAGAGCTCATTCTATAGGTGTTAGTGGCTGTGTTTGAGTGCAGTCCATCAAAAACCAATGCCTTTGCACTCCTTTTAAATAGGAAATGGAGAGGATAGGAGGGGCTGCTGCTGTCTCCCGCAGCCTAAAATCTTCACCCAAGATTAAAGTTGAGACAATGGAGCCTGGGTCCAGCCCTCAGAGTCCTGCTTACCTCATCTAAGATGCGGTTTTTAGCACGTGTGATTGCAGAGTTGAGGGCATTAATCCAGGACTCTTTCTCTTCTGGACTGACAGCCAGGAAGATCAGATTTGGTGCCTACAAAAGAGGGAATTCAGGTCAGTGCCAGTGGCTAAACTCGTACAGAGATGCTTTCACATTGTCCCTGCCCACAGAAAAGCTACACAGCCTTTACAGCTGTCTTGCCTTAGTGGGAAAATGCAAAGTAGACCTGATCCTCCAGTCCTGCAAAACGGCACTGGTCTGCCACACACTGCACCTGGCCTCTCTGCTTCTGGCAGCCCTTTGCAAAGCAGACCATGATTCCTTACAGTACGCAGCTTTTCAAACCAAAAGCTGTGTAGCATATTTACTTCCCTCATGGCTGCAGTTCTTCCTTCCCCCTCTTTGCCCTCCCACACACCATCCTAGATTTTGCCCTCATCAAATGATGATGCAGCCTTTCTGTGCATCTGCTGCTCACATGCGATTTATCTGTTGCCACCTCAGATTTTGACAGAGTCTGTTAGACAAGCAGCTACAGTAGGTACCCACAGAAGGAACCAGATTTTCCATACTTCGATATGTCAGATGCACACTGAGGGCAGAGCAGTTCTGAAAACATGGCATGTACAGGGGATGCAGGATCCTTAGGGGATTTTTTTAAGTTAGATACTCAGTAGAAATGAGTTTTAGCCTTCATGGCATTTTGTTCAATTCTCTCCATTTCCCAGGGTGCTTGGGGACAGCGCAGCCGTTTTCCATTTTCCCCTTCCCTTTTCGCATTTCATGGTGTTATACAATCCTTATCAAAGTGTGGGGGGGTGAGCTTGGTCTACTGAAACAAGGCAGAATGATTAGTGTAAAGCCAGATCACATGTGTGGCTGTGGGTGGGTGCGTGCCAGAGACAGCTTGTAGTTGGAGACTGGGTCTCTTTTTGCAGTGGCAACTGAGACCTTATGGGAAGTCCTGCTCCTAGGTAGCAGTGCCCCCATTCTGGCACTCGTTAGCTTTCCTCTGGGCAGAAAGTACTCCTGGGACAAATTCCTGTGCAGCTCTTTTGATGCTGCCTAAATCTGGGCAGCAAACCCAGGGACCATCAGCACCCCTCCCTTCCCTGTCTCCTCCTGTGAATAAACAAGTGCAGTCAGCTAAACCACAACTGCCACAAGTGGCGGCAGTAAAATGGCTTTGTCCTTGCTCCTGGCAAATGTTCTGATACCTTCCTTTCCCAAAGTCAGAATACTCTCAGGTAAATGGATCCAGAGCTAAGTACTTGGTCATATTTGGTTAGTACACCAGAGGCCTGAGTCCTCTCCCAGCAGAATACTGCTTCTCTTTCCATATCTCACTGTTGCTATTGGTCCTGACGTGGTAAATGGACGTTCATACATTTTAAACCACAAGACATGATATGAACTCCTACACAACTCAGGCTATCCAGTTTCACCCCCCAATTACTGTGTCAAACCTCAGGCCTGGAGCAGGCAACTGAGAGGCAGCCTGGCCTGCACCAAGAGCTAATGGCTTTCTTGGGCTGACCGTGTGCTTGAGAGCAAAGCATACCGTGTTTCCAGGCTGTCTGGAGTGGGCAAGGGTAAATTTGCTGTGGTTCTTTTTGCTTCTGCTTTTGGATTTCCTGAGCTCTTCACATTTCTCATAATCACTCAGGTCAAACATTTCCTGTATGTTTTTTTCATCTTTTACCTGTAAAACAAAAATAAAATTATAGCCTTGCAGATGTCAGACAGAGAGGCAGTAGTAACAGGGCTGCTGCTCCAAGCCAGCGGGGTGCCTGGCTGAGCTGTTGTCTGCACAGGGGGTTTCAATGTACAGAATGTGTGCTGGAGCCTCTGGTGTGTTAAGTGGTCACTGAAACATTGTGCAAGAGTTTTCCACCTTAAGACACAAATGCAGTAATGGCACTATTAGATGGGGAGTGCCACACTTGGTTTGGGGGGGGAGGAGCAGAGATTTTCAACATGGTAGTTTTGACTTGAGTTTCTTCTGGAATGAGGGGGAAATATTTATTAGGATAACTTGAAAATCACAGTCTCCTAAGTTAATTCCTGCTTTGCTACAGATTCTTTCGGGACTTAACTGCCTCTCCCACCCCCAAAGTTACTGGGGCTAGGCTGAACTGACATGCAGGTGTGATCAGACACAGGTTTTATGCTTGTGGACCCTCAAAATGAACAGGATTTACTCCAGCAGCAAGGAGAGGACCCTGTCTGCTAGGAGGAGGTTCATGCAGAGGCAGGAGATGCTGGGAGGAGGTGGACTTTCATCTGCTGATTAAAAGGGGCAATCATATTAGCGCTTGTTGCTTTTCTGGAGACAGCATAACAAAAGTTTGAGGGATAAAGATTAGCACTTCCTATTTTTACCCTGGTGGTATTACTGAAGCCTGTGCTGACAACTGATTTGGGGGGTGGATGAAGCACATCCAGTCCCAGATTACTGACACGATGCGTGTGCTGCTCTCCCCCGCTGCTCATCCCTTGTGAAGGGGCCATGGGCAGAACTCATCCAGGCACCCAGTGACTGCCCAGATCATGGGGTTTGTTTCGGCAGCTGCTTGCCAGGCTTTCACTGCTGGGTGGCTGGCCAGGTCTCCAGAGACCTTCAGCAGTCAGGGGATTCGTGGAAGGTTTCAAGAAGGAAGAGAGTGCTTGGGCTTGGCCTTCACTGACAGAAGCATTTCTTTGTTGTCCTTTAGAGAGCCATCGAGTGGCCACTTTGCAGCTTCTACAAGATCTCACTTCTTCCACGTCCATTCCCCAACACCTTCTGTATCAGCCACGGTGTGACAGGCACACAGCTATAGATAAATATTGCAGACCTTTAAAGATGTGACTTGCACAGGGTCGCAAAGGCTGTGTGGCTGAGCTGGGGAGGAAGCCAGGGTTCTTGATGCTGTCCCATGACAGACGGACCCCTGGTGTGAAGGTGCCACTGCTCAGAGGACACTTGGAGCAAAGAAGGGAATGCACAGCCTGTCTTCTGCCTGGCCCCCTTTAGTTTTGAATGGCCTTCCTTTTCACTGCTCTCTTTAATGCACTATCCTCACATCTATCCCACTTCCACAATAGGGCAGCTCTACTCTTTCCATGGTAGACATGAGGAATGTAGGTAACTGGGATGGGAAAGAACTTGGTTTTGCATGTCTGCTAAGGACAGAACTGTAGCAGGCTCAAATCCATGTCAATCTGCTTAATCCGACTCCAGCCAGGGTCATTACAGGCTGGGATCTGCAGTGGCATTTGAGTAACTCAGGTGGCAGAAAGGCAGACGGTGATGAGGTCTTAGCTCTTGGATTTCTTGAAAGGACTCCACCCATTTAATATGTTTCCTCCCTAGTTTTGGGAGGCACTGAAGGAATTCCCCATGTTTTTTTCAATAGAAGTTAAACAAAGAGGCTGTCTAAAATGCCGTAACCAGCTTCCTAACCAGACACACAGATAAAATGACCATCTGGCCTTGCATAATAACTGCAGTTCCCCGTCTGTCCTTTTTCCTTCTGTCCCTTGAGTTTGTCTTCAAGAACTAGGAGGCAGACACAGTATGCAGCTATTCTTGATGCCCCAGAAGCTATTGCTTATTTCTGCTCATAACAACAGCCACTGTGCATGGGCTATTATGAATAGATATGGAAATGTATCTCACAGATAATGCCTATCTACATATCCTCCCCGTGCATTTCTAATCAGCTTTTATCTCTTCCCAGTACCATCCTACAATCCACCTCTTTCCAAGAATCTTGGCTGAATTCAGCCCTATTCATTTGCAGCAGGAAAAGCTGATCCCCTCTGAGCCCCCAGCTGTGACACAGCAGCTGAGGCAGGAGTCCTTGCTCCAGATGTTTGCTCATGTAGGTCACTGGGACTTCCCCAGCTCTTCCCTCCTTTCTCAGACACGCAGAGCCTGCACTGTGAACTCATGGGAGCTGGGACTCAAATATCTTGCCTCTAGGAACATCTACAGGAGGCTGCAGAAAGGGTGAGTGTAATTGGTTCAGATAAATACCCTTTGGATGTAGCTAGTCCTTTAAAAGACTTGGACTGACAAGTGCCAGGGCTCTAACACCGTGCTTGTCTACACATGATGCTCAGATGGTGTATCACTTTCACCAAAGTGCCGTATGTGTGTGTAGACCAGTTACAAAATGCTTAAGAACTGAGAATAAACAACATATATTTGCATTAAAAGGAAGATGTTGGGGTCCCATTTCTAAGTTGCAGACAAAGTGGGCAGGTTCAGCCTCCCCCCCCTCCCACCCCAGGTATTTTGTGAGGGTGGGTGCATGCCTGGCTACCGTTAAGGATGCAGGCCAGAGTGAGTCAGGTGCCTAAGGGTATGTCTGCCCTTCAGCCAGAGCTGCAGCACAGGGAGGAAAGGCAGGTTCCTGCTCACTTTGAATTGATTCCCTCTTGTACACAGCCTTGGTAGTATAATGAGGCCATAAAATGAATGGGGCTGTAATTTAGTCATTTGAATGTGGCTTTGTTCTGCCTTGGTGGTGGGAAGAGGTCTCAGCATCAGCCTGAAATGGGCTCCATTGCGGTGGTGCAGTGGCAGTGATTTCACAGGGCATGGGAAGGACAGCAGTCTTGTCTCACAAGGGGCATTGCCAACTGATTTCCCCCTCTCTCCTGCACTGAGACATGCAGGCAGAGAAGTAAGCAGCAGAGCAAAGGCAGAGCATTCAGTGTGTAAACAGTGAAACTAGAGAGAAGGTGAAAGGCAAACTTCAAAAGTACCAGCCAGCTCTTTTGTCCTTTGTGGGAGGCTACTGAGGCCAAAAAGAGGGAGGTGGTGGCATGAATTACAGAACTGAGCAACCTCAGAGGCATGAGAGGATGAGTGCTCAGAGGCTGAAGATAGTTATGCAGCCCATCCTTTTTAAAAAAAAAAAAGCAAAAAGCAACCCCTGAAGATGCACAAAACTCTGGAACCACGAAGTCAGCAAAGCCTAAATCCTGGTCACCTACGTCAATAGGAGGTGGGTAACAAACCTGCAGGGTGTCTACTCTCCTCCACATTTTCAGTGAGATTAGAGCCATGCAAATAAAACCCTTCAGGTTTCACCAGCAGAGAGTTTGGCTTGATGTGTTCCCAGCACCCAGGCAACATATGGGTCTTTGCATGAAGTTTTGGAGACCTTTGGGAAGAAGTAGCCTCAGGTGTCAATTCTCAGTAGGAGGGAACGAAGCGTGATTTCTCTGTCACCCAGTGTGGTTTGTAAGGGGAATGGCAGGGGCAGCACAGTAGCATTGATCTTCATTTATGTCAGGGTGACCTACCACAGCTCGTCATGCACCCAGGGTGCTCTGTGTCTGAGGAGTTAATCCTGGCACTGGAGATTTACTGACCATTACATTTGCTTGTTTGTTTTCTTCTTCTTTGCTGAATATAGATTAACCACAGATTTTTGAAAGTGAGGGGTGATTTTTAGTCTCAGATGCTGAACTTGAAACTCTTCAAGAAAAGGTCTGATTTCTGGTAAGGGCTGAGTATGTCCTCTGATTGGTCTTCAGTCTGGTCCCCCATCCCCAGACAGTTTGTCTAACTTGCAGAGAAGGTGGCTTAAACAGGCTCTCCAGGACCTGACAGTTCCTCTTTTCTACAGATCCTTTTAGGGAGTCAAAAAGAAGCTTCCCTCTCTGAGGTGGTGTATCCTCTCCTGTCCACTGCACAGGTTTGGACACCTGCCCGTGAAGCAGCCAGGGCTCTGCAGACGTGGCTGTTTTTTGGATCCTGCTGCTTTCACTAGCCTTTCTTAAGGTATCCCACACTGCAGTTTGAGGCTGAGAGGAATTAGGGACCACTTGGCTTAATGTGCTAGGAAGGACGAGGTCTGGATGGCTGATTTTGGCAAAATCATTCCCAGATGGGAGGTGGGCAGCAGGTCTTTCCTTTCTCATAGCTGCTGAGTGCCTGGCATGCAGTGAGCTGACTCAGAGCCTCGTGGGGCAGGTAGGTCCTGTACTCCTCGCCCTGCAGGGAAGCTCTGGATTGAAACAATTAAGGTAAATAAATCCCAGCAATTGCTGCCATGGCTATCTGTTGGCTTTGCTATCTGTATTGCACCAGCCCTAGGCGGACGAAACGATTTCTTGTCCTGGGGTTCAGCCTGGCTCCTCCCTGTGCTCCCAGAAATGCTTCCACGCTCCAAGTAGGCTAGGCAAGGGAAGGGAAACTGAGGCACAGAAAGGTGTCCCCCATCACCTAAGACAAAGCCAGGTCCCTAAAGCAGGGTACGTTAGACCCTGCAGCCATTAGACCGGACAGTCCCTGCACCCCCAGTGGCAGCTGCCACTGCTTGGGGTGTACCTACACTGCAGACAGCCATGCAGCCACCGGCTAATCCGGGCCTGCAGTCAGCGGTGAGATGTGCTGAGGCTGACATAGCTGGCGCATTGCTAAAGTTCAAGGAGGGGAGCTGCATTCCTCACACGCCTCACCCCCACAGCTGCTGCCCCAGCAGGGTCAGCCGGAAGGGATGCCAGCCACGACGGCACTCCTTGTGTCTCTGGGATGTGGACATGTAGGGCATCAGAACATCAGCCATGGTACCCAAAGTACCTTCTCTCAAAGGCTTGTAGGGCTTATTTCTAGCCTTCCAGCTAGTCATGCTTCCAAAGGTCTGTTTTCTCCTGTGTGAATGCTCCTTTACAGCATTCTGGCAATGGGAGGATCCCTAATGCGGTTTAAATTAACTGCCCCTTGGGTGTCTTGCTGACAGAGAGTTAAAATTCCTCCCTCATCAAGCTGTCACCTGCAACAACTCCAAACCTCCTTGATTCAGATCAGGGCTGTGTTTTGGGGCCAAACCAGGAGCAAAGCGGAAGGGCAGTCACTCAGTCACCAGGCAAAGTTCTGCAGTTTTCCTTAGATTTGTTTGGTGGTGATTTGCCTGAGCAGTTCCCTGTTGAGATGTGACATGCTCAAAGCAAATGCGGAAGGTGCAGAAAATCACAAGACACCAAGTGTAACATATCCCCGAGACATTCAAGAGGTCATAATGTGTCTCAGGGTGTAACAAGAAACCTACAGATTCTTGGTAAGGCTGAATATCCAAACATGGGCAGTCTCGGGGACAGCATCAGCCATGTTCCTCTCTCAAGCTAGGATGAAAGTTTCACTTCCTCAAGCTGAGCAGTTCTACCATCTCTCGAGGGACAGAAATTTCTGCAGAGCTTAGCTAAAATCAGGCTGTCACTAAGATAGGAATTCACGCATGTGTGCAACACTGGCTCTGGCAGTGCCGGGAAGCAGCAGTGGTGAGGGGACTGGCAGGTGATGGGGGACGTGAGTTTAATGGCCTGTCCTGTCACTGGCTCTTTGTTCCTCTCAGTTCCCTGGCTGCACAAGGGAGGTAACTGTGCGGTTCTGGTCTTCAAGGGAACTAGAAGAAGAAATACAGGAAACATTGGGAGAGTTTCAGGTATTACAATAACAGAGACCTGCAAAATGCTATGCACACAGGGTAAAATGGCCCGTGTACAGTGGGACACTGCAGATGGTCCAATTTTTCCTTCTTTAGTATCAGTTAAAGTGCATGTGTGGCGAGAAGACAGGGATATAGATTGTGTGTTTGTGCAGTCACCGGCGCAGCAGGACCCTGGTTTCAGCCACAGCCTCCGGACCTCGGTAGAATAGAAGTGGCAGTGCTCCAAGAGACTGCCTCCCATCTGCACACCTGCATCCTGAGTGGGAGGTTGCACCATGAACTCCGTAGCTCAAGGGCATGAGCATGACCTTCCAGGCCTTTTCACTGCCAGATTGCTGCCCTGAGCTAACAAGGGGGTGGTGGCAGAAAATTGCTACCTACTCCAGTCCCTTGCCCCAAAGAGTTATCAGCCAAGGCTACCAGAAACACAGGTGTCTTAGAATCAACTGGCCCCTGAACAACACCCTATGCCGGAACCAGCTCTTTTGCATCCCAGTGCTGCGCTGTAATCCCGAGGCTGTCCGGCCTCATCTCACAAGCTACCTCTGTTGCGGGGAAGGGGAGTCAGGCTGTGTGTCGTTTGCGCCTACGTGTTCTTTGACCCTCTCTGTGGTTGTGCAGGATGGTGTCATTGAGACAGAAAAGACACTTCGCTGAAACTTCACCTTGCTCTACAAAGTGTAGAGCAAGAGCAGGAGAGGAAAGGAAGGGGCAGCAGGTCCCAGCCATGCAGTCACAGACTATTCTTGGCTACAGCCGAAAGCCAAGGGTTTAAACATCAGACTGACACTTAGCACCACCCCTGTCTGTAAACATGTATGTAGTTGCACAGCTCTGATTTACACCTTATGCACGCTGAATCCAATGGACAGCAACGTATTTTCTTCACCTACCAACCACAGACATGACACAGAGCCAGAAAACACGGCCACCCCATACACAGAGGCATTAACCAAGTGCACACCATGAAGTGTCATCACAGTACCAAGTGCGTGAACAGCACATGCACAGAAACACCACAAGTACTTTGCAGGCTCTATCACACGCATGAAACATGTATGTGAATGTTAGACACTACTTCAAATGTGCACACAGACACGCACACGCCCCTTCCAGGCGGAGAGCGAGCTGCGCAGTGTTTGATGGTGCTGTAACAAATCAGGAGTGAGAACAGACTACTTTTCAAGTGCTCTTGTGCTAATTGAGTCGATGCTTTTGGTAGCAAACAAGAAAAGGCTTAAGGAAGCCCCGAGAAGCATTTCCTCATTAACATCTCGTCGTCACAGAGTCCGTTCATGCTGTCTGGACAGCCCTGGGCTTCCTGACAGGAAGTGGTAGGAGCCCAGCTGTGTCTGTGTTAGTCTGACTGCTATTCCCAAGTGCAAAGCAATAACAAAGCTGTGCTAGAAACAAGAGAACAATTACCAGAAATTTGCAGGGGGGGAGGGAACCGGTGTGGAGGACAGCAAGGGGAAAGAATGCAAAAATGATACTGAGAAGATGTTCTTTTGCTTAGCAGAGCTCAGCTCACTTCAGCACATCTTGTCTTGCATGTTTCTGCCCTGAATGCTTTTTTTGGTTGATGACCAAATACTAAATAATGAAGGGGGTTTTTTTTGCATAAGTTCACAGAGTTTGGCTTGCAGCAGGGGTACAGATCTCTGTGCAGTCTCAGAGCCCCTAGCTGAACAATGTCTGTAAGCCTCAGCTACCATTTTGGTGTGTGGTTGGAAGAGCCAAATGTTCTAGGTGTTAGAGCAGGTTTCACAGGTTCCAAAGGTTGATGCCCTCATAAAAGAACATAACTCAAAAGCCCTGTTTGCATTTTCCAGGTATATCAGCTGGTCTGATAAAATATATTTCCTCTCCTTACAGGCTTGGCTTCTGCCAGGTGGAAAGCCCAGGCTTCCATCAGGCATTCGCATCTTCTCCTAACCAAAATAAATAAATCAGGGCTAGTCTCTAAACTTCAAGCCGAGGTCCTAGGTAGGCAATTGAAAAAGCACGCAGATTCCCAGCAGGTATCAATGTGGATATTGATGGGATTTTGGTAGTCTGACTCTGCCTGTGGGAGTTAGCCTTTTGAAAACCTATCCATTCAGCCCTTCCAGATACCAGACTGGTGCTTAGCTCCAAGCAGTTTTACTGCTCCGTGTTGTCTTTATGCAACATCATTACCTGCCCTGAGCTGACATCTTTCCCAAGGGTTCCCACAGCGTGTGACAGTTGCCCCTTCCTAGGCACCTTGTGCCTTAGGGAGATGAGTGTTATTAGCCCTGCTTTCCAGATGGAGAAATTCAGGCAAAAGTAAATAAATGTCTGGTTTGAATTCATTTAGTGAGTGCGTGGCACAACTGAGGATAGCATTCAGGAGTCCTGGTATTTAACCCCTTCTTCTGTGGTGCTCTGAGCTGACAGGGAGAGGACAGGAGTCGTGCTTTACCCACTAAACAACCTGCCTTCTGTTCTAGAGCAGCCACTGAGCTTAAGAGGAGCTGACAAGAAACACCAAGGTTAATATGAGAGTTAACTCATGAGCTCATAAGCTCCACATTGCTCTGATGGCTTTGATGGAACAAAAATAATTTATAGCAAAGGAGGACTTTGATTTTTTGCGGAAACAGACAATTGAGTCTCCTTTCCCATCACTGCAGAAATTGGGCTGAGATTCAACCTGTCTAGTGACCATTTCCACTAGAGTTTTCTATTCACGTCTCCTCAGGGTCTCCGCTACTTAATTCTCTCTCTGGCTGCATCCAGTGCCTGCCCCATCAGCCACACCAGTATTGTCAGGGATTCAGAAGTGGAAAGGCCTTTCTCCAGAGCAGCAAAGAGCCTCTCACACAACTCATCAGCGCAACCCAGCAGTGGCTCCATTTTCTCCACTGGGCTTAATCTGGTGTGTGAAAAAACAAAAGAGGCTCCGTTCTGTTCTGCTTGACAAATCCCAATTTATTAAGCTATTTGTGGGAGCTGCAGGCACCTGCTGCCAGGAAAGCGAGCATACAGAGGGAGCCTCGTGCTCCAGGAGCAGATCTCTGAACACGTGTTAGGACCTGTGGACAGGAGGGAGTCCTGCCTATGGGCCTCCCCGGGGCAGATCTCAGTTCTTGTTGGCATGTGAAGGCCTGGCTTTGCTAAGGAATAAAGGTCCAGTCAGTATCAAAAACCCGTGACGTGTGTTAAAAGACCAGTCTGTCTTTGAACTGAGTCTTGGAAACGCATAGCAACAGGGAGTCACACCAAATGCATGCCCTCCGTCCACACATGCACACACAAGCATGCTCACCCAGACAGGCAGTGCAGTGTACCATGTGCCAGGTGGCTGGAGCCACCTCATATATTGAGATTCCCGGAGATGCCGGACCCAGTGACACAGGCGTATTCTTCATTCCCGCAGGCACACAGAGTCACTTCAGTGCACATGCAGGCAGCCAGATGTTACCTCTGTAACCACATTTCTACACAACCACAGTTTCTTCCATATAAAGACATAGGCAGTCACTGCTGCATGTTATTTATGGTCTTTCACACACATATTCATATGCGTAGAGCCACAGTGCTGCTTCAGTTGCATATGCATTAGTTTTTTCCCTGTAAAGAAATACACACACGCTCCCTGAAACAAACACAAGTGCTCCTTGTTCAGAACTAGCACCCACATGGCCCCTCAGCCAGCCTCGTCCCTCTTCTGGGCTCAGAGCACACAGATATTTGAGCGGTAGTTACCTGTACATATTTGGGAGGGAGGGACAGACAGACAGACATAATTTTCCTGCACATCTTCACTGGTGTGGATTACTGTATGAATACATTCTCGCTTGTGCAGGCTTTCCTTAGCCAAGTAGAGCCTTTTGCTGTCAGTTTATTCTCCAGGGTTCAAACAGTTGAGGTACCGGAGAGAGACATAACCAGCCACCCAGCAGCGCTGGGTGTCCGGGACATCCCAGTGGTACCGCAGCCAGTGGCAGTCTAGCTGGTGACTTCAAGGTGGCCAGGATTTTGGAAAACACTCTTGTTTTCCCAGGCAAGATCCAGAGTATTTCCCATCAAAGGGAGAGTTCGCACAACTGCTTAAAGGAGTGTATTGTGCCACACAGCATGGTTTTGCTGTCCCGGACAGCTGCTGTGCTGGTCTGGGCTGCAGACAGAGGGTCTGGGAGGATCCTCCAAATGGGGCAGCTCTGGAGGAGTTTGCTAGCATGGAGCCCAGCCGCTCGGCTGGCCTCCCCTGCGAGCATTCCCCAGTTAGGAGTGCAGGCACCACAGTGTATTTGTAGCAGGTACTTCCGGAAGGTGTTCAGGGCTTATGGGCACTGAATAGCTCTCTGGAAGTGCCCTTCCCTCTCCCTAGCAAAGGTACTCTGAGGAGGTCCTAAGCTCTGGCAGAATGCAGCCCCTGGGCTCAGGCAGTCAGTGCAGCCTGGGTGGCAGTCAGGCCTCCCATCCTGCCTGCAGAGACACCGCGGTGACAGTCCCAGCCTCCTTGTTCTGCCTTTGCTTCAGCAGAGCCAAGTTTCTCCCTCTACCCACCCATATGACTCTTTCCCCCACTGAATGGTGGTGAGATGTCCCTGAAAAGTTCCTGTGTCTCTCTCTAAGTCCCCCCAAAACCACATACACAACCTCCCTGCTAAATCAGCTGTGAATTACAGTATTATTCAATCCCGTTGCTGATACTGCACCTTCACACCTGCTTGAAGGACCATACAGCATCCTGCTAACACTGTTAAGCATCTATCTGCCCAGCCTGCAGGGAATTCATCATTACTGAGCTGCCTAGTCCTGCCTATTCCCAATCCTGCCCATTCCCAATCCTTTCCCAGCAGTTCCAACTGTGTCGGCACAGCCGATGCAGTCTGGTCCGAGCAGGCACCTACCCTATCATTTGGACTTGGTCATGATTATTCTCTTCCAGGTCCTGGCTCAAAAAGTACAAGCTCCAGTTCGATCCCCGTTAACTGGGCTTAAACATATGTTTCTGCTCAAGCACATGCTTCAGTGCCGCCTTGAATCGGGGCCCCAGTACAGAAAAGGCATTGGCCCAGACTGGTAGAACATGAGGCAGCAGGTAGAATCCTTCCAGCCATGTAATCTGTCTGTCTAGCAGTTTCTAAACTCTGATCTGTGGCCCCAGAGGTATGTGAGCTGCTTTTAAGAGTCAGGCAAGACAAGCAGGCTTGCTGCTGAGAAATACATGCTGTACAGTCTGTGTTACTACTTGAAAATTTGGAAGGACCACAAATCAAAGGATATTTGTACCACTCGCTGTGTACCTCTCGCATCCATCTTTCCATCTAACTTTTCCCATCTATAAATGTATCTATAGATTCATTATAGGTTTAGTGTCTCACTACCACTAGGGTTGCCTACAGTCTCTAATCTTTCTCTTATTATGTCTCTTTACCTGTGCATTTCTAAGGCACCCAACCCCACCCTGCAGACAACATTTATTCCCCACACCTATGTCTCTCTCTGGTTCTGGAGCAGCCAGGAGATCAATGGGAACAAGCTGTGAAATGCCAACACATAGCTAAGCGTGACCTGAGCTTTCAGTCCACTTTTAGGTTATTTCTGTGTCCTAATAACCCCTGATCCATCTGTACTTTGCCATGCCCTGTGATTCAGTTAGTCTCTAAATCATATTATGCTTGGCACTCTGGACCCTATTACCGCTTCAGATCCTCAACTGGTAAAGCTGGGCCAGCCAGCCATGCATCTCAACAACAGACCACCCTGCAATGCCCGTCAGAGAGTGACCTCCACTTACGGGAGGAAACCCACTGAGACCCAGATCCGTATTTTTACCCCAAACGCCCTGTCCTAACACCAGCCTGACTCCAAAGAGCCCCTGTGCCTCTTCTTGTGGGTACAACTCTCACTAGTGCTAGCGACGAGTTTTTAGAAGGTAATCAGAGGGAGTAGTGCTGTTGCCTGGGGATTTCTTCCTGATGAATTTATCAAGACAAAAACTAAGGGGGGAGGCTGTGCAAGGACAGCTGGATCCCAGCCTGCCAGAGTCTGCAACACTCAGCCTGACAGTCACATCCAATTAAGTCTAATGTAAACACTACATTAAAACCCAAACCCCAACCAATGGTGAGCAGAGATGAGGGGGAGGAGAGGGGACATGTTTTTCAACAAGGTGTTGAATCCATGGTTAAATTTCCCTGTTGTCCTCTTGTGGGGTGGTTCAGGGGGAAAAAAATACAAGAGATAAGGGCTCGATTCCAGTTGGGAGACCACAGTTATTTCCAAATAGAGCAGTGCAGCAGCTGGGAACAAGACCACTGTCGAACTTAATGACAGAGGACAGGCACAGAAGGAAGCTGGCATTTTCATCGTGGCGGAAAGAAGGATGAGGGTTTTAACTCTTGCTAAGTGAATCCTTTCATGTGTCCAGAGCTGGGAAAATGTCTCCCAGCCACAGCTGTCTGTGAGACTCGCTGTTGGAGCTTACACACCAACCCAGGCCAGGTTTCTCCACTGCCGACTCGGGGGGAAGTGAAGCCCCTGAGAAACCTCCTCAACCCAGGCTGGCAATGGAGGGGCAATGTCTGGGCAGGGGCGCTGGGGAAAGGCTGGGGCTGCTCGGCGTGTGCTTTTCATATGCAAAGGGGAGGAAGGGGGGATGGGAAAGGAAAATGAAAGCGATCCTACCTCCTTCTCCGAGATGTAAAGCTGATCTCCCTTCAAAACCACATAACGGTTTTTCCAGATTTCCCTAAAAATGCCTTTCCCGCAAAATTTCCGCACCCAGCCGACCTTCTCTGGCTGCATAGATTGCTGGTTTCCATCCTGTTGCCCCTAACACAAAGACAGAGGGAAGAAAATGGGGGAAAACTGTTATTATTCTTGGTTTTACACTCCTCTTCTCCCCCCCTCCCTCTTTGCCCAACTTTTGCTTCCCCCTCCCTCTGGCCCCTCTCTCCACCAAAGCTGGGACCGAGGTACTTTGCTTGATTCGCTCTACATAGATTTTTCTGCTGCAGACATGAAGGAACAACAATAATACCAATGGGACGGTGCAAAATCGCAGGCAGGGTTTTCACTCTGTGCATTATATAAGAAAGGCTGTTATGTTACATTCGCCTCATACAACGTGCATTTCTCTGTGGAAAGAGGAACAGGAGGCTGTTGGGGAGAATTTAAACTAGCCGATTTTTTTACTGCAGTGAAAATTGCATTTTTGAGCCTTTTATGAACAATTAATCCTAGAGGCGAAAGCTATGTATGGGTTTATATTTAAGATTTCTTCATAGACAGCAATAAGATCTCTGGGCACAGCAGACACACACATACGGCACAGAGCAGACAGAGAGCGACAGATAAATGGTGTCTCTGTATTTTATCTTTTCCTTGTGATCAAAAAATGAAAACTGCCTGCCTACATTGCTCTGCACTAAACGGCAAATAGTATCGCCTGGCGAATTCAAGAGGAAGGAGAGGCGCTGGGCAGTAGGAGAGAAGGAGAGACGGGTTCTGGGTTTGGTTCTGTTTTGATCTGGTTAGGGGTTTTTTTTTGCAGGGCAAGGGGAGGGGGGGGGCAGAGGCAAAGCGAACAACTGGAAATCAAGAGACAAGCCCCCCTCCCCAAAATATCCGGGAGCTTCCCCCACCCCACCGTGCCCCAGAGAAGAACCGATTCAACTCACCCTTTTTGCAGAATTATTTTTTTTCATCATTCCTTGGTGTGCTGCGCTGGAGGGAGACTGGGGGGGGGGATCAGAGAGGGCCTCCTCTTGGGAAGAGCGTGGCTGGGAAATACACAGGGTACCTCCTCTTACTCCCTCTCTGTCTTCACCCTTTGTAGATTACAGAAGCTCTCTAGTTACATTAAGACCAGCCCGCCTCTGTAATACATCCTTAGCCACACAGACACAGCATCCCCCCCCCCCAACCGGCACCACCACCACCACCATCACTGAGCTCTCGTGGGCTTGCACTGGGCTGGCCTGGGCTCCCGAGCTCCATCTATAGCCCTGCGTGTATGACGTCTGGAGTTCACAATAAAGGGCGAATCGCAGCCCACGAGGGTTTTTCTTCTTTGTTTCTGACTCACTGCTGATGTGAGTGGCTGGATGTGTGTGTGGCTGGATGTGACTTTGTCGAGGCTGGGGTCGGGGGGGGGGGACGGGAGCAGACAGCACATTGTCAGATGTGTCCCCCCGCTCCCCGTGTCCAAGCCACATTCCCGGCTGTGTCACAGGTCACAGCAAAACTTCCTGGGAGACGGAAAAGCGGCCAGGTGGCACTGGGAGGGTTTTCTGCCAAGAAAGTGGCGGAGTGTTTAGAAGTATAAACAAAAGCACTCTGCAGAGAGGAGCAGGGAGGAGATTCCCTGGGGAGGAGGTCAGGGGAGAAGGGATGGCTTCCCAGCAGTGAGCATCTGGTAGCAGGGACTTACACTGCAAAAAGACAGTGAGATTCAGAGCACAGCTTCCCAAAAGCGAGGTGATGCTTGGCTTCTTAAAAAATACCGTTCTGCTTATTTGGTCTCCTTCCTGTATGTCCTGCAAGTCTGGAACTATCTGAGCATGAGACTGAGGTCATAGACTGGGTTTATAAGAGAGATGCATGAAAAAGAGGGAAAAACAGAGAAAAGAGGAAATAGTTCTGTTCAGAACTATATAGATAAAGAGATTGATAAATCATTGATCAATTGATCAGTTGCTTGCTTTACAGTGAAAACCTTCCATCTGATCCTTAGTCTGGCGCACACCCACACTACTGATTCTAGACTATATTTTAACCCAAGTACTTTGGAATTAATGTGTCGAGAATACTGATGATGTTACTTGTGCTGCTAACATCTCTTAAAACATTATATGCTGGAAGCAAAACCAATGGTTGAATGCTTGGATTAGAAAGCATTTTCAGAGCTTTTGTGAGTGAGGGGCTGGCAGGTTTGTATCTTTTTTAAGTGCTGGCATTTCTGTAGTGCTCTGCTGTTTGTGTCGTGAGCTGTGGGATGCACGGAATGCCTGGGACAGTGCAACAAGTTACTGTCTAAAACAAATCCACCCTCTAAGATGCTCAGAGCAGGGATCGCCTTTCCCTTTGGTGCCTGTGCAGCACCGTACTCCATGGGGCCCAGAACTAGGAGTTGCTGTCTTTGTGCCTCAGTTTCCCCTTTTGTACCACGAGGATAATAATTTTTTGACAATTATAGTGAGGAGTTAAGAAGTGGCTAAATGCTTTAGCATTGCTTCCCTTATTCTCATCAGCAAATTCAGTGGTGTCAGGTGCCGGTCTGTTCTGCTTGCTAGGCACTGGGTTAGGTGGGTACGGCATAGGTTCCTCCTGCCGAGTGGGGAAGAACCACAGTGATGGCACATGTCCAGCGAGGGCTGTGGAGGCCCAGCAGTGATACCTACCCTGGACAGCTGGATTACGGCATGTAGGCAAAGCTGGAGAAGCAGGTGAGGTGTGATAGCAGAGGGACAGAGATGAGTCACGCTCACTGGAGCTAAAGTTGTCTAAAGCCCCCGGGTCAGTTTGCAGGGTCTCCTACTGCACAACAGAGTGTGCCAATTTATTTAATAACATTTTGCCTCCCAAACGGACTTGTTATTCTTCACATCCTTCACATCCTGTTTTCAGTGGCCAAGTCCCACAGAGCACCCCAGAGGTGGCTGCAGGCCAATGCCAGATGGCATGGTGCTGGTAGCAGCAGGAGAGCTTTGTCATGCCCTTTGAATCAAGACTCATGCTGGTCAGGGCCCACTCTCTTACCAAATGGCCTCCTTGCAGGACTGTCAGGACAGCCTGGCACTCACAGTTACATGCTATTTTCACCAGTCTAACTCAGGTCTCTGATACTCTGAGTAGAGTTTGTCTTGAGATTGTGTTTGGGGTTTTATCAAGGGATTTATGTGCCAAAAGACTAACCATTAGGTGCCTCACGGGAATTTTAAAAGTGGATGGAGAAGACGCCTCATGCCCACTGAAATTCCATTTAAGAGTCTATATCATGCCTTAGCTATACACTTCCCACAGCCGTATGCTAAGTCACTGGTGTAAGATTCCCTGTTGTCACATACAAATTTTTAAACCAATACACACCATCCAAAAGATTGCCACAGACAGGATTTCGGCTGTCAACTAAGTTGCTTTTACTAAAGCAGCCGCCTGCCATCGTCATGACACGGTGCATACCCACAGTGTGGTCTAATGACATAAAACTTCTTTTCATCCAGTCACATGTTGCCAGTGGAGAGCCCTAGGTGGTGGAGCGTGGTCTTGGTGCCAGCAGTGTGCAGAGGAGATGCTGCCATCAGAGGAAGGGCTGCCTGAGCGGCAGTCGGGCTGATGCTGCCGGCCTGCTTTGGGTTATTGTTCTGGCTCTGGCGTGCCTTCTCCAGGCACATCTTGCAGAGATCAAAGGAAAGGGGAGTGGGTCACATCGACTGGTTTCTTCTGATCCTAACAAACTCTTGTTCGGTGGTTCTCAATAAACAGCCCTTCCTACTCCCCCAGCAGCAGGTAATCAATTTATCCAGGCAGTGCAAAAAGGGGCTTTGAAGAAAATATAAAAAGTGTATCATCATAAATCTCTGTGGTGCTTCTAAGTCTGTTCTCGTCCTGGGGGAGTGTGCAGGGCTCCTTGCTGGAAGGGGCCATCCCTTTCTCACATAGACCACAAAGATGAGGAAATGCAATGGCCAAGCAGCGCTGGGGATGGCCAAGGAGGGTCTTCTGCCACTTGGGAGATCTCCAGGTGATGGCCTGGATTTCCACAGGCACTGATGGCCCTTTGCACTGCTCACCCAGCAAATTTGCCATGCAAATGAACATCCCTGGTCTTTGTGCCTCGTGCCAGGGAAGTTGCCTTGTAACCACAGCAGATAAAGCACCTGCACACACATCCCAAGGAGGAGGAATTTAGCTCAAGTTGAAATCCTCGGGCTGTTTTGGAGACCGTAAGGGGCGCAGCTGGTTGAACAAGCCTGCAGGCAGTAGTATGACAGTGGCTTTGTAAAGGATGGGACCAGTGATTCAGATCTGGAAACATCAACAATTTACATGGAAGGAGGGGAGATAGGAGGGAGTCTAGGTCCAATTTCTATACTTGAAACAGGCAGTCACACTCCCAGTGGTGGAACTGACCCCTGGACATTGCTCACACTGGATTTACTGGGCTGGGGAAGGTGGCTGGGAGGGATGGGGGTGGTTGTGTCCTCCCTGAGACATGTTTGCACCAGTGTGGCACGTGAAGTTGTCTGTATGCCTGTGCAGCTCCCCCACCCTGTCCCCATCCCTGTCCCAGCTATGGCAGGCCCTGATTGTCCTGTGATTTGCATTCATGGTTACCACAGTAAATATGGCCTTGTTCCCACAGACGCAAACGGCCCCCAATGAAATCAGTGGATCTCACATACCGGAATAGCTAATGGAAGAATTTAGTCTTTTATTAGCTGCTTATTAACTCAGTCCATAGTTTAACAACCTTTGTGTAGACTGTATTCTGGGATGATTTGTTTTCCCAGTTTGTATTTTCGGTAGCGGTGTATTTTTTATTGTGGTTGCAGGATGTATCAAAAGTACCTAATAAATAACACCGCAGGAAAAAGCAACTTGTGGCCCAGACCTGGGAGCAACCACCTGGCCATGAGCAGGAAAGACAGAACCAGAAATGTTTAGATTATAACGTTACAAATCTACAGCAATCACTTCTTTAGTACCTTCTTGCGATAGCTCTGAAGAGTCCATGTCACGATGTGATTTTCCTGCTGTGAGCATTGCCAAGCGACCTCGGTCCTGGTGCTCAGTGCTGAACATTGGGAGGTGCAGCACAGTATTTCCAACAGCTCCTGCCCTGCGCTGGGACTCCTCTGCGTTACGTTACACAAACTGGCCCAAAGTCTCCACCTTTTGCTTTGTAAGGCTGTAGTCTAAAAAACTGGTTCCACAAAGGCTCTCTCTGCTATTCTGCCGGCGCAAAGGGCTTTGAATCTGGGCACAAGGAGACTCTTGCAGTGGTAGGGGAATGCGGGAGGGTCTCCACAGAAGTGTGGATCACGGTTGCGGGTGCAGGAATGCTCTTCCATGCACCTGCTGGCATAAAGGACTGTAAGCAGGGGAGGCGGTGGAGAAGCAGGAGCCCTGGGTTGGTGCACCATCCTTTACAGGGGGAATGCGAGTCTGGGGCTGAGTTCCCGTGCCACGTGTCACTTGTAGCTGACCATCTTTTCTCTAAGGGAGCAGAGAACAATGGACTTGCAGGGAATTGCTAATATCACGGCTTTGAATTTTGTTACACAGAGCACAAAAATATCATTGTTTTTAAAAGAGGGGGGAGGGTGTAAGAAGGAGGGAAAGGACCTTGAAAATGTGGGCAAAATGAAAAGAGAACCTCTTTCTAAAGTTATGTTTATGTCCTCCTGCTTACTGTGCTCAAACATCCTATTTGCTCTGTTCAGCCCTGATGTTGCAGTTTTGCTCCCCTATGATGTGTTGATTCATAATAAACAGTTACCAAAATATCTTCTTGCTGCAAAAGCAGAACAACAAACACTCTCAGTTTATTTACGTATTTAACCCCCCCACGCATAATTTTGCCTCTGGATATCAAGTGTGAAACTGCTGCTTAGAAGATGAATTGAGTTTAATTAGGACATGTGTTTTTCCTTGTCTCTGAAGATAATTACAGCACTATTGTCTGGGAAAGGGGTCTACTTAATGGGAGAATTTACCCCCCTGGAAAGGACCAGGCCAGGGGACTGCCTAAGTTTCCTTTAAGGGCCATGACTGAGCTCTCTTCTCTTCTCTACAAGATCTTTTCAGGGTCTGATGGCTCAGGTTGGCAGCAAGATCTGAGAGTCACCTGCTGTACAGTGACTCACTCAAGGCTCTGCCCCATTCCCAACAACTTAAAATTTACTATATTGGGCACGGAGAGGGTGGGAAAGACAGGAGAGAGGGATGCTCCTGTCCAGAGAAGCACTCAACAGGGATGTAATTTTGAGCAGGTCAGGCTCCATCCGTGTCCTGATGAAGTACTGTAAACCCTACAGGGGCTTCCAGCAGGGCAGAACCAGAACCAGAATCAGAGCCACAGCTGGAGCTGGAGCCAGAGCTGGAACCTACCTCTGGCCCATGACGTGCAGGAGGAGATCTTAGCCTTCACAGAGTTTGAGCCAAGCTCATCTGGAGATCAGGTTGGCTTAGGCTAGACATGAGCTAGGGTGTAGGCAAACAGATTTGGGCCACTGGGAACTTGGGGTTAAGGGCAAGTTTGAAGCTGAGCTAAGACAACAGTGATAAGAGTTAACACGGGCAGTTAGTGGAAGGGCCAAGAGTAAACTCAAGATCTCCAGAGACGCAGTCCAGAGCTCTGTCCATGCCTGGTATAGTATTTCCCATGTGAAGGTAAACTCTCCTAAGACGAGGCACCTTTATATCAATCTAACTTCACAGTGCATTCAACACTGTCCCAGTATAGGTCTAACCAGTACAAACCTACGGTTAAACCAATGCACCTCCGGCATGCCGACTTGATGGCCATTCTCAGTGACTCTCCTTTCGCTGGTGCTTTACAGCAGTTGCAAATTTAGCATCTCCTCTCCCTTGACCCTGCAGCACTGCTGACCTGATGCAAAGTAGCCTCCATGTAACAGAGAAAAAGGCCTTTATTTCCCCTGCAGTTTATTTTAGTTATAGACAGGTTTGGAAGTTTGGGGTGGTTTTTTTCCTTAAATGAAATGCCTCATCTGTGTGTTCCTACTGCAATGTGTTTTCCCTTGCTGCCATGACTTCCCTCCCAGAGGTCCAGTTTTATTTAACATCTCTAATTTAATGATGTGGAAGGGGGAGGAAACCAGCCTGCTAATGAAATTCGCAGAGAGCTAACAAACTGGCCAGCTCAGCAAACATAGCTCAAGATTGAAAAGACAACACAGGAGGGGGAGGTCAGGAACCAGAGTGAGATAAGGTGGGCCTTGGCCTGGGAAATTGCAGGCTAATGATCCCAGGGCAGAGAAGGTCAGTGGAGAGTGGTAAGATGGTGGACAGGTGTCTGGTAAGGTTGGAGTTCATCCAGAGCTTCACACCTTGTGCAGGGCTAGCTCTTCCTGAAGTGCAGGGACAAATGAGGTAGCAGCATTCACTGGAGCTAGAACATTAGCAGAGAGGGGAGGAGAGAAACCAACATAACAACATCTGCCTGGCTCTGTCAGCCAGCACACAGCCTCAAAAACATGCATCTCAACAGGGTTTTGATGCCCTGACTTACCCCTCTGGGATTGCTCCAGCAACCCTGTCTCTGTGGAGAGTTTCAGCAGAGTGAAGAAGCCCCCAGGCCACACTGACTTGGGACATGAGCCAGGTTCTCTCCTTGGTGCTGCGTCCTCACTCCCACTCCCAGCGGGACACAGGTCCACAGCACAGAGATCCACGTCATTGCAGATCCTCACCACATCCCTCGAGTACGGCTTGCACGATCCAGCTGGAGGGAGCTGCTCCTTGCCCGACGATGGCTGCATGCTTTTTACAACACAAAAAAGAGCTGTCAGGACACCTGTGACAGGGTCCCTGAGGGAGACTGCTAGCCAGGCTTGGCTGGCCCCCTCGCCACTGCAGGGCTTTGCTCTCTCCCACATTGCTCCACATCAACAGGACTTATTTGTGATGCTAAGATAATTCCCAGGGATTTAGGAGCTCATTTCATTTGATCTGGCTTGTTAATTCCCAAGTCAATTGCTGATTAGAGGCCACGTGTCAGAGATCTGGAAACTCACTTGCAGGTTTCTCAGCAAGACCCTTCGCATAACCATGGGGATTGCAGGGTCCCAGCATCCACGGCTGCTGCCGCTCAACACAGTTACGCCGAGGGTGGCAGGCTGCCATCAGCCTTGTAGCAGAGAGCAGGTGAGGAGGTAAGCAGCAGGGGCAACTGGGGGTCCTCAGGTCCTGCAGTGCTCACAAGCACTCTGCTGTCCCTCACAAGACTCCCACAGGGACAAATTTACTGGGTAGAGCTTAGGGGACTCTCGCTCCTCATTTAGTATCAGTATCACTTGTGATAGCCAGGGCCACTGACCAGCAGAGCCCCACTTTGGTCAGCACATAGCAGATAAAACAAGAACAAAATCCTTCCTTTCTGAGCTGTCTTAAACTCCTTCAGTTACAAAGAAAAGAAAAGCTGGAAACAAAAAGGATTTTATATTTCATACATCTCAAAATGTTTTGGTGTTTTCCAAATGAAAAGTTTCTCCAGAGTTTTGATACTGAAAAAAACACACTACCCCCCCCAACAATTTAGCAAAACACATTTGCGAAGTGTTTCAATGCTACCACACTTGAATTTTTCTCTGAAAAAGCAGCTTTGCTGCAAAAACTTCACTTAGCTCCAGCCTCATCCAGTTTCAGCATCATTCAGCAGAGGTGTTACCTCCCTTTCTCTGTAAACTATTATCATCACATCCTCCACATAACAGCAACTTGCACTTTGTATTCCATCACTTGGGTACGGAAAACAGCAAGGGACATTATTCCATCTGTATTCTCTTGTTATTCCTGCTCCTTGAACAGATTGAAGCTGTAGTCAAAAGAAGAAATTACACAGCTCTTCCCATTTTGCAAGGAGCCTAGCACTTGCCCAATAAATCTCCATCTGCAGAAGTATTAGTCACCTGTGCCAAGGAAAGAAGCAAGGGTTTGAATGACTGAGACTCTCCCATTTTGCCTCTGTGAGCACAGGAACAATACAAGCCGAGCCACAAAAAGCCGTGGCTCAGCAGAGTGATAAAGGAACCAGCCTCACAGAGAGTCTTCCCACCTCCTACCAAGGGCCCTGCTGTTTCCTTTTCAGCTCAGTGATTTTTCCATGAGAAAATGCCCTGGGAAACTGTTTCTTCAGTGTGGGGGTACTTCTATTCATGATGCCCTAAAACAGAGTCATCGTATGCCTTTCCTTCCAGATGGGAAAACAGAATCTTCCTAAGACGTCAGAGGAAGGCCCCTGGGAGCTGCTTCTCTTTCCCCTCCATCCAGTAAGTTACATGGCCTCCAGAAGGCAAATTAATAACCCCACACATACTGTGGGCTAAAATTATCTTGAGTGTGATCTGTGCATCCACTGGCAGAAAGCTCTGAAAGAAAAGACAGAGCAAAATCCAGCGGCTGAAAATTGAAGCAAGTGAAATTTTAGCTACAGTGTGTACTTAGAAAGAAAAAAAGAAATCCAGGGAGGATAGGCAGTCTGGGGATATGTGTTTTTAAACAAAGACTGGGTACATTTTTAACATGCACTTTAGCTTAAGCAGAGTTAGAAATGAGATGTAGAAACTACTGAATAAACTTATCTGGCTTGTCTTGTGTGGCCCTGAGTGGGTTTAGAGCTTTGCATGAACCAAAAGCCGCAACTGCCTGTTCATTGCTAAAGTACACTCATTTTGTACCAGCACAAAAGTTTGTGAGCAAAATCCTTATAGGTGCCTGGAAACAGGACACAGATTGCTGCAGGCTCAGCAGAGGCAAGCCTGTGTTACAACCCAGGACCTGAAGCTCTTTGCAGCACAGAAAATACATGGGGTGTCTTATCCTGGGGTGTGTGGGATGCCAGTCTCCCCAGCAGGACTCAGCCTCTAAGACAACAGCCCGGGAATTGTTCTTGACAATCTCTAGTTAACAGTAGGGATGCCCATCAGGAGGCAGCCCGCTGAGAAAGGATGCTCCAGGTCCAGCATCTTTCTCTCACCCCACTCTGTGCCTCCACAGGACCCACAGTAGCAACTCAGCTCACTGGGGAGAGCGGAGGGCTCCCCAGGCACTGGCAGAGCTTGGCTCAGAGCTGTGGTACTAATGCAAGGGCTCCTGCTCCATTGAATAATTTCACTCCCTGCTGCACTGAGAGCAGGTGCCCTGGAGGCCTCTTTGCTGATGGACCAGTAGAAATCGCAAGCCAGGGATTTCGGGTGGAGAGACAACTTTTGCCTCATTTCTGAGGAACAATTCGCTTCGCCTGCAGGAAAGCACTGGGATTCCAAGCAGGGGGAGGAGGCTGAGGTGAGACAGCATGAGATACAAGGTCCAAATACAACTGGAAAAAAAACCCAAACCAAACAAAACCCAGCATTGTGCCCCTTCTCTCCAATTTTTTATCTGCTCTGGTTTAAAAATCTCTGTTTGTTTACCACAACGCTGATCAAAAGGGAGCCAGCCAACCTTACTTACATGAAGTCAGCTCTGTCTGAGCCTTTGCAAAGGGTGGCACTATGATCCTCCAAGCCTTCATGATGTCAAGCAAGGGAAATGCAATGGGAACAGGGGAAATAATGACTATGCAGGGGGCAGGGATGGTTCCTGAGGACTTTGTGTCAGGCTTGGTCCAACCCTTCAGTGCATTTGCCAGTAAGCAAAAATGTGTACCGAGGAGGCTGCAAAAAGAAACACAGAGGAGACGGGTTTCACTTGGGAAAGGCTGATGCAACATCACACATTGTAGGAGTCTCATAATCCACCACTTAATCCAGTACCAGGAGCACAACCTTTTACAATATGCTGTTAGGAAATTGAGCTGCCTGATAAGGTTAGAGCCTGCTGACTAAATAAAGCAAACACCTTGTTTTGTGAGGTACTTCAGTCTCCTGCCTCCAGCAACAGCATCAACCCCACCTTGGAACTCCACTGCCTGACGAGGACTGCAGCATTGCAGGGCACTAATCCTACAGGGAGGAGAGGAGCAAAATGTGTCAGCTTCCCAGACACGAGGATGAAGGCGATAGATTTGAAACCATGCCAGTACCCATCCCTTCCAAAACAATGCCTGACGCTCCCGAGTTAGAAAGGAAATGCTCCCTAATGATATGGCATGGGAACTCTGCCCCACAGCCTGACCCCATTGTTTTCACGCGAGAGCCTGGAGCAGCTCCACAGCGCACGTACCATCAATCCTTCAGCACTGCAGAATTTTGGATGGACAGGCGCCCGGGCTCGGAATGACCTTGCTTCAGGGAATTAAGCCAGAGAAATGAGTGTGAATTCAAGTACTTTCCATCCACAGCAGCTCTGCAGAGTTCTCAGAGAGCTAGAGGTTCAGTCTAATTTAATTATGGGAAGAGATAAGGGAAAGACTTGCTCATTGGTAGCGGACATTCACAGAAGCCAGGCATCCAGTTTGCTGATGTCTGTTTTGACTCTTAACCTGTGCTGCTTTTCACAGTTCCTGTACCTAAAAAAAAAAAGGAAACAAAAAAAAATAATCCTCTTGAAGGTGTGGAGAGCCTGCGTTTCTCTCCTGGATGCCTGCACCCTTGGAGGAGGCAGGGGCTGGGATTACAGCTCTCCCCCTGCTTGTCTCCACCTTCCCCAAAGCCAGGGTAGGGGAAGCAGAGTGAGCACTTTCTGGTCTAGCTCCCATGCCTAGGAGGATGCCAAGCACCCTCCTCTGCTCCCAGGTCTGTTCCACTATTACAGTTCTCTTGTTTCTTTTCAAATCCAACATGTTTTATTACTGCTAGAATTAGTTTTATTGTTAAAAAGCAATCACAACACTTTTCCAGTTCACAACATGGGAGCAAAACCAGGGGCATGGAGTTGTGTTTCTTAAGCTAAACAGAAATTAATAAAGAAGATTAAGAATGTAGTTACAGCTCAGTGGCATTACAAAAGGGATATTAGGAATCATTTAAAAGACAAAAGGTTCAGTCAAAATGGGTTATTTAATAGGACTCAAAATATACAGACAACTGAGCAGAGCAAAGGGCTTCTAGTGCCCATCAGCTTCACCTTCCAGAGATGCACACAAAAGTCTGGATCACGATCATTAGATGTTCATTAGGGGAGTCATACTGTGTGTTTTGACAAATCAACTAAGAGCACAGCCT
Source organism: Leptodon cayanensis (assembly GCA_027564655.1). Lineage (NCBI taxonomy): Eukaryota > Metazoa > Chordata > Aves > Accipitriformes > Accipitridae > Leptodon > Leptodon cayanensis. The sequence continues at coordinate 11,109,283 of JANXJC010000091.1, read as the reverse complement.
TCCCACAGGCCAGCAGAGCTGCAGAGACTCAGTGCTTCTCTAGTGACATTTTTCCCAGGCTCTCTTGCAGGTTACAATTCCAATTACGCAGCTATGTCCCGTTCAGAGCTGTGTTTGTGAGAAGACAATGAGGGTGCTGCAGTTTGGGGCATGTCCTGGTTCATCAGGGCAGATGCCAACTCCAGCATTCACTGCCCAGATGCTCCTTGTGCCCATTAAGGTTCCTGGCATGGACAGGGGAAGCTACGCCAGCAGAGCAGTGCAGGAACGTCCAGTTCTGCTCCAAAGCTGTACCGTCAGTTCGTGGAAGCTCCGGATGGGCGAGACAGGGTTTCTCCAAGATTTACCGTCTGCTGCTTGACCTTGGTGTAACTTGAGAGCTCTCAGTAGTTCGGCCGCGGAACCCTGAAGCTGTAACTTCCTCAAGGAAGCTGCCAAGCAAAGTTAAGGTTAGCAGAGACAAGGGCCAACTTTTCACTCATGCAGACAGAAAGTAACCACATGGCCTGGCCTCAAGCCTTTGAACAAAACCAACTAGCGTTCTACAACCTCAGCGCTATGAAAACATCTGTTTTCTCCCTTGGTGTCACCAGGATGGGGGGGACAGAGTCACTCCTTCATATGTGGTGATGGTGGCAAAGAGGAGAAGACCTGCCCACAACAGCATGGGATCCAACAAAAAACCCCACCCAGAACAGGGATCCTGGTCCCAGTGGTGATGATGCTCCTTCCCCTCATCAGGCTCATGTCAAACCCAGCAGCTCCCTCTCCAAGGAGGCAGCAGTGAGGAAGTGTCAGGGACTGATGGTCCCTGAAGGGGCACATGACAGAGACACTCAGATCAGGACTCATGTCCTCCAATGTAAAAGCAGCATGCTGAGAGCTGGCAGTTGAGGGACAGTGGCACAGTGGATGGATCACCCTCTGACTGACCTACTCCTCCAGCTGCTTGCAAGGGGAAATGTCCTCAGACTGGGACAGCTACAGCTAGGAGACACTAATCAAGGAGGAAATAAGTGAATGGCAGCCTTGGAGAAAGCTCCCATTTTCCAGCGACAGATCCTCCCACCAGCCAGGATGAATTCAATGAGGGAGAACAAAGTGCAAAGCTATGGGACTGCAATGACCTTCCCTGGGGACCAAAATCTGGAGCACCCAGCATGGATCACCAGGTCAACATCTTCACTGAACATGCATCCCTAAATACTCCATCCTGTCTGGGAGGTCTCCTGTCTCTCCCTGTGCCATGAACGGTAAGGCTTCCAGAATGAGGGCAGCAGCTCCTCATGGACTCAGCTCAGCACCTGCACCATGCTGGTAGCCCCACTTGCCTTTCAGTAACAAAGCCAGGAAGGCCAGCATTCAGGCTTGTTTTTCTGCTCACTCAGTCTTCCTGTGTGGATGATAAGACAGGAAGAGGCAGGGTGGAAACCTCCTGCTGAGGCATCCATGACATTTCACAGCCAGGGCTTTCTGGAAAGCAGCCCCTTGAGCAGCCTGGGTCACTGCTTGTGCCTCACGCCCCAGCTCCTCAGCCTCGTCCCAGGGCTCACATCCACAGCAAGACCCTCCCTCCAATTTCCAGCCTCTTTAGACCACATTCATATCTAAATAATGAGCCGCAGGAAACCTCTGGGCACTAACCATTCGTTCAGTTGGATCTCAAGAAAGTTTTAACCCAGTGAAATGTTAAGCACACACTCAGCTTCATCCCAGTCTCTCCTCTGTATGATTTTCCAAGGCACCTTAAGGGATTTTGAGGGCTAGACTCAAAGGAACTTGTCAGTTTGAGACTTATGCACAAGTTTGCCCTATAAAGTCAAGTGAATGGCTCAACCGCACACCAGAGCAATGGTTCCACACAAAAACCAAAACACAACGCATTCAGAGACACATTTGAATAGGTGAGCTGCTTCTCAAGAAAAAAATTGTCAGGTGGCGATCAGCTGCCAGGGGCTGGCATTGGCCAACTGCAGAGGGAAAAAAGAAAAATAGGTTGAAGCAGGGATCAAGCATGCAGCAGTTAACGCAAATGTCTGGGAGTCAGGAGGGCTGGGCTCTGTATCTTGCTCCGGTTCAGATCCTGAGATCCTGAAATCAGAATCTGCAAGGCTGTTCCGTCCTAGCCCAAATCTGTTTCCACTTAAGCCCTGTTACGTCTTTAGGAGCGAAGTTAGGCTAAGCATTTGATAGTTTGGAAAGTCCTGTTCTGGAATGCTTGTGGTGTGTCTTAAAAGCCTTGTATGGACATGGCTGAAGTCATGATCACTGTGGAGGCAACTCTCTTTGTCAGCAAAGAATTTCTGCTGCATGCAGGACTGGGGTTGCATGGTGCTGGGTTAGGTGGCAAGAGAGATGATTTCTACCTTGATGAGTCTGCAAAATGAATTTCACTCATTCTGTCACCAGGCAGTCTTCAAAAGCCAATTTTATCCCTGAAACATGCCACGGCGTTTCGGTTTCCAGGCTTACACCTGTCATGAGCACAGATTCATTTCTTATCTGGGTGGACGGGTATGCACAGCAAGCTGAGAAGTAGGTGTACATACAGAGTGGTATTTGTTGGAGCTGCACCAAGGTCAGCTGCATCACACCTGCACTCCGGCAGTCTCAGCCCTGCTTCACAAAGCACAGCAGAGCCTAATCCAGCAAAACACACCAGAGCAAGGGAGACTAAACCTTGGAAACACAGTCGTTTAAACAAGTCTAAAAGTGGGTTACGGTTTGAGACCGATTAAATCCTTTCAAGAGGAAAAAAATCCGCAAACTTTGAAAGAATAATGCTCTTTGCATTGTTTTTGTTTGATTATAGGCTTCTATATGCTTTCATATGGCACTCCTGCCTGCAAAAGCCAAATGGGAGCATGGCCTACAGAGGTAAGTGCTAGACTAAGACTGAAGCTTGGAGCTAGTCCCAGTTTCAACAGCAAGCCACAGCTCACTCCTGCCCTTCGCTGCTGCTCCCCACCTCCATCTTTCATGTGACTGGCCTTGTCTGGAGTATACACTGACCAGACCTTCTTCTCCTGTGTGCTGATACAGCTCCTGAGCAGCCGGGTCTCTGAGCGCTGCTATAATACCAACACCAGAGCAAGACAGATGTGAGTGAACCTTCACATGACATCCCTAGACATCTCTATGGGAAGTCTCTGAACCCAAAGGAGCTGTGAGGACTGCCCACAAAACAAAGCTCTGGCCCACTGGCATTACTTCATCACAGTTACTTACACCTGCCAGTCTGTGCAGTTTGGGAGGCAGCTGAATACTGTGCAAAACCACAGCAACGCTCCCACATAAGATCTAATGAGGATGTGTTACCAGGAAGATGGTTATTCTGGCAATGCGATACAGTGCTACCAGTTTCTAGGTTGACTCATTCCTTCAATATGCTGATCAAGTTATCTGAATATTAACGCTTAAAAAAAAAAAAAAAAGAAAGAAGAATCAGGCTATACCACGAATCCTACAAAAATGTGATTCCCCTAAAACAGGTCTAATATATGTCTACCTGCCCAGGTTGTGACTTTTGAGGGTTTTAAAAGAATAATAAAAAAAAAAAATCTCATGCAAATGCCTGTACCAGTTTCCAGGTCTCAACACTGCACCATTTAGAAATATGCATTCTGGGAGGGCAGCAGCCTGATTTATAAGAGGTGTACAGGAACATTGCTTGTGCTATGGTCATTCAGCTCTGTGATTACAGCTAGAGAGCTGTCCCTCCTCCCGTTTTATTTTTAGGCATTAGAGTCAGGCAGACTGAGTTCTTAACAGAGAATGACTTGCTTTTATTTTTAAAGGGGACTCGTGTTTATTTCCTATCTGGAGAGAAAGTGTGTGTGTGTGTGGAGAGGGAGATGCAGCAAGACATTGTCACTTTATACTTCAGGAAGGTCTTAAAAGTGGGCAGCATGACCACCTCTGAGCAGCTCCTGCACAGAAGGTCTCCCCATCTGGAGTGCAGCTAATGTAAGAGCCAAATTCCCACCTGCAGCGGAGGGGTGAGGTGGAGCACAGTAAAAATGCACCATGCTGTGGCTGCTGTTATTTCCCAGGACCCTGAGGATCCTGTGAGAAACAGAGTGAGCATCTAGTGCAGTGGTCACAGCTACTTCAGCTCTGGCTGGGAAAGCCTCCAATCAGGGTGCGAATATCAAACCACAAGGAGAACTTGAACTGATCTCTCTACTCTACTCCAAACCCTCCCTCCCTCCGTAGTAAGGAGGAACTGCGGCTGGTCCAAACACTTCTCCCAGAGGCACAGGTATCCGGTGACCAGGCTCCACTGGCTAAGCACACCGCAGCCACATTTGGCACAACCAGGCTATTACTGTAACTGGGTAAGTGGGTCAGGCTAGATATCCCCTTGGATTAGTCACAGCAGGTTTGTGCTTAACCTGTGCTCTGGATGAGTCAGCCCCACGTGCCAGATGTTCCTCCTGGTCTTGGTCTTCCATTTTTAGCTGATTATTGATCATTTTTAACCCTTTCTCCCCCAAACCCAGCAGAATTTCTTTGAAATCCATTTGCCTGTGCCAGAAAAGAAGGGAGCTCGTTGCCTGTGTGACTGGTGGTAAAACTGTTTGCAGTTTGGTAAAACAGCAAGGAATCAGCTCCCTCACTTCAAATTTTCTTCAGGAAGCGGGGGAAGCCAGAGCCACTTCTTTCTGGCTTTCAGCCCAGAGATGGGGAGCAGCTAGGAGGCGCTGCTGGCCACATTAGGCTCTCCGACTTCTTCCATTCAAAGTCCAGTAATTATGTTCCTGGCTTTTCTCTCCCTGCCCTAATGCGTAAGATCTCTTTGCATTCTGCATTTTGGTGTGAGCCCATGACCCTCCACAAATTAACTTAAAGAGTGGAGAACAACTGAAAACCCAGAGATTTAACTCCAGCACAGTTTTGCCCAAATTCATCCAGTTCCCACAGGTAATTACAGATGTTGCTATGGTCAGTGTTAAGGAATGGCACCAAGTCAGGAAAGAACTCTCACTTTCACCATAAATATAATTTAAATACATATTACATATGTATTTTTTAAAGAACCTATGATTAATAATCCCCAGCCTTCCAGCCCTTCCATTACAGCTCATTATGTTGCAGGGAAAAAAGCAGATGGGAGTTCTACACTCAGTCTTCATTTATCAAGTGGTTCGACCCATGGCCAGGTGCAATGGCGTAGCTGCAGACTGAGTCCCCAGCATGAGCCTGCTGCAGAAGAACCTCATTAAGTGGGCAGATGTGGCATTTCAATTCTCATACGCTGGGCACAGCTCTGCAGCGAGCTGCTGCTGAGGCTCATCATGCAGGAAAACACATCCAGGAAGGCTTTTTTACCTTTTTGACAATCAAGTCATAATAGAAGTATTTTTAGTAGGGCTGCCAAAATTTCAAAAGTAACAGAGGCAGCCAATCTGGTTTGATTAGAAAAATGCTGAAAATTCCTTGATGACAACAACAGATTTTTTTCCACCGTCCTGGTGTTTCTCAAAGGATCCCAAAGCCTTACCAAATGCATATCTGTATACCCTCCTAGACTTAACAGCACGAGGGTTGCCTGTTAACAGGAATGGAGGAAAGAAAGAAAGAACTAAGTAAACTGAGATGGGACAGATTTAAGGCCTCATCTGCAGCAAAACTGAGTGTGCACAATCAAAGAGTTTTTCTGATCTTTGGATTTCTGCATTTCTCTGGCTTTCAGCACTTGACTTTTCAGCACCCTTGCTGCTTTAGTGCATTTTTTTCTCACAACTCGTGGTTGCAGGCAGGAGCAGAAGACCCAAGCCACATTCCCAACCTTATCACTGACTGACCTGCCCATGGGTAGTGTCAGGAAAGAGGCCAGGGAATAGGTGTGCTACATGGATTTATCTGTTAGAGGATGGAATACAAGAAACAGAAATTTTCTCATACCTTGTAAAGCCACTGGGATTTTTTCAAACAGGAATAAACTCCAGCAGCAGCCTGTTAGCTTCTGTAGCCTGATTTATTTATAAAGAATCCCTTAGACTATGTGTCTCTTTTCAGCATATAAACATTGTTATTAGATGCCTGTCCCTATTTAGCATCTCTACGGATATAAATCCATAAAGATCAACAGCGACAGATTCTCCTTGACTTGACTGTGCAGCATAAGGAAACTTTAAACAGGTACATACTATGCCCACTTTGGGACCCTCTTTGCAAACACAGAATGTTGTATTTTTCATCCCTACACAGAGTATTTTTCACTCCCACACTTTAAAGCATCTACTTACCGTATATTCATTGGACAATACAGATGGTCTCTTAAACAGATAAGCTTCCCACAAATATACAGCTCTAACAACAGAACCAGCTCCAAAGGCTTGTTTGTCTCCTGTTTTGTAAAAAAGCAGGATGGATATCCCTTAAGCCATTCCCCATCCTATAAACACAGATGTTGATCACAATTTAAGTTGGACTGGTAGGAACAATGAAAGCACAGGATTAGTGTGCTTACATGGGCTGCTCAGTGCATTAATATAAAAATCTCCTTGTTTATTGTGACATACCAACCCTAATCCAGCAGAAATAAGCAAGAGTTCATTAAAGGAAGGCCAGTGGATTACTAGAGGAGTTAGGACACAAGAAAATCTAGGTTTCCTCACATTAGACACCTTGGTGTATTTGCTGAAATATCTGTGATCCTCACGCACTTGGCTAGAATTGCGGTTAACACTCAGTGGATGGGAAACTTCGTCATTTCTCAGGTGTCCTGAGTTAGTCGGCTCACTACACTGCACAGGCTGCTCCTCCTCTGTGTGCAGGAGCTAAGCAGGCCAGTCTTCCCTTGAAAAGGGCTCGAGATTGCTGACTTGAAAGTTCTAAGTTTTTATTATTATTAATGTGGCCTCTCATCAGTAAGGAAATCTTATTCAAGCCACTAGGGAAAAGCAAATCATTAAGGGCAGAGCTATTTTTAGAATGAGACACTTGGCAGTCCTCATCCTGGAGTTCCCAGAGAGGACCTTGTAGTAGTCAGCCCTTAAAAAGCAACAGCCATTTTTTTTTTCTTTTTTTTTTTTCATTTCATTCTTTGAAATGCAAATTTTGATACAGTATCCTAGTTTTTCTGTAAATAATTCAGAGACTGCGCCAAAATGTAGTCACAGTAGAAGCCCTAACTAGCTAACGTTACTCATTACAGCACAAATCTAAGAAGCAGAACCCAACAACGTAGCTGCAAATCTTGAACTTCATAAAGCAGAAGTGAGAGACAGTCTCCGCTCAGAGACCTTCTGGTGATATAGACAAAGGAGAAAGTTGCCCAACATCACCTAACAGGTCAACAGCAGAGCTGGGATGGCAACCTAAAGCTCAAACCATCTTCTCACACCCCTCCTGCTCACCACACTACTGCTTTCCTTCTCCTACTCAAAACGCTGCTGGTGAGTTTTCCCTGTTCCCCCCACCTCACCTGCCAGTGACAGTTTTTGCTGAATCTGCTACACTGATACACTTTCGGGGCAGGTCTCAACCTCCAATATGGTGTGAAAAACTATACCCTCCCAGAGATCTCCATATTGCTTACTCTGTTTTTTGTGTTTAGTGTGGTGCAATGACAGTACCATCCAGGTTCACAGCACGGATGCTGGTAGAAGTTTGATGCAGGCGTGTTGGTAGATGTCAAAATCAGCCTCAAAATGCACTGGTAGACTAAAAGGTTACAGTAGATGCAAGGCTGAATATCAACCAGTTTTTTTTGTGTCCTTGCAAGATGACAATTTACTTCTTTCTTTTTATCAGTCAAAGAGCGGCTAGTATGTCCGCTGATCTCTTTTTCTTACTATTTCTAGGCTTGGCTAAAACAGGATTTAGTTCAAAGGCTACTTTGTAAAGCAGAAGGTTGAGCAAGCTGGGTAATTTGGGCAGGAATTGGTTGATATGTGGGCTAATACAGACTTGCCTTTGTAACCCAGTTCATAAAAGCAATTTACTTCTGGGCTAGCGTCAGTTCAGGAGCTTTCCAATCATCTGACATTAAGCTAAAGTAAGGGCCAAGTTTCAGAGTGGGCACTGTGAATTTGGAGAGTCTGGGCAATTTTTCTGAGCAAGTGATGAGAGGAGCCACTGGATTTCCTTGCAAAAGAATTGTTACTGCTTCTGTGCAGGCAGCTTTGGAGCCTGAAGATCCCTTACAGGCATGAAAAGGAAGGGGTTTTATAAATATCACACTGGACTCTGATGCAGCAGCAGTGCACATATATGGTCTGAAAACCAAGCCATTTTTTAGCCTGCTCGCTACACTTGAGTCCACCTGTCAGTAACTGAGATCAATGAACTGCTTGACAGCTGTATTTCTGACACACAATGCCTGTGGTGTTAATAGTGTGTGTTTCCTGAACTCCAGGAGACTGCTGAGGCACCCAAAGCTGTTAGTCAGCTCTGAAAATTTCATCCCAAATGTTGAGAAGCATAACTTTTGCTTCCTGTTGCAGGACTGCATTTTGTTTGCGTTTCTAGGCGGTAACATTGAAGCTCTCCTTCCACTCCAGCTCAGAGCAGGGTGCTCCCTTCAAGCTCAGAGCAGCTGCTGGACACCACCAGGTTCTCTCCCAGGACTTAGATTTCACCACGCTTCCTGCTGCAACACATGGGAGAGATGTGGGTCACCTGTCACATTCCTGACGTTACTGTCCTTCTGATAACCGATTGGCTCCCGGCCACAGCAGTGTCATTACGAATGGGGACAGAACAGCGTGGCGGAAAGGAGCAAGGCACATATTGAAAGAATTCACGCTCCTTTGCTTGGCTAGCAACAAGCCATGCTGATTGGGGATTGTTTCCTATGTGGTCTAAATTTTCACCTGTGCTCAAATACTCAGATGAATAATTTGGGTTCACGAAACATTGTTTGTATTTATAAACCAGACATTTCACAGGAAATAAACCAGGGATTCCATATTGACCGGAATTTTTGGCCAGCTACAGCAAAGCAGTTGCAGGTTTCTGTACAAGCCATCTGAGACTGTAAATCCCAACTGAGACCCTTAGGAATGGCTTGCTCAGCTCAGTGCAGGGGACCTGAAATACCATCAGCATTGCCTGACATGAGCCCTTCCAGCTCTGACAGTCAGCTGCTGGAACACCCCAGAGACAGTGACCTAGGAAATCAATGAAGCTCACCATGGTCAGTGCTCCCCGACATTGCTCAGTTTCTGGAGGGATTAAGCCCTTACAAATGTCTGGCCTCCCAGGAAAGGCAACTCGAAGCGTACAGCAAACCAATAATGAAAGCTCCGTTCTCCAGGGAGAAATGCAAAAGACACAGCCAATACTCTGCAGGCTTGTGGGTGGCAGAAAGCCCGCTAGCAGTGTAATGATAGAACTCAGTTCTAATCATAGGTACATTAACTTCACTGCTATCAAATGCAGTTGCTCCAGATTTCAACAGGAGCAATGAGACCACAGTCAGTTTTGAATTCCTGTGTGCCGCACTGGCCTCTCATTCATATTAAGAGTGTGTAGTGAATTATAAGCAGGAAAAACTATACGCATCTACTTCCCTGCCCTTGAATTCAGTAAAATGCACATTAAACCTTCAGCTTGGTAATAAGTCCCTCAGCCATAATGAGCAGAGAGAGGCTCGGACCATTTACACACATTTCTGTGTTTTACTGCGTGATGAAGATCCCTCAGGCGTCACAAATTCATGCTCATGTCAGCAGTTTTACACACACAGAATCCACAGTAAAGAATACGGTTATTACCTTTTTGTGTTGTGGATGGTGGTCCCACCTAGGACAATTCGGACCCCTGAGTTGGTGCGGTTAAGGTTATAGACAGTCAGCGCCTCTTCGTAAGTTGCCCCTCCAATGATGAACACGATAATATCTTGGGGCCTGCAATAAAGATGCAAATGTTGAGACAGGATCAGACAAAACACAAGGATAAATCCTGTACTGCTCATGGGCGCTGAGGCAATGATCCTGCTGATTTCTCTCCCCAGACCATGTCTTCTTTCTGTGATGCGCTGGGCTCAAGACTGACAACAATGTGTAGCCCATTAAATCGCTCTTAAAACATTGTCTCTCCTAAACATTTACACAATGTGCTAACGGTCCTTAACAGCCTCCTCAGCAACACCCACACGCTGCATCCCCGTGGAGCTCCACCATGACACATACACCAATGTTTAATGCATGATCGAGGCACTGCTGCGGCTGTTAAAGTAAGATCAATTCAGGAGTCAAACGAGGACAACAGTGGTTCTTCAGACCTCTCGGGCTTGGTTTGAAGGGCACAGATCAGCTGCAGTTTTGCAGGCTGATTACAGAACTACTGGGATTTGTGCATGACTTTACCTCTGAGGTTACATTCCCTAGCCAGCCTAGAAATACAGGATGTTACAGAGAAGTAGCATGAAGGGAAAGGGGGAGGAGTGCCTTCATCAGACAAAATACAAAACCAGCCACATGCCCTGCACACTCTGTTTTCAAAGGAAGGCTGCACCTTCCTTGCACTGGTCTCCCCAATCACTTAAAGTTTCCCACTCTCAAGGACAGCAGAAAGTGCTTGCAACCCATAAATCAGCTCTGCCACCATCTACGAGTTGAGACAACGATTTCTGCAGAATCTACAGTGAAAAGGTGTGGATCACATCTGTCAGTCATCCGCTTGATTCAGAGCAGTCAAGTCTCGACACAATTGACTTTCTGTTGCCATCTCAAAACTCATCTCTGCTTTCCAAGCAGCTACTTCTGCTAGAATACGGCTGCTTACTGCAGTGGTGGAAGCAGCAGGCATTCATCTGCTCACTCTGTGCAAGCTCTGGATCAGTGACAAAGCAAATGGAGCATGAGAGAGGGATGACCCCAGAATGCACCCAGACTCTTGTGTCTCTGGTTACTCCCTGCTCAGAAGCCAACCTGCAAAGCCCTCGACACCTGTTACTATCCAGAGGAGCAACACGCACATCGGAAGGATGAACAACAGGGACTTCTTTCTTGGAATCACTGAACAGACAGTACTACCAAAAGCAAAACTGCTTCTGCTGTCAGAATGGGACATAGGCTCAGAACAAGCCATCAGATCTGCACAACTGCCTCCCTGCCCCTGGAGGGGATGCAGAAAGGTAAGAAAAATTAATGGAAAAGATTAGCGCACACCCCTTTCCAAAGTGATCTTCATTACCAATAACCTTCCAAATCATAAGTCTTTTCAGGAAGTTAGGGTTAGGTCTGTGTAAGATGATTTGGACAGACAAAAGGAGATTTCGGAGATGCTTTAGAAGGTGCCGGTAGTCCCCCTTGGCAGGGTGGAGAGGGAATACTGCAGCCTCAATGCCTGGAACGTGGAAACCCCATCATTTCAGGCATACCCTCTGGTGACACACAGCATTGCTATTTCAACACCAAAAAGGTTGTTGCATTCAATACAGTTCTTCCACAGGTACTATGCAATTCATTATCCTTGGGGACTATAATAATTCTAATAATGGCCAAGACTTCCAGCTGCTGTTTACTGCACAGCTTCCTTGGAAAGAAAAAGGCTCAAAGTGGAATCCTTTGTAAGAAGTCAGCAATAGCGGAACGTGCTATGTTAGATGGCTTACGCCTGCGCTCTCTGGACAGAGTGGCAAGGTTTACCCTGTACATGATTCACCCCTTCCAGCCAGAAGCAGTGGTGCAGGCAGTGCTGCCCTCAGAATTTCACTGATGCAGTCTGTGCTGAAAGTCTTCACTTCCCTCCCAGAGCTCCAGGATTCAGTGTGCTCATCCCTCCCCGCCGAGCTACACTGTGTCCCCTGCACAGGAACAGCCTGTGAAATCTTCTGCACTGCAGCCTTAAGATAAGCAGGTTATATATAGCCACTGCACATTCAGGCTGTGCAGCTTCAAACATCTCACTGAGGCAGACGGAGGTTTTTGCACCTTAGTGACAACACAAGTCACTGAGCCAGCCCCAGAGGACAGAAGAGTGCTGTACCTTGTCTTTTTAGCGCTACAGTCAGGCATATGGCTTTGGAAACTAGATGCAAATGTGCCCAAGTCTTTTGGGGAGAGAAATCAAAGGGAAGGAGAGACACAGCAATGAAATAATCTGGTAAGCCCTGTCAGTTGTCAGAAAAAGTATACCCAATATCTCTACAAGCCCACTTTTATCACTGTATGGGCTTTGTGTGGCAAGGTTTTGGTAGCGG
>JANXJC010000091.1:11081637-11097026 GCA_027564655.1 Leptodon cayanensis | reverse complement strand
GCAGGCTGTCCCCCTGCAGCCCAGGGAGGTCCACGGTGGAGCAGATATCCACCTGCAGCCCGGGGAGGACCCCATGCTGGAGCAGGTGGGTGCCCGAAGGAGGCTGTGATCCTGTGGGAAGCCCGCGCTGGAGCAGGATCCTGGCAGGACCTGCGGATCTGTGGAGAGAGGAGCCCACAGAGCAGGTTTTCTGGCAGGACTTGTGACCCCATGGGGGACCCACACTGGAGCAGTTTGCTCCTGAAGGACTGCACACCGTGGAAGGGACCCATGCTGGAGCAGTTCGTGAAGAGCTGCAGCCTGTGGGAAGGACCCACGTTGGAGAAGTTCGTGGAGGACTGTCTCCCGTGGGAGGGACCCCAACGCTGGAGCAGAAGAGTGTGATGACTCCTGCCCCTGAGGAGGATGAAGCGGCAAAAATAACGTGTGATGAACTGACCATAAACCCCATTCCTCGTCCCCCTGCGCCGCTAGGGTGGCTAGGTAGAGAATCCGGGAGTAAAGTTGTGCCCGCGAAGAAGGGAAGGGTGGAGGGAAGGTGTTCTGAGATTTGGTTTTATTTCTCATTACCCTACTCTGGTTGATTTGTAATAAATCAAGTTAATTTTCCCCAAATTGAGTCTGTTTTGCCCGTGACGGTAATGGGTGAGTGATCTCTCCTGTCCTTATCTCGACCCACAAGCCCTTTGTTATATTTTCTCCCCTGTCCAGCTGAGGAGGGGGAGTGATCAAGCGGCTTTGGTGGGCACCTGGCGCCCAGCCAGGGTCAACCCACCACAATCATGATGCACGTAAAAGATGTGCCAAGTAGGCCATGCCACATTTCACTTCTTAGGGAGAATGTCTTTTAGGTTGAGAAAGCTGCACCTCCCCAAAGTCCAGTAACACAGTTAGGACCTTTAGGGTTAAGGTCACCTTACTAACTGGATCATTGGAGCGACAAAGAAACAGATGAGGCAATTTCTTACCAAGGAGTCTTGTGCAGACTGAAAACCACAGGATCAGTCTCCTGGTATCATCATGTATGCATTTTTGTTTGGAACTATCAAAGACCTAAGGAATTTAGATGCCGAAGTCATGTGGCTAGCTCTCATGTGCTCTTCTGGAATATTTTAACATGTACCAGCCTTTAAATTTGCCATCACCTTTCACTGTCACCGTGACACCAGCCTAACCCTAACCCCAACCCTAGGGTTAAGGACTAAGCCTGGCACAGGGTAGCGGGGGCAGGACTACAGCCTCTCCGCCACTTCAGGTGCCTTGCTCAAAGCATCCAGCATTTACCTGCAGATTTCTCATAGACCACAAGTGAGCTAAGTCACGCAGAGGCAGACGGCCACGGAAAGAACAAAGGGATCTTGGTGTTCTCATGAAGTGCCCAGGGAATTACTGCTTATATCAAGGGCAAATAATAAGCAATTTCAGAATAGGAAGAAACTCCAAGACTGTTCTAGGGTTAGTGGGAAAGCAATCTACAGCAACACTCGCTCCAGTTGTAGCGCTCCTCAGACCCAGTTTGTGGATGTGGCTATGCATCTCCTCGGGTTAACTACCAATTTAACAGCTAAATGCTGGAAGACTTCAGACAGGAGGAAAAAGCAACCTCCTTGAACGAACAAGGACAGTCAGAGTTTTGCCTTAAAAAAAAAAATCCATGAAAAGCAAACTATACTAAACACAAGATAATATATATGATTTAGGAATAGCACTACTTTTCCTAATCTTGAGGGCAGTATGCGTGAGCTCAAATGAAAAAGCATATAGCCAAATGGTTCCACATCACATGCTGCAAGCTGATGCTTCCAAAAAAGGAGATTTTCTGTTCACTGCCTAAGGAGATACCTCACCCATCCCTTTAGATGTGTGTCAGCTATAGACATTTCTAAATGGTTCCAAATTCTTCCTGTCCTCAAGCAGTCAACAGGAACCTTCCCCTCAACAAAATCAGTGGGAGAAAGATTATGCCCTGTCATAGAATATTCTAAACTAGATGGTATCGGTGAGTTCTCATGTTCCATGTTTAAGTCTGAACTTTGACGGGCTTTCAGACACAGTAACTTTCCAAGATTTTTCAATAAGCAGGTAAGTAATTGTGGTAATTTGAGAGAGACATGGAATGAGCTGAATCCCATCTGGATCCCCAGGGAGCAGCGTGTCTTCTCCTACTGCTATTTCATAGGCTGCTGCCTGGCTTCTGCAAAGAGGATCCACGTTTGGTTTTAAGAAGAGCAGCAGTGACAGAGCTGTCTTGTGGTCCGATTACAAACTTGATCTTGTAAGAAGTGGATGCTATCCATCTTAGGTAAGCACCATCAGGCCCAGTTGGTCTGCTCGGGACAAATGCCCTATTAGAGAAAATCCCAGGTCAAAGCATAAACAAAGCAAAAGCTCCACCCAAAGGGGAGGCTTTGGCAGAGCCTGGTGAGCAGAGCACGCTGAAGGGGTCACAAACCATAGGAGGCATTTTGTACAGCGTGTAACACAGCTGGGGCTCTTGCAGACTGCTGTGACTGGGAGAAGCTTTAGGAACTTTTCCAGCTAGTACTTTCCAGCAGCAAGGTGGAAGGGACTGCAGGCTGATGGCATACAAGAAAAGGATGATATTTAACACAGCAGGAAAGAGAGGAGAAGCAAAAGAAAGCAGAATTGCTTATTGCTCTCTCCTAAGAACCCTGCTCAGTGCTTTGCAAAGATTCCCTTTCCTTCACTGCTGCCAATTTCCACAGCTGAATTTGGACCAGGAGCTTTTCCTCCCTTGCAACAGTATAATGTTTAATACAGAAAGAAATAGTTAAAAACAATTCTTTCAAATTCTTTGCTGTTCAAGCAACTGCATCCCTTTGATCAAAAAATACAAAGGCTTTCACCCTGACCTTCTGCTGAACTCCTGCCAATCACTGTAATACCATCCTCTGAAAGCAGAAAGCAAGAAGACAGTGTAGCCCAGTTTGCCTTGGGCTGTGATTTATTAGACTAAGTTTCGTGAAGTTATTAAATTTAAATTCCTCACTCAATTGGTTTGGCGCTAAGGGAAAACCATCAAATGGGCCTTCTTCTTCCAAACCTGGTAACTAAAACCTGGTTTTAGAGCCCCCATTTTCATGATACTGAAATTCATACTTGAGAGATAACAGTCTTGTGGCCCCCATTTCATGCAGCAAGTAAAGACCAGACATGAAAGTATTTAGGAGCCTATGTTTTGTCTGTTACGAACCTTCATTCCTATAGCTCCTCTGTCTTAAACTCAACATGATCTACCATTCCCATCAGGAAACAACCCTAATAACCATGTGCCCTTACGCTTTTGATCATTTTGCAGACATCTGACCCAGCAGCAGCACTGTTGGACCCAGCCACTGTCCATCCCAAGGACAATCGCAGACCAAAGGCAGACCATGAGAAATTTAAGGGAAAGAACAGTTTGGAAGCTCTGCCTTTGCATTTTGAGATTTACTTTAACAAAACTACAAGATTCTTGTCTTTTAGCTAAGAGACAACGCTGTAGCTGCTGCAGAGAAGGGAGGGAGGTGCAAACTCCATTTCCCTTCATCCAACTTCTGTTTTCCTTCAGTTCAAGGTAGGAATTAAACCTTTCTCATGCTCCCCCAAATAAATCATTTGCATGTTCTTCATGTAGGATTCTCAGGAGCAGGTTCCTGTACCCTTTCCCAGAAACATTTAAAGAGGAATCTAAGTGAAGCACAGCTCAAGAAAATGTAAGCGGGAACTGAAAAAGAGAAGATAAAGGTCAGAAGACCATTTGTTTCTAGTTAGCTCAGAACAAACCCAGGTCAGGGATGCCTGAATGCAGTTACTGCTGTCCTGCAGGTCTCATTTCAGATCTACCACAAACCGCATCTGTCAACCTCTTTTTGTTGGGCTGAAATCCATCTCAGTCGAGAGCTGGTTTCAAGGACAGAGAGGATAGCGTTTCTGTTGCTAGGGGCTTTGATATTTCACACCTATTAAAACCACCCATCCACCCTATCCAAAGTCCACCATTTTACTTTAAAGGGAAACTCTGGAGCAAGGCAGATTTTTTTTTTTTTGGTCTACCAGGGACATACACAAACAAATTGTCTCTTGTGAGACAACTGACTATAAATGACAAATTACTATAATTCCTTCTTATTCATAAATAAAATTATTAACATCCCCTGCTGTCAGCCTGGTGTGGAATTTGGATGCCTTCCTGCTACAAAATACAGTTTTGCTTTCATCAGATGGATCAAGGGCTAAGGAGGAAGAGCCGTGTGCCTGTGCATCTCAAGGAGAGCCAGACATGAGCGCTCACTCTTTGACATGCTTCAGCCCCTCCCACCCGCTTGACACTGCTGAACCTTGGTCCCCAAGGCTACTTCTCTCCTGCTCCAAACGAGTCTGTGGTTTTCATTTAACCCAAACTGCCCTGCAACAGCCGCCTCGTTTGTTGAGAATTACTACCTTGAATTTATTTTCTGCTCCACTAAAAATGTGGCAGTTGCTGATGAAAAGCCAGTAGTATGCAGCATGTGAAGGGAATGATGATTGTTCTAATGCTGCAAGTAAAACACGTTCCACAGAACCCTGGGACATTTAACAGACATTGGAGAAGATTCATAGAATCACTGTGATGACCTCATCACTGAACACCCAAAGGAAGCAAAGCAAGAGCAGGCTCTTCTCCTCAAAGACTACCACTGCTAGAAGGAATAAGGAACACCTGACCAGTGCTTACCTTAATTTACAGAAACGAAACTGCAGTACCAAAGAAAGGAGTGAGCTGTACAGAATGCCGTTAGAGGAGGACTTGTCATCTTCTCTCTAATGATTCAGTGCCCTCACTCTGTGGCCCATATTTACCTTTAATGACTTCACTGACAACAGATTAGCTTAGCTCCAGCAAAGTCAGCCAGAACCAGACAGCCAGAGTTCTTTTCAATTACAGTTATTAGCCATATTCAGCAGGATCCCATTCTCATCAGGAATAGTAACTGGCTCAGAAGGGAGAGCTTGCAGTTGGACTATTTTTGGTACTCTACAAATAAATGCCAGATGGCATGGAGTGAAGTTAGGGGACATGTTGAAATCCATCATGTGAATGTCCTGGCAGCTTGGTGCAATGGCTTAATCCTTTACCTGACCCCTTACAATGGGAATGTCACATCTCAGCCAGCAAGAAAAGACAGCCATACTTCAGTCTTAGTAGCCCTCTCCAAGGGCACCCACCTGAGGATACAAGAAAGACCTACACAATCAAGACATTTCTCTGCCAAGCTGAAGTTTTGTTCATCTACAGGCAAACAACAAGCAAGTGGCAGCACTGGGAGGAGCAGATATGTTTCAGTTCCAAGCTCTGTCCTAAAATACCTGTCACGGAGAGTGTTGGGACCCAGGTAGGGGTACTGGCTGTCCTTGAGTTTTCCTTTGATGAGCTGATCTAGTGTTTCGTGAAGAAGAGGCTGGTGTTGCGTATACACATTCTCAACACCCTACAGTGCAAGAGAAACTCTTGTTATGAATTAATACAGCAAAGCAGCAAGCTAAGAGAGAAGATCAGGAAAGGCACACAAAAGGAGCATCATCATCTGATGGATACATCGAGTGTTAACCACTGAAGTCCAGATTTAGAGAGGCTTTTCAGCAACTAACTCCCACTGTCTTCAATGAGAATTATGCCCTAAAAGTCCAGTGCACTTACTATTTAAACCTCTGAAATCCATGACAAGTTGCATTGCACTGTACATGAGTCCTGCTCCGTGACTGTAATTTTGACCAAAACTGTCATTATTTCATCTGTGGCAGATCCATACCTTCAGTCCTTTGAGGAACTGTTTTGTGATGGCTACAGCATCCTTGGGACTGAACAGGTCACTGCCCCGGACCCGTTTCCCTCCATACTCCACAACAGCAGACACTAGCTGTACAGAGAGAGGCAAAACCAGAGTCCTATTAACCTGGGAAACCAGCTACCAAGCAGTTTTTGTCTAGTCAGGCTCAGTGGAGGTACTGCAATGATGACCAAGGAGTCAGGGAAATCGAGCCCAAGCAGATAATGCAGCACAGAGAGAGGCAAGGGGGAAGAGAAGAAATATTCCCCATAGCCACCAAGCAAGTCAGTCTGCCGTGACACTGCTTGTATAAGAAGAGAGGCTTTCATTTCCATAGTCTGCTGCAGTGATAGCAGATCTTCCATACAATGTGACATCATCCTGCTTCTCCACCTCCTCTCCAGCTGCTCACTACATTTGCCAAGCACTGCCACCCTCTCCCTCCCAGCCAAGCTCCTTTTACAGTCTCCAGAAGCCCTTTGCTGCAACTATTGCCTATTCAGCAGGAGCTGGGGGAAAAGGGGTGGGGAGGAAGAGGAGAAGGGGTGGGGAGGAAGAGGAGAAGGAGAAAGGAAGCATGTTCCAGGCCCTGTTTACATGCCACACACCTGTCCTAGCAGACTCCTGGCAAGCCTGCCATCTCTGCTTTATTCAATCCTTCATAATATCACTGATTTTGGAAATGGAAATTAAGTGATTAGTTATGCCTTTTAAAGTAACACCTGCAGGCCCCAGCCAAGCTCAGGGTTCTTTTCGCAAGGTGCGGCACCAATTCCACAAAAAAGCATTGTGCTAAACTAAAGCAGGCAAGCTTTACACCAGTTAACACTGATTTGCTACCTCTGTGCCCTCCTGTCCCACTCGTTCATCCAGCTGAAGGAGAAATGCTGCAATTACCTTTCGGTATTTCTCTGACACACCCCTGTTCTTGAGATCTGCCATCAGCCCTGGCAGGCTATTGCTGCTGTGCCGCTCGTAGTGCAGGGCATAAAGCATCACCAGCCGGGCAGCGTCAAACTCTGTCACCTTCGGGTTCTGCAGGAGGCGTCGCATGTTCTGCAGCAAGATAGAGAGCAGTATTAGTGGAGAGGCCTTCAAAGGACATTAAATCAGACTAGCATCAAGCCCACTGCCTAGCAACAAAACTGCATGCAGGAAGAATGTAATAAAATTAAATTGTGTCATAAGCAACAGAGCCCAGCTTGTTATGTGCTCTGCGGTTAGATTTATAGGAGTACAATGGAGCACAAGTTGCTTTTGGGTCTTTTCATGAAGCTGGGAATTCATAACCCAATTCGGTTGTCCATTCTTAACTTTCCATAACATGCTGTGGGGTGAGCTCAGGTTACCATATGCCTCCCCCAAAGGAGGGCATCAACAGGCATTTACAGAAACCTTTAACCTCTGCCCTTCCCTTTCCAACGTGAGTAGAGCCAGAACTGGTTTACAGGTTCCATCGTAATACTGACTGTCAAGACAAAAGACCTAAGACAATTACACCAATTCTGTTTTATTTTGGAAGGTGCGGCACAGAAGCATCAAAGTCTCAGGCAACCTTTGGATGTGAGAAGTGGAGGAGCAAGTATCAAGCATTTGGAAGCAAAGGAGGAAAGGAATTAAAGCACAAAAAGGAAAAGAACATTACAGCACTGGAGGTAGATACAGTTCTTACTTCTAATATGCAGATCATTACTTTTTCTGCTGAAGAGAACATGATACCATTGTAAATATAAAGGGTGCATGCCCCAAAGAGGCTGCCTGTTAAAGTACAGACCCTTTCCAGAAAAGTTTCAGAATCCCCGGTCCATGCCATTGACCCTCCAGGGACTGCAGGCAGGCTGTAATTGCTTGTGTAAATTGACATTTGGCCATATAAGTGCTACTCCTTCTCATTACAACAAAAAGCACTTATTTCCTCTCTGCAACCTCTCAGTCATTGTGTCGAGTCACAGAGCTGAGATAATGGAGTTAACAGAACAAACACCAGAGCCAAGTTGGTAGCTTAGGTGAGCAGTGGGAGTAATAAGCTTCTTAACTCCGAGCTTTGAGATGGATCTCAAAGAACGGGCATCAACTACCAGATGTGTTTGCAGACATCTGATTAGGGCTGGACAGATGCTTTAGGACACAGCAAAGTCTGAAATTCTCCCTGTGCTGAATATTAAAGCAAAACAATCAGCCTGTATTAGCTCAAATGCATGGGAGCAGAGGAGCTGCCGGTTTTACAGTTGCAAAAATGGCAGTTCCAAGAGAGTTATGATTTTTTCCACTCTGTAAGCGTACATGACCTTCAAACACTCCAAAAGTCCCAGCATATATTTGCGAGATTCTCCCACGCTCCCAATACAGGTAGGCAACATGGAAACATTCAGTGAACAGCTGTGAAACAGTGTTGTGAAACTGTTGTTATTCACCACAGCGATTCAGCTATATTTGCTGTAATTTGTTTGACTGATGCTGACTAATTACAAAAATACAGGATAAAATCCTGGCTTTGAGGAGGATCAACAGGAGTTTACCGTTAACCCTGCTAAGGTCAGGAATTCCCCTGTGAGGGCAGGGACAGAGTCCCATGGAGATGTTTGCAAGATTTTTGATCCTGTGCTGGCAGCGCAGTGGCAATGCCTATATAAGCAGGAAGAGTGTAAAACAGAAAAGCTATTGTCCATCTAAGGAGATGGGATTCAAAACCTCCCATTCATCTGTGAAGGCTCATGTACTATGTCAGGATTAATAAGAGACCAGGGGAAGAATAACCAAAATGTACTGTACTCAGGGGCCCTAGGCCACTGAGAAATTAACAATTGCTGAAGTTACATCAGTGGGAGAACAATTCTGCCTTTATTTTGTGCACTGGCGTATTCTTCATTGTTTCTGTGGCCTTGGCCCTTCACTGCCATTAGGAGACTGCAACAGGGAACAGCCTGGGGCAGTGCAGCTAAAGAGATACTGATCTCTCATGTAGAAAGATACCAGTTCCATAGTTTTGCATTTATTTCCTAGCTGCCACATCTTTTCCAGTCGGTCTTAGCTGTTAGAAATACGACAGAGCCCTTTAGGCATGTGGCTGTAAGCAAACTGCAGGCAGCTTTTCTGCTTTAAAAACTGCAGAAATACCTAGTTAGTGCAGACTAAGACCTGAATTAGCACCAAGGTGAACTCCAGTAACCATCCTGCCACGACAGTGTGGCACTCGGTGGGGGCTGACCTGCCTGTGTCTCTGTCCGCTTTCCAGCACTGCCACATACTCTTTAAACTGCAGAGCTGGTAATGCAACAGCACCATCACCAGAAGTTCACATCATCCCTTTCTTCAATGAATCAGAGATAACTTTATAAAAAGTAGACCAACATTTTCCAAAATGGTCTCCAATGCCAAGCACCCAAGGTTCAACGCTAATGCTCTGTGCTGTGTTAATATCAGAAATAACAGATCACAGCACAGACACAATGGGCTAATGGATTAGAACTCAAATACTTAACTTTTAAACTGCAAAATCTTGATCTAGAAACAACGATATAGCAAGAGAACCTCAGAGGCTGTTTTCAGCAAATGCATTTTATGGCTACATTCCCACTTCAATACTTAAGTCATCTAAATTCTACCAAATATAAGCTATCAAATCATACCTATATGCTCGCCAATCTATATAGCTGCGATGACTTCAACAGGCCTATACTGATTCACATCAGCTCAGGATCTGGTAATAGATTACAGTACTTGAAGAGTCTAATATTATCTCCTAGCCACCCACTTGGAGCACAGAATAACAGAGGCAAAAGAAGACATATATTTCAAATCTGTTGAAGATGCATATCTTTATTTTCTAGTCAAACTGCTTCTCCAGTATTGTGTAAAGGAGTCCATTATATGGTGTAACTTCTACCTTAGCTATAAAAAATTAAGGAATCACTTTTTAATACTGAGTCACTGGCTGAACTCTGCTGTAATACAGCCACACTCAACAATACTGCTATTTTCTCTGAATAGTCAGCAGCCACAATTCATCACTGTTGACATACTGTCAGATACTAGGTCAGGTCATAGGATCCAAGAAGCCAGCATGGGGTCAGAACTTCAGTCTATACTCAGCTATAACAGAAGTCTCACTTAGGCTTTTTCACTCCTCTTTGCCAAAGAAATCTTTTATCTAAGAGGCTTTCCACTGTTTGTTTTTTTTAAAAAAAACAAAAAAAAGGTAAAAGCCAGCACCTCAATGAATAGTCTGATTTAGACAATTTCATGGATTCTGTTTCTTCTCCTCCCCAACAAATACAACAAGCTTCTACATGGGGGTCCAAGTCTTTTTTTTCTTACTGGTGCCTGCACAGGCAGCCTGCCAGAAGCCAACTGACTGCATATAATGAAGGAATGTTGTATTGTGAAATGTGAAGACAGAATTTGCAAAGATGCTTCTCAAGCCAGTTATTAACTATGACTCATCTCCATCTGAACTGAACAGGGAGGAGAAGAGTAATTCTAACATCTAATGTCCCAGCCCTGCAGGATATCTGCATGCAGAATTCCCACTGACTTTCAGTATCAAACTTTGATCGACATGGGAGTTACAGGATCAAACCACCTAGATTCAGAGAAAGGATCAAGGTTAGGTTTTGAGCCTGAGGTACCTGGAGAGCACTGGAATGATCATTCTGGCAGGCCAGCTCCTGCTCTACTTCAGACACCTCCAGCAGGTTCTGCTCACCAACCAGTCGAGAGAGCTCTCCCACTACTGTCACGTGCTTCGATACCGTGCCTGACATCTTCTTGAACTGTGGGTAATTCTCCACAAATGCCTGCAATGGGGAAACCAAAGCAACTGGTTCTTCAAAAGAAAAGCAAGAGACAGTGGATGTGTGCAACCCAGCTATAAACTGTACAAACTAATTTGCATCAGTATAAGCAAGACCAGTGCGGGTGTATTGATGACTGGGCACCTCAATCCCAGGAGCCCACAGGCTTTCTCCAACTACCAAGAGATTTCTGGAAGGGATGTACTTTTTATTTACTCTTAAAATAAAAGGATACAGAAAGTATCTCCAAAGACATCGCCAGGATTCTTTAAATCTTGAGCAGTGACTGAATTAATAGCCTGTGTTCTGAGCTGTTGCTAAGTGACCCAGCTCACATATAAAGTTCACACAGCCATACTGGAGTAAACTAAGTACTTAAACCAAAGCTTACTGATTCAAGTGTAGGGCTTTGGGACTCCAGCAAGATCTAAGCAGCAGCTTAGGGAGCAGTAAGAACAAACAAGCTTGTAGACCACACTACAGTGGTGCAGAATGGCCTACCGAAGCATCTAGCCTTTGGTGAAGAACCACTGTAATGAACACAGTGCAAAAAGGAGGTTCCCACTCTGCAAAACCAGCATGCCACAGAGATCTGAATTGTTGGTACTGGTAGTGTGGACCATCAGTGTACAGACAGTAGTGATCTGCACTATCCTGCAATGGATGGGATTTAAAAATTCAGTCAGTTATGTGTAGATTGTCTATACCTTCATATCTGCTATGGATTCCAGCTTCTGCTGCTCCTTAGGCTTCCTCCTCTGGAAATCCTCCATAAGATTCTTGATGTTACTGCCAATCTCTGCAAAGTTCAGGTACATGTTCTGCATGGAACAAGACAGGGATCTGAGAGAAAGCCATTCTAACATGAGTCTTGACGCAACTGGAACAAGGTGGCACTCTGTGCCCAAAACACTGAAGTGCTGTTGTACATAGTGTCCCTGAGACCCAAGCTTGAACAAGCAGCTCTGCAACTGGCCCAGGTTTTATTTAAAATTATAAAATGGACACGTTACTTCATGTAGGTTGCTACTTGCATTACACACTGATTTGCACCACTTGCATAAGCTATACAGTACATCGCCACCCCGATGCTCAAAGTTATTGGAAAGTTCCTTTCCCATCGCAAAACAAAGAGCAGAACCTGATCCCCGAATTCAGCTACTCCTGAAGGTCCCACTGAGATACCTACGTTGGCGTAGAACTCGTCGTTCTCGGCAGACAAGACCACCTCTCGGAGATCCTTGCTTATCCCCGGTACTCGAGAGAGGTCAATGCGGTTGTTGTTAATACCCAGCAATTCGTGAACCATAGCCTGGTACGTCCACTAACAAGGATGGTGAAAGAGAAAGGCAAATTATGACCTTAGTAAGATAACAAACAGCACTGGCAAATTAACGGATTTCAGGCTGAACTCAAACAAAGCCAGTTTATATTCCTCTAGTAATACACAGCGAATTCAAAGTGTGCATTTCTCAAACTTTTGCCAGAACGTTACAATAAGAAAAAATATTACTTCTGTTATAATCAGATGGGCATCCCATGGTAGGAGGTGCTGGTATAAACACAGAAGAAACCCACCCCTTTCCAGGGTGCTTACCGTAGGTATGTTCAAAAGACAGGACTCTCTCAAAGAAGAGCAATGGGGATTAATAATCTTGTTCAAACAGTTCTGTTTGCCACTATTACCTCCTCCTCCTCTGCCTGTGAAGTGACATGTATTTTTGGCTGCAGAGGTTCCACAGTTCGAAACTGTATAATTTCCTATGTGCTCCTTTGCTTCTTATGCAGCAGTAGGAGTTTGTGTTTCTGCACATCAGTGAGTTACTATGTTTATCCTGGGAAGACTAATATTAATCTAGAGAGAAACCTGAAAGCTGATCAGAGCACCAACATGCCTGACACTCCATTTACATTCATGTGAATCTCTCTTCTGGATAGAAATCCTCCATTATAGCAGGTAATGCTTTTGGTGTCCTGTGCTGAGTGCAGTCCTTAACTCTACAAAACACGTGAGCTGCGTTTGCCACTGTCAGATCACTCCAAGGATACAAGTATCACCACTAGTTCCTACACCTCAGCATTACAGAAGTGCTGGCTGCTGTTGCAGTAGCCTGGCTGCAGCTCCAGCCATTGCCTGATCACCAGACTCACCTGCATCTAATTGTACCCCACAGAAATGACAGGAGACAAACATATTGTGCCAGAATCTGCAGCACAGCAAACAACAACAAAAATCACAATAGCTACATAGTAAATACTACCACCCATCAATAACACAGAGGGAGAAATACACCACTGCAAGGTCACTCTATAACTGTGTACGTGTGCTGCCAAAGAGCCTATACAAATAAACCCTTGGAAAGGACACAGCCAAGACACGAGGACTCCAAACATTAAGTGTATCTCACAGAAGTGCAAGTGGCCTGGTTTGCGAGGGTGCTGGCTACATCTGCCACTGAAGCCAACTCATAAAGTCTGTGCTCAACTGACTGAAAAATCAGGCCACAAGAAAAAAAGAGGGAATCGAAAAAGAACTGGGGCAGGAGGCAGTACTTTTTATCTTTCAAATATAAACCATGCCCTGCCAGGGTGTGAACTCCAACTCGCTGCTACCGCCACAGGGCTCTGTGCACTTCCAGAACTTGCATTACTATCTCAGCCCTTGCACAACTGTGAGATGATTCACCTGGTTCAGAAGTGGGGTGATGGCATCGTCAGACCGGTCCAGAATAAGAAGTAAAGGAGGAACCTCAGTGCGCCGAAAGTCAAACAGCTCGTACTCTTTAGTGATTACTTGCTGTTGAGAAAAGGAAAGAAAAACTACTTGATCTTATCTATACCCAGAAAATGTTTCCTCTTAGTCTGGCTACGGGTGAAGAAAAAGTAAAGAGCTGGTGAAAAATAAGTTGTGCTGCTACCTTAGTCTACACTGCTACTGAAGACATAATACAAAAGGCACCAGTAACCTACTGCAATTTATGACACTCACAGGCAATACAGTTCTTCACCTTCTCTTTGGTTGGAAGCAGGCCGAGACGAAGGATGTGACCTACCCAAAGTCGTGCAACAAAGTAAATGACAGAATTTACATGAATCTACTGAAAAAGGGTATTTCTCTCAAATGGATCAATATGTAAAAAAATTAAACAACATTTAAGTACATTGCCAAACTTATTTAACACCGCTGTAGGCTCTCACCATACCTTCACACATTCAGCAAGCCTCTTTGCTGACTCAGAGGAAAGCTGGTACCGAATCATGGGGCATTTCTTCAGAGACAAAAGCAGAGCAGTCAGCCCTTGAGTTGTCCTGGACAGCTGAGCTGGATCCCAGCTGCGACCCTGGAAGGAAAGGCTGCATCTAGTATGGACGCACCATCCCCAAACTCTTTCTCACATAAAGTCTTATTTCTAAGTCTTAAAGTCCAACAGTAAACTATAGTTTGACTGAAGGAGCAGGAACACCAGAGGCCACAATCCAGATTCCCCAGTGTTCCTCCCCTTGCCAGTTTCTTGTAATGATCAGCTCCCCCCTTACAGACCCTCAGCAGCAGTCTGCCTGCTGGGCAGCCCACCACCGCACCCAGCTTGTGGTGGCTACTGGTCTCTCTATTAACCATAAAACAAGGCCCTGGAGGAGCATTAGCTTTTTTCATACCTGGCAGCAGCCCAAGAGGTTGAGAGAAAAAACGTGTGGATTCACTGCAATGTAATCGCCATAGAACTCCTGCCAACAAGTGAAAGCAAATACAATTACATGTCTTGCCAACCCTTATTCAGCCTACAAGAGTACGTGTTCCAGCATCAGCCACATTGACGCTAAAATCCTAAGCAATGCACAGACTCATTGACTCTGATCATTTCTCCTTCCCCCAAGCTGAACCTCTCAAATCCCTACACAGCTGCTGACAACTCCATTGCCAATTTGTCGTGTGTGTTGAGTATGTAGCTCTTTGTCAACACCACAAACACATAGCAGCCTTGTGAAACACAGGTGACAGCAGAATCAGCAGCAGCTCTGACAACTGGAGGGCAGGCAGAAACAGGGAACATGGGACTTTTTCTTCCTTTTACTTTTTAATCCCATGTGTACGTTCATCTGTTCTTCCATCCTAGACTGTTGCACAGTGCTGCTGCATACTGTTCAAGAACTACAGAGTCCTCCCATTGCCACAGGTGAGTTTGTTAGCTTGTACATTCATTTTGCTGGTGCTTTTGGATTAGGAGATCTATTTAAAATATTCAAAATTCACCTGAACTTCGGCCACAACTTCCTGTTCATCAGCCTCAGCTAATGATTTGACATCACTCTTACTGATCACGTTACTGAAATCTGAAAGAAAACAAGAGCGAAAGAACAGTCGGCCTCTGCGAATGACACGTAACACACAAGAACACCACGGAACAGTATGACCGGATCTTTCTCTGGAGCAGGAGCAGATTACAATAGAGATCCTTTGACCTTACATCTGCAATTATTATGCAGACATTATAATCCAGAAGTTACCTCACATGGATACTCTGAGCTAATTCTCTGTCCGACTTTCTGCCTCTGGTGCCAATATTCAGTACGTGACTGCAGCACTGGATCAGCATGTAATGGTCAATGATGGATTAAACGCCCACTGGGACGCACCAGTGCTGGAAAGGCAGCAGCGGCTCTCTGTCATCCTCTCCCCGGCCTAACATCTGCTCAATTAAATCATAGAAAATCATAGAATCATTCAGGTTGGAAAAGACCTTCAAGATCATCAAGTCCAGCCATCATCTGTGCCCACTAGACCATG
>JANXJC010000091.1:11063370-11079170 GCA_027564655.1 Leptodon cayanensis | reverse complement strand
CGGCTCTCCCCCCGCCCCCCCCCACCGGGCACCCAACCCGGGTCTCCCCTCCCTGCCCCGGGCACCTTCCCGCCCTTTCGGTAATGGAAGAAGCTTGGTCCCTCCCTTCAGCACCGTTGCCGTCAGTCTTGTTTTCCACCAAACAGAAGGTAAAAAAAAAAAAAGATGCGTTAAAATTCCATTTCGATATTGTGCACAATAAAGTAATGGGGGCAATTCCTTCATCACCAGTATAACCCACCAAGCAAGCTGGGACCCCGTCCTGGGAAGGTCTGGGCCTGGGCGAGGTGAAGCTGCAGGATGTGCAGCTGTAGGATGTGCAGCTGTAGCATCCCTGCCCGCCTGAGCATTTATTCATCTAGGCAGGTTTTGAAGTCCATGCCAGCTTGGCTTCCGAAAGCAAAGCAAATTTGTAATCATGTATGTCTTAAAAAGACCCACAGCCATACCAGGGTTTTGGGGGGAGTGGACGGAGGGAGGGGGGGACGCTCCTGTGCCACTGCTCCCCCTCTGCATCGCTCATCTTCGCGATGGGGAGCACAGCATTTGACCTTCATGGGATAACTCGTGTGACTGGAGCTGATATCTATTTTGCTAACCTTTAAAAAAGCAGGTCTCTGTGCTATTTATTCTGCTGCTGTTATTATTCCTGAGTGTGACAGTTTTGGAAAGGGGCTGTTATGTTCATAAAAATGTAATCATCTAACGTGTGTGTTTTATACAGAAAATGGTGAGCAGGTGTTGATGAAAAATGGAAGCTATTTGCAAATCTTGTAAGTACCTTTTCATAAAAGCTGACACAAAGGAACTCTTCCATGCTTACAGCTCATCTTCTGTTCTGCTTGATTTCTATTCAATATACATCAAAATACATTACTGAAATAGGGATATAGCTTAAAATTTTTGTATTTTATAGGAAAAATAAAGATTAGAGAAAGAGGCTTGTCCATGAAATCTTTTCCTTTTTAGACAGCAGCCAGTCTGTAAGTAATATTTATGAAAGCATTCTTGGAGACATTCACAATACATTAGTGATACGCAGACTATTGAGGTTTGTGTACGGAGATAAGATGTGAAGTTTGTCCATACCATAGTGTAACGGAGTTGTTCAGAAATGTCATACTTGCCTTGGCTACATTAAGCTGAATATAACTAATATTTTCTCTCCTTAGGAGCTGCAGTCTTTCATCTTTCTAGTGAGTAAATGGGATGAGGTTTAGGAATCCCAGCTACTGTACACAAAAGCAGTTGTAGTCACGTGCTGAGAAATATCCTGATGAAGTGAGTTGAGAAAGTTTGGCTTTTAAATACATCCAATTGCTCTAAATATGGATGTTAAAACAATATCATGTTAAGGTTAAGACAAGGCTTTGTTTTGCAGAAGTTTTCTGGTGTTTGTAAAGAACACTAAAAAATTCAAGATGAAAGGGAAAGCAATCCTTTTGCTTGGTATCAAGAAAAGCAGGTGCCTGAGTGCCTTTTCACTATTCCTATAAACTTGGCCTGGATGGAGGAAAAATGCAGCTGTGTCTCCAAAATAATACAGGAGCCAACAGTCTTAAAATCTTTCCCTTTAGTCTGAGCACTCAGACTAACTCAAGGCATTTGGATTTGATTGTAGTTTGTTTGCTGGCATGATTAAGTGGGTATAACACTGACCCTCCGCAATATACATGTCGTGTGTAAGCAAAGATCTCTTAGCTGCTGTCATTTCTGCCATCAGATAGCTAGTGCATTTCAGCATTTATTGTAATTTAAAGAAAAAAACATGAAACCTGAAATGATCAGGTATTTTTGTATTCTCACTTGCATCTGGAAAGCCATAAACATAGCAATAGCAGAAATACAGTCAGTACAAGCAGAATGTTTATTAACTTTATGAGATTATATTGGTTTGGCATCAATTTCATATTGTAATTCGGAACAGCATGCAATATGTAAAGGCTAAAAGGCAAAGTTATAGGTATTTTAAAATCCAACACACTTAATCAGCCCTGAAGAAAGCTGACGTTAAAGATGTATGAAGTTGATACTCATCTTAATGTTCAAAACACAATGGGTTTTTCCTATCCCAGGTCCAGGAAATTGATGCTTTGAGGACAGAAAACAGGAAGCTAAAAAATGCAGTATGTTTTACGCTGTTATTTAAATGTGTAGGCAGTTTGGTGTAGGACATCTTTTTGCAGTTGCTCAGGGAATAATCACGCACATCAGTTTAACACCTTTGGTTTCTCTTGTATACAGAGGCTTCGCAGTGAGTGTTCCTATATTTGTGCTCATTGCTATTTTCATTCGGTTTTCTCTTCCTCAGAACTCAAGACTGCGATACAAAACAAAAGGTATATTTTCTACAGTGCACATAAGCATCTCACAACAGGAAATTCTTTATCGTTAACATCTCATAAATTAGAAACTGAATTGAAGAGCAAACGTCTGTTATTTAAAATCTTTTAATGCAAAAACATGTAAGGAAAATAATGTGAAGAAATTACTTGTGTATGCTTATAAAACTGCTAATACAACAAGCTAGGTGGGATCAAAATGTAGTTTAGATTATTTAAATTCTTACCTAGTAAACATTCTTATTTGGAGAAGTATTGAAGCCTCCCTTTAAGTCAGCTGAAATTTGCGCAGAGATCTGGGTGGAAAGGCTAGCTGTCTTAGGCCCTTGTTTTGCAGTAACTACTACCAAATATGACATTTTGCAGAGTCAGGCACATAAATCATTCATAGCCAAACACGCTGAAATGAAAGAAAAGTCTATTAAGATATCAGTGGAATAATTTGTACCCATCTTTCTAACCCATCTGCTTGGAAAATAACAGTGAGTTTTACTGTGAGTTTGATAAATGGAGATTCATCTTTTAGATTGGGTAGCAAAAATAATGTATCATTCCTTTTTCTTCCTAGATTGGGCATTAAAGAAAGAAGAGCACGAAAAATAAGGATGAGAATTATCTTACATTGGGTTACAATGATACACAGCTGCGCTAAACTTTGTGGTTTCGAAGGGCAGAGTGAATTTCACCCTTGATTAATAAATCTTTCAAATTTCTGGTTGCTAAAGTTCTGTGACAAATTGATGTCTTTATCCGCTTTGTACTTGAGAATCATTCTGCAACATCTATTTGCATGTTGTTTTGTTTTCAAAGTGAAATCGAGAGACTTTCTGGCCAGATATCCAACTACCCAAACGGCATCAATTTTTGGGTAAATATGTCAGTATTTAAAAAAAAAATTCTGAGGGCATTTTAATGAGACTAAGTGTCCTCTAAAACATACAGTTTTGCTACATGCTGCTGTGACACAAAAAATAGTCAGAGGAAGGGAAGGAAGCCCTAGAGATGTTAATTATAAACATGACTGGAGTTCGTCCCATTTGTTTGTAGGGACTAGGCAAGCATCAGAAGTGGTTAAAAAACACCCTGTATCTCAAAATGGAGCAAAGGGAAACGAATTATAAACCGGCACCTTAACTCCTCCATCTGCATTAGAGAAACCCCTGCTAGGGATGTGTATGAGAAGCGCAAGACTTCTGTGTAAACTCCAAAGTGGACTTCTTCAGCCTTGTAAAAAATACCTCGCTTTTTACGATTGCTTATGAAATGAACTGTATCTCTTGTTTAGTACAAAGAGTTGAAGCATCTTGGCTGCCCAGGTGTGTTATTTTTAACCGCTGAAAGAACAGCAGAAAATAGTCACAAAGAATGTTCCTCTTTACATATAAAACTGTTCTATATTTGTTCAGTTACATACTATAGCGATATACTTCCTATCTGCTTTGTAGCCACTGTAAGTGATTTAGAATGAAAACATTTGCATTGTATTAGAGTCGGAATAGTGTTATTTAGTTTAAAAGAAATGATAACGAAGATATCTTCCATTCAGAGTTATAACTCGGATGTGAAGCACACGGTCTGCAGGTAACTAAATGTTAAAATCATTGTGCTTCTATTTTTAAATTAGCAGATAAGAGAACACCAAGGAAACAGACCAAACATGCAAAGTGAGCAATGGGAAATGTTTGCTTTGCCAGCTCCTCTTGGAATAATAACATAAGATAATGTATTACATCATAGCTTTCGAAACATCATTTTTTAGCTGAATGGCTTATAGACATTATTACGAAGAAAACCAAGATGTTCAGAGGTGCTGAGGCCATTTATTTGCCTGCTAGTTAACAGAAATTTTGGGTGCATTCCAAGGTGTTTTCACAAAACTAGTGGCTACATATGCATCTTTTTTTATTTAAAGTACTTAGGTTTGAGTTGTAAAATGTGTGTTTTCATTTGTTATGTTTTAGGAAAAAAATTTTGAAAAGCATTGACATCCCATGTCAGTATCATTTAATTATCAGTTTTAATTAAAGCACGGGAATTTAAGAAGCTTGTAGCAGCTTAGCTTAAATAACCAGTTAGACATAAATAGCCCCAACATGCAACTTCTGGGGAAAACTACAAAAGATCAGTGGCATTTTAAACCCGATTTTAATTGTGTTTGAATTCCTGCAGCACTCAGACAGAGGGCGCCTGCGGAGCAGAGGAGAGGTGACTGCGCATCCTCTTCAGGGCTAAAGGCTTTCATGGCACTAGGAAAACACTGACCCCACAGAATTCAACAGACTTTATTGCCCATAGCTGTTTTCTTTGGAGGGATGTTGCTGAGATGCAGCAGTGCCCCAAAAGACGTGAAGTTGGCCGGGGACGTGATGTGTTCAGTGACTCTGGGCTCGTCCTCGTGGCACAGAAGCTGCAGGGGAATTGAAAACCAGCAGCAGGAGCTGGTCTGTGTCTCACAAGCAATGTCTGTGTCCCACTGCTTTGTCCTCTGTGCCACGCAAGGCATATCATTCAGGCTACTTTTCACCAGTTGTGAAAAATCAGTTAAAGGGAATGACAAGTGGGGTCAGTCGCAAGATGTAGCTGTAATGAAGAGATCTGCCTGGCAGTCTGATAGAAAATGTTTGTACGGTATTAATATGTCTGGGACGACTCCATGCATAGCTGTGATCTGTGGGTCACCGGATTCATGGAAGTCCCATAGCTAAATCTTGTTATGTCTTGCCAGAGAGAGAGGTCTGGAAAAAAAGAACCTGGACTTGAAGGTCAGGGGACCTTGTTGCTCTTCTTTTGGCAAAATGATTCCACCCCATGGGCTCAGGCCATTAAGATCTGAGCCCGGGCTGTTGGAAGCAGTGGGAGGCAACTGGGGAAGTCTGGCATGCAGCGCAGCTTTGACCAGGCAGGCTCTGGAGAACCCCAGTAGCTTTGGCCCAGAGTGTGTTGGCATGGGAGGGCTAAAACCAGCCTGTAAAAGAGACAAGGGAGTATTGTACACCTTTTTTTCCCCATGTCATTGATATTAGCACACAGGAACTTCTCCTTTTTCTTGGACAACCCACTGTTTCTCATCCTTTTCAACCATAGGGAAAGAACTGACACCGATTATGTTGCTATTTAGGAAACCTAAAGATGGCATTAGACTTTTTTTTTGTGTCTCTATCACCCATTTGTACACTTTTGCAAATCCCATCTTTTAAGAGCTCTTTCCCCCCACCTCCTTCCTTTGCACAGTTTCCATCTCTCCCTCTTCCATCCCTAGTCCTTGTGCTCCTTACGCCCAAAATCACACAGGCTTTTAAATTTGTGCTTGTACCAAGGAGTGCTTGGTAAATCAGAAGAGTGTCCTTCCAGGTTCCAAGTACAAGAATGTTACTTAGTTTTACTGAAAACGAGGTAATGCTCCTCTTCAAGAACACTGGCTCTGGGTGAGTAATGTTCAAGCACCCAAAAGAGCCTTTGGTCCTGCTAATCGCAGTAAGAACGGCAGTTGGGATTAGATACTATTCCAAGAGGGACAGAGCTAAAAAGGGGCCGCATGAAACAGAGCCAGCGTACCCTTGCTGTCAGATCACTATTTATAGAACACTGGATAAATGAATAAATCCTGCCTTTCACTTCCAATTAAGCAACTCCCCTTTTCTTCGTTGAGTAACCTGCACGTTTGTTGTCGTTTAAGCACTTAGATTATCAGCTGAGATCACATTTAGAATTGCATTTCACTATTCAAAATACCTTGGGCTTCTTCCTACAGAGTGGTTAGAGGCCAGGAAGTTTTGCATACGTACAGATCTTGAGACAAAAAAAGATTTGCGTGCTTTAGATGGTTCAGGATTTCTCTAGGAAAAACACTATTCCAGGCACCTGATTTTACTTCTCACATGGAAACTGACTGACACCTTACTTAAGGAGTTAGTGGGGATACTCACGGCAAAAGGTACTGCTTTATGGGCATAATAATTGCAAACTAAATAAAAAATTGGTATTTAATTGCATCCTATTGTTTTCTGGCCTTGTTTAGATTTGAAATGTTTTAGTGCCTGGAAAGTACTTATCATTTAATTATTTGTCCAGTTTCCTTGGAAATGCTTCTGTAATGATGTCAGTGATGATTTTTTTCAGCTAAAGAAGCCCAGAATGTTGTCTCCTTCTTAAATACACCTTTGTAATTGTCCTTAAAGGCATACAAATGCCTTTTTGTGCCTTTGCCATTTTTCTGTAGTGATAGATTTGTTTAAATGAATTACAAATCAAAAGTATAATGCAAGAGTTATTTTTTTATTTTAACATTAATATTCTACTATCAAAAAAGATTCAAAATTCATGTAATTATGGGGAGGATATTCTTTTATACAGGACCGTTGTAACTCAGACAGGTGAAGAAAGCTGGAGGTAATGTATAGTAGAATGAATGGATACTAAAAGCACTAGCAAAGCAGTAGGTTTATAAAAAACCAAACCAACTTGCTATGTGGACTGTAAATTATGTTCGCATCAAATGTGTAAAACAGATACAAAAATATCCTAAGTTCTGTATTTTTGTTGCTGAAACTGTTATTACATCAGAAACTGTAACACCGCATCTCCTTCCTAATTTTGAATGTCCACATTGAGACATCAGGGACTGATTTTTAGTCAAATTTAGGTAGCAGTAGGCACGTCTAAAAATAAAGTCTAATGCTTTCAAGACATTCAACCATAGAAAACCACACAATCAGTTGTAAATTGTCCTCTGCTGCTGGAGCCTGGTTTTAAATTGCCAGATAAGGGATTGCATTTTTAATGTCTCTTCAAAATACCTTTGAGTCAGGGTCTTTTTGTTCTGCCTTAGTGCAGAGCCTAGCAGCTGGGCTGGCACCAAGCTCCTGCAAGCTCTCGTCGTACAAATGCATAAAATAATAATGATAACGGATGGATCCGAGCACCTTCCTGAAAAGTACAAACAAACAGCAATACTGAACACAAATTAGAGGTACGGTAGCCTAGCAGCATAAAGCTTGGGAAGAAATATCTAGTTCATTTATTTCAAAAGATAAAGTAGATCTCCCAATGCAGATTTTATCTTTAGTATAGTCTATTTATTTGCCTTCTAAACTTAACTGGATGTTTGGCGAGTCACTGGCCCGAGTAATTCAAACACCTTGGCTTCATATGAATCCAGAAAATGATGGTCAAGGTGCTACTTGGTTTTACTCTGTTTCCATTTTCCCCTTCCCCCATCTAAGCTTTGCCAACATACCACAGTGTTGGCCTTCAAATCAGCCCTAAAACTCTGCTGACCAATTTTATTCATACCAAAAGGTGCAGCACTCTGGGAACTGTGGACAAAAGGGAACCACAATAGGATCACAATAAAATCTGCCGTTTCCAGAAGTCCCGAACTCTGACTTGCCCTCCTGGTGAGCCCATCAGACAGGAGGGCCCTCGAGGTTTCTCAGCTCAGACTCCTAAATTCCCATAATTATTCTGCCACCGTGGCTTTTATCCACCTGTAAAAGGTCAGTGTGGGATGCGGGTAACTTGGTTGTTTTGAGGATGATGCGGCAAAATGTTTGTTGGCTGTCATGCTGAGATTTGCTCATATTTATGTTTCATCTACATAGAAGTCAGTGCATCTGTGCTGATCTACTACTTTTACAAATTAGCAAAAAATGGACGTGATAAGAACTAACAGAAAAGAAATATCCGAGGGTAAAAGTAGTTCCAATGATCATTTTATTAATTTCTGAGAGTGAGAATGTCCATCTCATTTGTAGGGTATTTATCTGTTATTTGCAGATAAGACATTTAAAGCAACTGTATTTTTATTTTGAGGAAATCTTTACGATTTTCCTTTCCCACAGAATGACTTTGAATGGTGGAAGAGCAGTTTAATGTCAACGGGACTTGTTGCTGGACAATGTAGCATTTGACATTGTTTCTAATTTAAATCTTCCTTAAGAATTCATTCAAGTATATATTTGTATAAATAAAAAATTGATTTAATCTCACTAATAATTACTCTAGTCCAATTACTATTTAAACAGCATGATAACAGCTTCAGGGGCAGATTTTGTTACCTAAGTTTAGTCAATAGGATTGTCCCAGGATTACAGTGCTGTCTATTTTAAGAGATCAAATTTTATCTTGATTATTTAAAAAGGAGTCAATTTTCCTCTTCTCGTTTCAAAGAGAAAGATGGCCAAGGCAGTCTCTGCTTCCTGGGACATCACACACTGCCACCTAACAGAAAATTCCTGCTCTCTGCACCTTTGACTCACATCCCATCCCATCTCACATTTTTAAAATGATTCTACTTCGTTCTCAACATAGGAAAATCATTTTTCACCATCTCTGGTCTAGCAGCTAATATTGGTTCTTTTACCAAATTTGAGTAGCTCTCCCACGAAACAGCAAAAACTGGGGATTGATGTGAGACGAGCTCCTCTTGTTCAGAGAAACTCCACAGACTTGCACTTCACATGGAATATATTCCAAGTAGCTATTTTATATTTGACCCATGTATCAAACCAGTAATGGTACTGGATCAGTGCTTCCTTTATTTCTTCCTACTCTAAAACAAAGGCATGGTTTCAGCTGTGACTTTGGTTGTGACACTCATGCACAACTGCTCAGCTCGAACTGTCTAATTGAACATAAGCTCATAAATGAAATCTCAGAGATTCCAGTTGAAAGTGTAGGCTGGAAACCATCTTGATGTACACAATGCCGTGGAATAGCTCCCTGGTTTATGTGTTCTTGGTACCAGTTGCACACCAGACACACTGAGTTAGAAAAATTTAGATGTGCCCCTTCGAGCCAGATGTCTTGGCCGTTCTGACCTCAGCATCTGCTTCCCACTAATGTTGTTTATGCCTGATGAACCTGTTAGCCGACGTGCAATATTCCACTTCCAAAGCTTTCTGCCTGCTGGTGGGAGAGAGCCTAACTGCAGAAAGCCACATCATCAGGTATCAAGTCAGAAGAGGAGATAATCCTTCTGCGCATCCTATTACTGATTCATGTGCAAAGCTGCAGCGGAAGCCAATGGTGATACCGCAGGGGGACGGGACCAGCTGCGGGCATCCAGCCATGGACAGTTCGCACCTTTTTGTCAGCTCCCTTGTATTAAGGAAATGGAAATGTTTGTGCACGCTGTGAAAATGGCATATCGGTTCAACGGTCATCTCCCTCAATACTTCTTCAAAGCAGCAGTCTTTTAACCAAAGAAATACTGTGAGCATTTCCCTCAAGTCCCATTACACCCCAACCGTGTGTGTGTTGTGGCATCCAGGGGCCAAATCAACCCGTGGCATGAGTGAGCCCGGCTCTGGAAATGGGCCAAGAACTAAGCATTTGCTCGTATAAATGAAAATCTTTGTTTCAACGACAAAATCCTCTTTCTATCATGTCAGTAAAAGGGTAATAACGTTAGTTACAGGAGAGAGGAAAAACAGATCACTGCCAGCAGAAGGGAGCTGAAATTCATGCAAAATTTGAAAAATAGAGTAGTTGCTTAGAAACAATTGTGCCTGTATGTCTTGTGATGTTTTTCTTCCTCTGGTTTTCATTAATCCAAAATAATTTTCTTTACCTCTATCCTGTGTGCAAGAAAGTTACAGCATCCCTGGTGATGGTCCTGGCTCCGCATCTGGTTTCCCATGACTTGGGAAAATCCCAACCCTTTCCCTGTGCCTCAGTTCTTACACTCTGAAATGATGCTCATGTCCAAGACATCTTCTGCCACAGCGTTCGGGTCTCTTGAGGAAAAGAGCTACATAAAAAATAGGCCCTTGGCAAGTAAAATAAGGTTTGGATGAGTTTCCATCTTTGAAGAGTTTCAGGCCTGTGAAGCCAAAAATTAGTTTGTTTTCCTATTAGCTTTGCTTGTCAGTTGCCATTTAACCCTCTGCTTTTTCTAATGGAGTAAAAAAAAAAAGTCATCACACCATGAGTAAGCATGTCTTTTTTCCTACTCAATTATCTCTCATTAGTCAATACAAGTAACTCCATTTAACTGCCTTGGGAACAATTTCTGCATCTATTGAGCTGGCCTACAGTAAGTCTTGTGGTTTCCTGTTGGCCTTGGAAAATGAGCACACTTCATTATGTGGAATGGTTTACTTCACCTCATTATTTTTTCATAATCTTATTGTGCTTCCCTTTTAACAGTGACAAGGAGGAGAAAAAAAGCAAATAAACAAGCAAAAGTCCTTTTGGGTCCAGATCCTTATCCACTTTCTTTTGGAAACTGCATATATATGTCAATTACGTTGAGTTAATTGCCCACTCCATAAGGTTTTTTGGGAAAAGTCGAGTGAGTTTTAAGACAAGAAAAGCTCTTTCATAACCCTACTAGCTGAGGCCTTTAAAAGTCTTCTTTGCAAATCAGTCCAGAGCTAACCGGTCAAGCCCAAGTTAAGCTGAAAAGACTTTGTGTCTCTGATCCCTGTGCTTCCTCATCATATGTTTCTCTTCACTAGTGAAATGATTTCTAGACAAAGCCCCAACAACGGTGGTCCTGGGCTCACGAATGCCTCGCCTCACTTCTTCGGTGTCTTGGTGATGCTCGCCATCTGCTCCTCTGTCTTTATCCCCTCTACTCCAATCCCTGATCCTCTTTATGGCACTCTTCTTATTTATCCTAATGTCCCCTAACAAATCCAGGCGAGTCATTGCACTCAGTCGAGACTGTGTGTTAATCTTCCTTCGTATCCGTGATGTAAAGAGCTGTAACGGTGCTGGTGTGTCATCCTGCGGATGCTGTAAGGACAACAGGCATTTAACTGCTGCTTTAGCAGTCTGGATATCAGCCCCATGCTACATTGGGCATTAATTCTGCTGATGACTGGTACCTGAAGTTTCAGAAGAAAGGGAAAACCTCTATGTTTTGCCTGTTGTGTGAAGCTCTGGGCTCGTTCCTCGTCACCGGAGGAGAGGAGGATTGCTGTGGTGGAGCAGGCGTGGTTGGGTAACTCAAGCTCAGCAGCCAGCCTGAAAATCAGCTCCTTGGTCAGACGCAGTGGGGCTGCACAGGAGCTTTACTGTGCTGGGATGCTGGCCCGTGTCCCCACGGGGGTGAATCTAGTCCAAACCTCAGGTGACGTGTCATGGGGCACCCAGGGCTTTACAGCAAGTTGAACTGGCTTCTGTGCCACCAAGTCAGTAACCTCATATAAACATACACTTTATCTCGCTCTCCACAGAAGGGATGGTAATATCCAATATAGTGAGATAAGTGTGACTCAGGCCTTTAGTTCACCTCTGGTTTTATGAGTTTTTAATTTGTTTTACAATGTTTTTTTTTATTTCCAAGGCATTAAAAGCCAAGCAGTCCACCCCAGCTCTCACAAAATTAAGCTTAACAGTTCACGGGTGAGCCAAATGTATCCAAACAGACCCACAATCGTCTCAGATTTGTTTCTCCTTTGGGGTTTTCCAAAGAAAAGGTCATACCCCAGGGTGTGCCTATTCCGGCAGAGCCACATGTGGATTCCCCCCTCAGCAGAACCACAGCTGGCAGCTCCAACTCTGCCTCTTGCCAGCTCTGCCTCACCCTCGCATTTTTCCCGTGTCTTGTCCTCACTTTCACGTAATTTCTGACAATGATCCAGCTAAAATAACCAGATGAAGGCTCCGCTCGCATCACAGAGAAACTGAGTGAAAATAGGGGGTTTCAGCCGAGTTGGTTGATGCCTTCCCTCTTCATTTCCCTCCTGGAGCTGGTCCTCTCTTCTTCAGCATGCTTTAGATTTCCCTTCTTACTTGAGAGCAACTGCCCCACAGCACCCCCAAGTCCAAACCCACGCATTTCATTGCCTTTACTCTGAACCCAGCAGCCCAAGGCTGGTCTGACCATCACATGGGTCACCCTGCAATTCCCATCTCCTGGCAGTGGTGTCCATTCCTGCTCACGTTCCCAGCAGGATAAACGTGGCGATGCTCAGACTCTGCAGATCAACAGGAGTGGTTGGCAGTAGACCATCCAGATTTGGAAAAATCAGGATTTTTCACCTTCCGCTATTGGCAATTAGGGCTGGATATCGGGAGTCCTGCTTTCCTTTACCAGACTGACCCACAGGGAATGCAAACAAGCCCATTAACCTCCCAGATGTGAGAGCTGCCTCCTGTGACTGGAATAAAACTGGGGACTGCTGGAAGGGTTAATGAAGTCCTCTGAAATCCTCAGATGAAAGGGTCTCTAGAAGTGCAAAGCACTATTTTTTCTCTGGCATCTGAGAAGCGACTTGTGCAGGAGCTTCGGTGAGATTTCCAGCTAGGAAGTTCTGAGAAAGCTTTAATCCGAATGGGAAAAAAAAAAAAAAAAACATCCATAAACAGACTCTGGAGCTGATGTAGGTGGGTGAAACTCCGCGTAGCTCACTGGAGCTGTCCCTCCTTGCATCGTGCCAGAATGTGACCCCGAATGAGTGATGGCACCATAGCGAGCAGCAAGAATTGAACTATTCAGTTGTTGGTGTCTGCTGTCAGAAGTGGCATTGTGTTTTCCATAATCTCTCATGTCGGGTCCCTGCCTCGGTGTTGTGCCAGAGAGGTATGCGGGGAGTTGAGCCTCCTGCTCTTTTCCTGTCACCTTGGTTTCAAGTCCAACAAAAAGGCTGAGACCAAGGGCCTGCTCCTCTGCTGCCCTATCTCCTTGCCAGGGATGGAGAATGGCGCTGAAGGCGTTTTTAAGACATGCGAATGGCACTGCTGTAATGATAACACTACAGTAGTGTCACCTTAAGTGACAAATGGTTGGAAAAGCATTTGTAGCTCTGCTGGTCACCCCTTGGCTGCATCATGAGTCATCTCATTAGACCCATGCCTGCTGCTTGTCCTCTCCTCCAAAAAGCCCTTTCCCTGGCTCCTGCGTTTTGCAGACAGGCCCTGTTTCCCACCAAGTTGCCAAGATATATTTTAAGAACCATCCTGCACTTCCAAGTTTAGCCTGTCAGAGCATCCACTCATGGGAATGATGGTGATTGCTGGACGTCTTGCAGGATCCCAGGACAAGGCTGCTTCACCACTGGCTCTGAATCGCAGTGACAGGATCACAGAGTTGCCAAGCTCTGGATGAAATCAGGGTCAACGCTTGGAAGCGTACGGTTGCTTGCCTGGAAGAGCAACACCGGGAAAAGCACCCGGGGGGTGGTGGGTTGCACGTAGGTAAGTGGAATCGCACGCAGTCGCTTGAGGACATGGCATGCGGCATAGCTGATGGAGACCAGCCCCTGATGACTGCAGGAGAGAGGAGCTGATCTGCAGCGCTGGCTTACATTTGCCTGAGTGCTGTTTAACGGTCCTCACGCGGTTCGGGGTTCCACAGAGACACCCTGCCAGGGGCAGGGTGTTTGGCAGTGGAGAACACAGGAGCAAGAAGAGAGCCCTTGCCCATCCATATGAGACAGGAAGATGTGAACGGAGAAATGGGGAGGCTGCGTGCAGATTCAGCACGCTTGCGGTCAGCAGTTTCAATCTCCATGACCCATTTGCAGCTTCCCCTTCAGGCCCAGCTTCTGCTTGGGCCACTAGGGAGAGGTTGGCCTGGCCCGGGCTTTGCACAGCCCCTTGCACTAGCCAAGGGGAGCTGCCACCATGGCTGCATCAATCCTCCTGGGGAGACCTGTGCCCCAGCTGCAGCAGAGCCGACATGACACAAATGCATTCTCCCTGCTCATGGAAACTGCTCGAGCTGGCCTTGTGAAAGGGGGAGCAGGCGTGCCAAGCTGGTGAGCTCAAAATCTTGTAAACGCTCAGCTGAAGGCAGGCTGAGGACATAAAAAAAAATTGTGCTGAACTAATAAAACAGCTAATGCTGACAAAAAACAGGCCCAGGAGAGTGTGGGGGAGCTGTGGAGCGGCCATGGGTCAGTCCAGGAGCGGCTGCGTCGCAGAGGCCGGCCGTCACCATCACCATGCCCACCATATGGTTTTGGAGGGAAGGGCGGTACCGGCATTACCGATGACAGGTGTGGACGCCTCATATGTGTCCTCAGAGGGAAACTTGTTGACAAAACCATTTCTCCCAGCTGTGGAAATGGTTTAAACAAGAACTGGCAGAAAAAAGGCAAGATTTTACTTATATTTAACACTGCGCCTGCCTTGCTGACCTCTTATAATCGCTCCAAGCAGCTGGAAAGATCGGCTAATGCGAGCGGCATGGGAGGAGGATGACACGAAGCCTGCCAGTGCAGGCCACGGGGACCGCTTGCCATACCATTGCTATTGATCGCTTGGAAATCAGGGGCACTCAGAAAGATCTCTGCTTTGAACAAATGCTGCAGTGGCGGGGGGTGGGGGGGGTGGTGAAGAAAAAAGCCTCTGGGGAGGCCAGGACTCCACGGCACAGACGGTTCTTTCTTTACTGGACTTTTCTCTGCCCCTGACATGATAAACATTCCTTTTGTGTGAGATATAAACAACGCCAGGTTGCTGGTGGAGAACAAAGGCTGCGATTCAGCGCCGGGATCAGCTGAACGCCACGCATGATGGGCCCTGAGCCTGGGGGTTTGCCACTGACCGCCACCGGCCCCGACAGCCCCCGAACCCCGGCTGCTGCTGTTGCACCGGCCCGGGGGGGCTCTTTCCCCATTTTTCTCAAGGGAAACGCGTTTATGCAGTAGAAAGGCTGAGCGGGAGATGGACCAGAGCGGCAAATATACTCGACGGGCAGTTCCCCGTCAGAAGCTCTGCTGGGGTTTCCCGGCATGTCCCGACACCCCGCGGCAGAGCTGGCGGCATCACGAGTCTCCCTGTGCTGGCCACCGACGCCTCCGTCTTGCCTTCACGAGGACGCGTCCTCCTGGCTCTGAGAAATAACCCGAGTGGCAGCACCGGGGCACATTTTCATCGTGCTTCGCCCGCAGCCGCGGGCACCCACGGCACGGGGAATGCCAAGCACTTGGCCGGGTGGATGCCCTGTCCCACTAGGCCCCAGTGCCGGCCAGCCCACTCGGCATCGTGTCCCCCCCCAGCGCCCGCCGTGGGGCAGGAGGGAGAGATGGCATTTCTTTCCCCAGGGGGGCAGGGGGGGCACGGTGGGGCCGCTCTGCCCTGTCGCTTTCCCTGGTGGTAAAAGCAATTCCTAGCAGGAATTGGCTTGAGGGACCAGGCACCTTCCCCATGGCCTCTTGGATTCTGGGGATTCGGTCCCCACAAAGCGGGTTCAGGCCCCACAGAGGGTCGCAGGCCCCGCGGGGCGGGTACCTGCCCTGGGCGGTGTTGCAGCCCCGCCGCAGGGGGGCGCCCTTCCCTTCTTCCCTGTCTCCGAGCAGGCGCCGTTGCGCCGCCGGGGCGAAGGGGGCGGGGTGGGGAGGAAAGGAAGGGGGCGGAGCCACCTCGGCGCCGCCATTGGCTCGACCCAGCCCGGCGGGGCGGGGCGGCCGCGTGCGCCCGCCAAAGCGTTCCGGGCGGGAACGGGGGCGGCGCGGCGTTCCGGGTGGTGGTGGTGGCGGCGTCGGCTCGTGCTCCACTCCCCTC
>JANXJC010000091.1:11036902-11057092 GCA_027564655.1 Leptodon cayanensis | reverse complement strand
TCTGAAGGGCAGAGGCACAAACAGACAGGTTCTCATCACCTGTCATTCTCATCGCCTGGAAGGATGAAGGTCTGAATTAGCGATAGGTGGAGGCATCCTTACGGCGCTTTGGGATGCCTAGCTTTCACTCTCTGTTTTCATGGGTGTAGTGACCAAGCAAGAAATACTGTTTGTGTAAGGATCGAGCTTATTATAGTTCAGAGCTAGGTGTGACTCACGGGTCGGTGTAATCTCTCCACTGCATTGCTCCATCGGAAGCATCGCTGCGCTCAGGCCCTCGTGCAAGCTGGGGAGGAAGAGCACACTGATGTAGTGCTAAAACTCCTGGG
Source organism: Leptodon cayanensis (assembly GCA_027564655.1). Taxonomy (NCBI): domain Eukaryota; kingdom Metazoa; phylum Chordata; class Aves; order Accipitriformes; family Accipitridae; genus Leptodon; species Leptodon cayanensis. Next base: position 11,056,763 of record JANXJC010000091.1, on the reverse strand, counting down.
CAGAAGTAGCAGAGAAGCCCCCAGGTAATGGAATAAAATCCTGCATGTCATCTGTGGGTGGGGAGCTAGCGAAATTTGGAGTGTCATGGCATAAGACTCTGTTATGGGTGTTTTCTCATGCATTAAAACCACTGATGGCATGAACTTGTCATATGGATTGGTTGGCTTCTGCCTCTCAAAGACCCCCAGGATGGTCTAGCCTGGTCCTGCCTGGTCTGCCCTTTCTTTGTCATGCTCCTTGTTAGCAAACGTACACCAGCTCAAAGGCTGCCTGCCACCCCCGCGCTGTGACGTTGGCATGCCCAAATCTTAAGAAAAGAGATTTTTTAGTAACTAGGCTGGGAAACACACCTACCCAGCCCAAAACTCTGTTTAAAATTGGAATATATGCGGTGCGAAGGGAGTATTTAAATGCGCTTGAAGATGAAAGTCCTCTTCAGTTGCTGGTGTCTTTTATGATGTTGACTTGAAAGCTAGAGTTTAAAAACGGGAGAGGTTGCAAATGGGCTTTTGACGCAAAAGGAAACGTTTTCCTTGGGCTGAAACTGTAAAGTTTCCTAATATAATTTTGGTTGCTGTGTCCTGCTGCCTTGAGCAAGCAGGAAACGGATGCCCAGGGTCTGAAGGAGGACACCTGCTTCGGACTTTCGTTTTAGTCGAAGATCAAGACACACTTAAGGCACCTCCAAGAGCCTGGTCCTGCACTGATGGCCTGAGCTTCGCCTCTGGTTCTTGATGCACCTGGGACTTGGGGGTTTGTCAGTGCAGCACCGGCGTGTCTCTTGCCGGGCAGCTTTTTTGAGACTGGCTAAAAAAACCCAACCAAACAACAAAAAAAAAAAACCCAACAAAAAAACCCCAAGTTTTGTTTCTTTTTCTATTCAACCTGCTTTTGTGCCAGAACTGAAGATTTCGCGCTGTGTTGCTGGTTTTGATAAGATTGGCTTTCAAAAACCAAGGCACTCTTGCTGTAAAAGCAAGCAGAATGATGAAGGCTCCTAAATATTTGTAATCCAGAAGGCTCTTATCGGAGGTGTTGAGTGTATGGTTGTAAACTTGCGTTTTCTGTGCTTTCCTCTTGTATTTGCACACAACTGATAAAGCAGCTGGTGTGGCGAGGTGCCAAGCAGAAACATGGGAAGAGTTTTTTTGGAAGCAGAGCTCGGAACGTCACCGTGACTGGGAGGGTTAGTCCAGTGTTGAGTCCAGTATGAAACCTCGTTTTGTTTGCAAAAAAGGTTTTTCTCATAGGGGAGTCATCCCCTTTGTTAGGGGATGCTGATGGCTTGCTCCCTGCGAGGCTCGTAGAGGACCGCACTCTGCAAATATGACAGTGTGTTTGGCCATGACAGCAAAACAGGGTGAAGTGTTTCCAGCAGCAATGAACTCAGTTGTCCCCTCTGGGCAGGACAATAAAAAAAAAAAAAAAAAAAAAAAAAACAAAAAACCAAAAAACACCAAAACCAAAAAAAATCCAAATGCAGTGAATCAGCCTGAAACCATTTGCTGGCAGTTCTGCAAAACACCTCCAGGTCCGGTAGGGCACAGTGCCGCTCCTTCCCAAAATCCCCATGCGTGGCGCAGGAGAGGGGCTGGGAACTTGTGAGCTGTTCCTCTTCTCTTCTCCTTGCTTGTGTTGATTTAAGCAACACCCTGTGGCTTTTACATTCTTAGAAACATCTCAAGGTGGGAAGTAATTTGTTAATAACCTTTCAGATTTGTCTTGAGCCTGCGTTATTCAAGCCCAATGCAGTCAGAAAGGTGTTACACCTTGAGTTCATGTGAATGTTTACAAATCAAGAGGAGAAGAGCAATTAAAACTGAATTAATTGGCCTTTGGAGATGTGATCAACTAATTCTGTTGGACTTAAAATCAGGCTTATTTAGGAGCTTGTCCGCATGGAGGAGCGGGATGCCCTTGCTGCTCGCTTCATGCAAGCTGGGCTGGGAGTTCAGTCTGCGACCGGTTGTGCAGGTAAAGGCTTTGCCCCGGTGCCAGAGGTTGTTATTCCCACAGATGTCCCCGGAGAGCAGTTGGTGCGAGCCAACAGCAGCCATGGGTGTTTAAATCATGTTAATTAGCAATTAATTAGCAGCCTGAGTGGCTCTCCCTGCAGGTGAGGTGGGGGCTCCTTGTGCCGCTGGCCCCGATGACTGATGCAGGGGATGGTGACTTCTTGCAGAGACTGATCGGAGCAGCAACAGTCATCACCAACCAGCTGATTTTGGGGCAGAAGCTGCTCCCATTGCCTCGGGCCACCCCGGCACCCTTTACCGATGCACCCAGCGTGCCTCTGGAGGGTGTTAGTGCTGAGCACTTCTTGCCTCGTAAACTCCCGCCTTAGTGTGGAGAAATCGCTGCAGGCAGCAGTAAATCCACACCTTTCCACCAGACCCAATCGGGTTGTAAATCGCTTTTATAAGCTTTGATAGCAGAAGCGGAGGAGGCTCTTTGGTCCTGTAGCTGGCGGTTGGTCATGCAAGAATCTGCTCCTGTGCATAACAAGGTTATTATTTATTAGATTTGAGTCTTGTGCTCTTTTGCAGGTGAATGTTTAAAATACTGGCCTGGATCTTGGCTTCTGGTTTCAAGGTGAGTGCACTTGCTGTTTTTCTGGGGTTTTCCCCAAGATTATTTATGAAACATCCGATAATGGCCTGGCTGGGACGTGGAGACTATTCCCAGGCTTGTGTTTTTGCTCCCCAGTGCTCGTCTGTCTCCTGCCTCTGAAACAAGCCTGCAAATCCTTCCAGTGTCTCATAAGGGTGAGGCTTAATTAAGCTTTTTATAGCATTTTACAAGCATTAGCTAACTAAATATTGTGACATCCCTATGGGGTAGGTGTTTTTTCACTTATCCTAATAAAGCTGTTTCGATCTGCATGGGTGCTCGGAGAATTGTGTTGGGAGGGAGATGCTTTTGAAATGAGATTCCTGACAATGCCCCATCGTTGAGGGCAACCCGTGCCTGACGTTACGCCAAGCTGCTCTAAAAATACATGGATTCCCAGATGTTTGAGAATGCTAACGTTATCCTGTGCCTGCGCAACGCATCCGATTGAAGTGTAACATGGTGTCTTAAAGAGGGTCCTGGAGATATGAGCATCCTTTAAAAAGCATGGCTTTTAGGACAGCTGAGGTTGTGGATGTGCTGAAGATGCTGCTGGGACCCTGCTGATGGCGATGGCTGGAGCTCATATTTAAAACGTGTGTGTTCCTAAAGGAAAAGGAGAATGGAAAATAGAGTGAACGTGGGTTCCATGTGAACTGTGCTGAGCTTTTCCTTGATTTCTTATCTTTGTGGCACTTGGTGAGAGATTGGGGGCATATGAAAGGGGCACAGGTGCTGGTACTTGGGATGAGGGAGCAGAAACGTCAACCTTCTGAAACACCAATCTTATCTGGACAGTGAGACGGCAAATTCTGGGGAAAAGCATAATGCTGAGAGATGCCAGCGTTTGCTTTGAACGGAGGGGTTGTTTTTAACCGGGAGGCAAGAAGCGAGTAGCATGACTCCCGCTCTGGTCCCTCATGTTTCACCCGCATAGTTCAGCGCTTGCATCATGGCAGAAGAGGCGTTGGGCTTGGAGGATTCCTGACAGTCTAGGACATTGTGGTTTCTAAAACAAGGAGTCACGCACGGTTCAAAGACAATATTGACACTATTGTCAGCTCTGGGGCTTGGTTGGTACGTACTCAGTGGAAGTCTCTGTCTGAGCCGCCGGTGCTGCCACTGACACCAGGACAAGGTTTGTTTTTTCTTGAGCTTTTCCTCTTTGGACTCTTCTACCTTCTTTGGCTTGTTCTGTTTGTATTTTAAATTTAGCTTCCTCGCACTGCCTTTTGCTTTGATTTTGAGTTTGTTTCCCCCGGGATTTGCCATTTTTTCACCAAAGCATGCTGAAACCTCTGGGAAGTTGCGTGCTCTAGCAAAATCCATCAGCAAAAGAGGGGCTAATAAACTCTTATGGCTTCAAAAGGTTTGACCAAAAGTAGTTGGGATGAAAGTCTTCCATGAATTTAATGCTCTGCAGCTTCTAGTGGAGGGCAGTTTCTTGTAGGAGGCTGCAATGAGATGGATAGTCCTCATCTGCGGTGTTTTGTGGAAGCATTCAACCTCCCACCAGCTCGGAGGCTTCACGGTGAGATCTGAGCAGATGCAAACCATGGGAGAGAAAATGTAAAGGTTATAAGGAGATAACAAAGTTGCAGAACAGCTCTGAAGGGGAGCAAGCTGGAAGTAACTGAGCTGCTATGCAGAGAAAATTAAGATTACAAATAAGGACCTGAAGCCTGAAACCCCATGTTCTGCAGTGACCAAACCAGCACTTCAATCAAATCGTTTATTCCCTTGACAGTGATTTTTTTTTTTTTCCATGTTTTAAGGTAGAGCTGAATGGGAGGGAGAGTGGGAAAAAATGCGCTGCACCCCTCGGTCTTGCTTCTCCTGTTTGTTTGTAGGGAGATGGCTGAAATGGGATAACTTCTGTCCATCGGAAATTGGGAGTTGTGGCTGGGTATGTATTTTGCAGCATCCCCACCCCACACTCCATCCCCAAATATGCTGGGTGCTTCATAAACACCCACTACTGTGCTTTCGTTCAACGCCATCTGTGCCAAATAGTTTTACTGATGGGGTGCAAATAACAATGTGCAATTGTATGCTTCCCAGCAGTGCGGCTATTCAAATAGGAATCTTTTCCCAGATTTCGCTGTGAAGGAGGCACTCGTCTTCCCCAGTCATCTGTTCTCATCCTCTGTGCAAATTTTTGGGAAACCTCATTCACATGAGGCCAAACTGAGATGTAAATGCTCCAGATTTACAGAGCAGAGCTGCCTTTGTATCCCCAGCTCCTGAGGCATGATATCAATATTGCATTTTGCAAACAAAGGTGTTTTGATATTTTTGGGGGGGTGTTTGTTGGTGTTGTTTTTTTTTTTTCTCTCCAAGTTTTGAAAACCTCACTGAGGGAAGCGTGACAGCTCCCCTGTGAATTTTTTCTTGGGTAAAGTATTGAGTATATACTGCCAAGATACCCCGGCTGTATCGCCTTTGGGGTTGCTCATCATAGACGATGGATTAAGTCCTGGAAAAGCCATTTACAAAGCATTTACCCCACGGTGCCTGTGTGAGCAGCAGTTTTGATTTGGGCTGTAGTGTAGTATTAGTGCCAAAAGCAGCAAGAAAGTCTTGATTTTAGCCAAAAAAATGATGGGAAGGTGATGATAGGACCTTATCACACCAGGAGGATTGCTGCCAAGTGTTCCTGCCTGCTGTTTTGAAGCTCTGAAGAGCATGTTTTAATTTGGAGTCGATAACAAAGCCTCGCCGATCCTGGTCTGCACAAGCCGGCCGTCAGCTCTCCTTAAGTTCAGAGCTTGTTATGTCCACGCTGTTGTTTTCCCTCTCTCAAATCAAGTTTTTTGTTATCTGAAGAGCTCGGAGATATGTTTTCTCAACTCCTTTTTGTACCTGAAAATGCAATTAAGGAAAACATGCCGTTTTTCCAAAACCTTCCATTAGTGGCTACAGCTCTGCAGCCCAGTGGGGGAATTAAAAGAGAAAAGCTTCTAGGGATGTGCAAGACTTGAAGATATCTCAGAGGAGCTTGGGGAGTGTCTGCTAAGAGGGAAATTAAAGGAATTTAGGGATAGTGGCATCTTCCAAAGCACGCTTTGTTGGTGTTTCTGGGTGCTTCCCTCCTGTAGCCAGGCAATGCACAGGGAATTGTGCTAATTAAAGTCTTTGCAAATTAAGGCAATTGGGGTTTGGCTCTTCACTAGTGGAAAGAGGGAAATTTTGACACCGTCCTTTCTGTGCGAGGGCAGTGGATTGCAGCAGGAGAGAGGACTCGAAATTCAGCTGTTACTTTGTGCACAACCTTAAACAGCAAAAGCTTTGGGTGTACAGAGCATTATGTTTGGGGTTTTTTTCCCTTGGAATAGCTTAAAATGTAAACATTTAGAAAGTAGCATTTCCTTGTTAAGTACTGATTATGAAGTGTTTCTCGGATAGCTTAAAAGAAATGGGCTGTATGATAATGGAAAAAACCTGTAACAGAGGATACGATGGCTTTCTTCAGTATTTCAGATTTGTAACAAAGCTGTGTGATAAAAATCTGATAAACCACTTTGCTAAAGATGCAAATTCATCCCCAAAATCTGGAAAATGCGAAAGGCGGGGCATTTTGCATTAGGGGCTTTGCATCCACATCAGGTGCCCTGGGGCCGTTTGTGCAATATCTTCAGGCAACTTGTTTTCTTTGTGCTGTTGCCCTTTTTATCTCATTCTGATTAAATACTGGAGGAAAACTGGCACCCTGGGTTTTTTGGGGTGCAGTTCATCTGATGGCGATGCTGGCTGCCACGCAGAATTTGGTCGGAGAAGAGAGGCTGGATTGTTGGGGAATATTAAGTCATGGCTACTCACCATTTAATTTGCTTAGTTCCTGCTGGTGTGTCCTGCAAATAACTGTCGGTATTGCAGAGATCATAGAAACAACTGGTGTTTAGTCCTAAGTATGTTTTCTTTAGCACATTTCTATTTGCAATGTAACGGGAAAGCTCACTTATGGATTATATCCAGCATTGGAAGCAGTTGTGATAGCATCGTACCTGCCCATGTATATATGTACCCTTATGGGGGGTATTTGGGCGTGCTTGACAGCTATAGCCTTTGCTGGATGATATATTTGTGGTTGCAAACCTCTTTGGGCTTGGATTTCCTACCTGTTATGGAGGGAGGGCTGAGGACAGCACGTTTCCCTTTGCACGGGAAAGAAAATAATAAATAACAACTAAACCCAGAGGGAGAGGATGTTCCTTCACATGAACCCTGGCAATAAATCTCTCTTAACAGTTCATCGCCATGTCGTCGGGCCCGGAGTTTTCCGTCTGTGTTTTGCCTGACATTTTTGAGCGTGAGGGAGTTTGCTCAGTAACTGCAAATGCCATCAGTTAGCGGGTGTGGGCTGTGCTGCTGCTCTTTTCCTCCCAAAAAGCCACGCTTTGCTACATATGCTTATTTACTTATTTATTTATTTTTAAATGCCAATCCTACCAGAAGGAAGTTATCTTTTATTGCAGTGAGTTTTCATTTAGAAACTGTTTGCTGTTTCTGTAGCTCTCGCCAGTGGTTAGAGGATAAAAATGTGGGGCTTCTAATTAGTGATGTTCCCTACGTCGTTGATGAGGCAAGAGCAAGAATCGGCTGCCAAATTTTGCTGTCTGAATACGCTTGGCTTTAGGATTACCTTCAGCCGACAATAGCCCTGAGATTGCTGCGGCGATAAAAGAATATTAAGTAGTTTTTCTGTGTGCACAAAGTTAATAAGTATATGATTAGCAAGTGTGGAAGATAATAAGAATGGTATTTAACCAACAAAGCCAGGAAATTCCAGATTAAAGCGTGGATGTTTAACTTGCTGCTCTTGGGGTTTGGGAGTTGCGTGCCATTAGGGAGTTTTGCCCATCTTTAGGAATAATCCTGAAAAGAGATATTTGTAAGGCACCAGGGAGTTTTGCTCATCTTTAGGAATAATCCTGAAAAGAGACTTTTTTGCAAGGCACCAGGAAAATAAATGGATTTGTTCACCTTCCATGTAACACTGAGATTTCCTCTCGATACGGCAACACCTCCCTCAACCAGCCTTACAGAATTTTTGCCCTCTTCCTCACGTGCCAAATTTTCAGCTCAGGATGAATTTTTTCCAGCAGCTTCTGTTCCTTGACAGTAGAATTTTTATCATAACCCTTTAACTGCGAAAAAAAAATCCTGTGGAGCTTTTTGCCCAGTCCAAACTCCTGCAGATGTGTGTTGCTCTCCATTCCTGCCTCGAGGAATGCGGAAAATCAGGATTTGAATGCACAGCAAGAGCACACACCTTTCTGAATCTTAGGACCTGCTAAAACTGAAGATTTACGTAATGTACCTTTGGACAGGGCTCATTTTTTTTCCCCTTCTGGGAAGGAGATCCCAACTGGTGCATTTATTTTTTTCTGCAAGAAGAGGAATTGGCTTTTTTTTGCCTGAAAGGGGCTTTTTGTTTTGTTTTGCATAAGCAACAACTACTAATTACAGCGTTTTGGTCTTGCTTTTATTTCCCTTGGACTCAACTAGGGTGTTTGGAGGAGGACTGCCTGCCCTGGGGAGGGCAGGGATGCTGAGCTCTCTGCAAGTATAGAAGAGAAACTTTTTGCTAGCTTGCTGCTACCAAATTCTCCTGGCTACTTGTCCACGATTTTGGAAAGAAAAGCTCCACCACCTTTGAACTGAGAATTGTTTTCTTTTTTTATCCTGAATTTGCTGAGCCCGTGGTACGCCTATTGTTAGCAGAGTCATTACAGCCTGTTAGCATGCTGGGAGAAAGCAGCAAAATTTGTATTTTTTCTCCCGATTATCAATTAGTTAAGTATCAGTCCCAAAGCGTAATTAATTTGGGGGGGGGGGAGGTGGTATTTTTCCCCTGAGGCACCTACCGTCGTATAGTTCCTGGCCAGCTTGGAGGCTGCCTGGCCGGGCTAATTATTTCATACTTTGTAATGTGAGCCATGCGCGTTGTTGGTCTCGTTCCTAGATTGATGCAGAGGTGCTGATCCAGGCACCGCTGACCCCAGCTGCCGGGAGGAATCCATGAGCGCACGACCTCGGCTATGGACATCGTCCTGTCGGATTTTGTTCGCTCAACGGGGGCAGAGCCGGGACTGGCCAGAGACCTGCTTGAAGGTAAATGAAATTGGAAATAAAAGAAGGGAAGAGCCAGGCGGTGGCTGATGGCGAGCTGGTTGGAAAAAAGGGGTTGTGAGAGGGGCAGGGAGCTGCCGGCCGGACCCCCGGGGCTGGTGGTTGGCGAGTGTGATGCTGGAGATACTAAAATGGTGCCGTCAGTGGCATGGCTGGTGAAATTCTGCTTTGGTTTCTTGTTACACATCCATCAGGTAATGAATTTCAAACATTGGGAAGGAGAACACGTCAACCGGGAGTGTGGTTTCCCTTCCTTCATCCTCTCTGTTCGCGCAGGTTGTTCACTGCCAGCAGCAAAACTTAAGGATTTTTTTTCTTTATGGCAGCGATGCCTTCAGAAGGGTTGAAGGAGTAGCACTAGGTGAAGGCTGCCTGCGTTTTGAGAGCAATATAGGGGTAATTATATAGGCAAAACCATGCTGTTACTGGTATATCTTGTTCTGCTTGTGAAGGTGGTTTGATTATGCCGATATAAATTGCTGTTTTGTCGGTGCCGGTGACCTCTCCTGGCAGAGCATCCCCTTAGAGCCCCATTTACACCCAGCATGGGAGGCTCCTACTGAACAGGATCAGTTGGTTTAAGGTGATGGAGATGCTTAGGATGCTCAGGAGTTGAATGCAAGCATCGTCTGCGTTCAGTCAGTTTGCTTTTAAACAGGCAAGCCAGCCCTTGAGAGCCTTGGCATGCCGGGCTGGCAGCTTTCCAGTGCTCTACCTATTTTTTTTACATGCGTATGTTTGCCCTAAAATAGAGCGTAATACTGGCTTTCTCAAAAACTCCATAAGATGGAGAAGTTGCTCATTAGCGATTGCATTTAGTTGAAGGCTGCAGGTAACTTTTTTCACCCTGTACTTATAGCTATGGGAAGGTTAGAGGAGAAAGGATACTAGGGCTTAATTTTGGGGCTGTAAACTTGCTCGCGAGCATTGCCTTTGGGTTAATGTTGACAAAAGGATGGTGAGTAAATACTGGCATGTGCTGTAATGCTGGAGGACAGAAACATTGCATGAGAAGCAGAGCTGTTAGTACATAATTAACCAATCTGTAATTATAATGCAAGACCATACTTGCTGTGTTTCTTCCTATCATCCCTTTTCTTGTATAATACAGGTCATTTTTGTGGTTGCTTGAACTTGGGACCAACTGATGCTCCTGCAGCATCCGCACCGGCTCCTCAGCTGCTGCCACTCTGGATGCTCTAGCAATAATGAATTCAAAGCCCTGAAACTGTTGCTAGAATCTGTGTCTTTAGGCAATTTGCTCCACCTACTTGGCTCTAGCTCTCCTCCTCGGCTCAGCACTCACAGCATCGATCCTTAGCTTTTTCCTCTTCAAAACTCCCATTAGCGTTGCTGGGTTCAGTGCTTCACCCTTTAATTTTCACAGCCGAGCGTTGTCTCGGCAGAAGTCTGGCAAGTTGTGGGTTTTGTGGTGTGTTTATGTTCTGGTTTCTGGGTTTAGGTTGCTTTGTTTCATGTCAGGATTTCTAATATTATCTTTTGAAAGAAATATTTAGGCTTGCGATAGAAAAGGTTAAAGCAGATAATTCCTTCAAACTGTTCATCTCCTGCTTGGCGCATGAGTTGATTTATTTTGACAATGGTAGTTTTAGCTCATTTTCATGACATGCTGCTGAGTCGCTGCTGTTTCTCCTGCAGCCTCAGTGGAGATGACAACTCCAGGGGTGGAAATAAGGGAAAACCCAGAGATTTTTCTTTTTTGGGTGGGTATTAGTGAAAGCAGACAGATAAAATAGATGTATGAAGTAGATTATTCAGGTGTGAAGTTTGAGGGCGATATGAGCAATTTAAGTCATGTTTTCTGTCTATGGTTTGAGTTCCGTGCACGTGTCGAGCACAGTCGCTGTCTGGTGGCAACAACAGGTCTTCTGAATGATTGTCTTCTCCACCACCCTGCTCTCCAGCACCACTGGAAACCCATCACCTCCACAGCAAAGGATTGCAGCGTACAAATGCACACAAAGCTAAAGAACTGGGGGAGAAGGGGACAGAGTAATTGGCAAAATTATTTAGGTTCTGCTCTCTGAAATCCAAGTTTCCAAACTTTTGTTTTTTTCTCAATTTCTGAAGTGGATGCTGGTTGAGAAATGCAGCTGCAACGGGTCAGTGTTGCTGGTGTAGCCTTCTGTTGCTGACATGCTAAAGCAAATAGTGATGCGACAGCAAATTTAGTTTTAATCTGATGGGTCATTCTCATTCCTTGATACTGATTCATTATTTCATTAAAAAAAAAGCAAAAACACAGCAAAAAAATCCCCTTGACTCAAAAGGTAAAGCTTAAAATAACTTTCTGTTTGGAGTCAGTCATTAAATGCTGTAAGTTACATCTCTCAAAAGAATTTAAATACTTGAGAAGCTTATTTCCTTTAGGGAATTAGACATAATGACTTCTTTTATTGTCCATGAGCTATCATATAAACCAATTGGCAGTTTATATATCTTTCCTGTAGTGGAATTACTATATATAAAGTTGGCTTTCTTTCTACAGTGTCTGCTAACTTGCTAATTTAAGAGCCTAGATTACCAGTATTCATAAAAAAAAAAAAAAAAAAAAAATCACAGTTTTCCTTAATGTAAGCCATATGGTAGACTGACTTTTTTTTTTTTTTTGCTATGTATTCTTGCCTTTGGAAGACAGTGGCTTCTAAAAGGTCAATTTATTGCATACTGAAAGACTTCAGTGCATTAATATATATTATGTTCTTGCAGCTTGCTGGGTAGTGTTAAAAGGAAATGGAACTGTTTTAAGGATTCACTCAGCTCCACAAAGTTCAGGTTGTTTTGGTGAACAATTTATCCGGCCAGTAATGACACAAGCCTGCTGAAAAGTCTTCTGGATACCGCCTAGCCTGGCCGGCGCCTTGCTTGCTTCTGTATTTCGGGTGTCAGCTCAAAAAGAATTGGGCACCTGCTTCTTAAATTTCAAAAGTCATGTTACAAATCATCAGCTTTTAAAGTTGGGTGTTTTCGCTTGAGCATTATCCTGCGATGAAGTGGGGGTAGAGAGAGCTGTTAGCTTTGTCAGCAAAGAAGTGGTGCCTACATCGCGATGGATGATGTTCACGGCAGTTAGCGAGTTATAAAACAAAGCGCTCGGTGTGATCTGAAGCAATTGGCCACTGGGTTTATATAGATGCTGGTGGACATGACACAGCCTGACACAAGCCTTCCATTTCCCTTTCCTAAGGGCAAAATTATGTTTATTTTCCTCTGGTCCCACGCTGCGCTCAGTGTATGCTGTTATGGTGACTCTGCCCTTCTTCATTTTACAGCCAGGAATCTTCTGGCAAAATTATCTCTCAGACCAGATGTCAGTAAGAAATGTTTTACGCTGGGGGTGGTGAGGCACTGGCCCAGGGTGCCCAGAGAGGTGGTCGATGCCCCATCGCTGCAGACATTTGAGGTCGGGTTGGACGGGGCTCTGAGCAACCCGATCAAGTGGGAGATGTCCCTGCTCATGGTGGGGGCGGGGGTTGGACTAGGTGACCTTTAATGGTCCCTTTCAACCCAAACCAATCTATAATCCTGTGATTCTGTGAAAATTTGAGGTCTTTGGACCTTTGTTTAGGTTTTGCAGATGTCCAGCAACCAAGAGCAGTAACTCCCTCTAAGCTCTGGACATGTCTCTGCACACACGAGGTATAAACCATCCATATAACCTGGGGCAGTAGAGCCAATGCTTTTGGGCACTTCAGGTTTGTGGTTCTATCTCTTCTAGAAATGCAAATTCTGGACGTATGTATAGCGACCAGCTGAATGAGTCGTGCTGCACCCTGCTTGCCTCCTTGTTTCGGCTAGACAGCCTTCGTGCTTAGTGCTAAACTGCACTCTTAATAGTTTCTAGTGTTTTAGGAACTGACTTGATTTCTTCCTTGTGTGATGGTGACCACTATTGATACCTTCCCATCCAGGCAAGAACTGGGATCTGAGCGCAGCCCTGAGTGACTTTGAACAGCTAAGGCAAGTGCATGCTGGCAACCTACCCCATTCCTTCAATGAAGGACGCAACTATAAACCGCCCGAAAAAGAGGCAGCCCGTCCTGGGCGACCGCCACTCCAGCGGCAGGATGATATTGTGCAAGGTCAGTGTCACAAAAATGATATGGATCAATTAAATCTTCCTTCTGGTGCCTGAAATGTTTATATGCTGGAGCAATCCGGCCACTTGCAACCAAAAAATACTAGCTGAAGGCAGCGATTTGATAATTGCTTCTGCGAGGTTTGCTGCTTCTGCACCATTGAGGTGTTTTTTCATCTTCCTTCTCTCAGAAAAACGCCTGTCTCGAGGGATTTCCCACGCCAGCTCGACCATTGTCTCCCTGGCCCGGTCCCACGTCTCCAGCAATGGCAGCAGCGAACATCTGCTGGAGATGCCCATCTGCACCTTCCAGCTGCCCGACCTCACCGTGTACACGGAGGACTTCCGCAGCTTCATCGAGCGAGACCTCATTGAGCAGTCGATGCTGGTGGCACTGGAGCAAGCTGGTAAGTACTTTTTTATTGCTAATACACTGTGGCGGTGGCAGTTTTGCAGGAGTACCGACGGGAATGAGCCTAAGGCTGCAGAGAAGCGAGCCCATTGCAAGGATGTGTATCTGATAGGTATTAATTCATCCCTTTTTATAGCACGGTGCAAGAGTTGAGTAAGAGCCTGCTTCGCTTTGCCTGCAGACACTGAATGTAAATAAATGGTGGATGTTGTCATCACTCATGCAGCTGAATGGTAACGCTGAAAAAAAGTTGCATTATCTCACCCCCTGAGCTTCCCTGTGCCCTGCACCATCCCATCAGCCTTACTGAGAGAAGGGGGAAAAAGAAATTCCTGCATAACACAAACAGTAGCTCATCACCGCTGACAAATATTAGAAGCAATTACAAACATTTGAGATTGATGATGCATTTTACACGCAGGAAAACTCATCTGCTGGTTTCTGTTTGCCTGGAGAGGAACCACCTTATGAGTGCAGATGGTTTTGTTTTCCAACATGTTGTTTTCTTCCTGAATAGTTGCTAGGTGATCTGTAAATAAGATTTAGCTGGTGAATGAATGGGACCTCCATGCTGGCAGAGAAAACCTAATACATGTTACTAGGACAGCTTACATGAGTGGGGGGCAGAAGGACACCAGGCAAGATCTCGGGAGCCTTTACACCTCTCCTTTGCTTCTGTACCGATACATATACCTAGAAAACTATTCCTTCAGAGAAAACATATATTCTTAATGTCAAATTTTAGCCCTCTTCTGCTCAAGTGTTCCTATAAGAAATATTCTCATGTTTTGGAAATGAACACTTGATCCAAGCGATCTTGTTACAGCAGCATTGTTCTTCATCGATGGCGAAGCTGTCATGTCTAATGCAAATAAAACACACTGATCTACATCTGAGCAGAGTCAGGGGAGTATTGGATTGCTGTGTTTCAGCACAAATGCTGGGTGAGGGAACTAGGGGTGGCTGTGCTTTTTCATCCGTCTGCTGGAAATGCTTCCTGGCATGCTGAGACAACGTTAACATTAAGTAACTGATTTTTAGAAAATGCCTTTTGAAGACTAAAGTGTATCTGTATTATGTATGTGCATTTGTTATAAATGGGTGTTTATCTTTAATAAAGGGCTGTACTGCATGTATAGAATATTCCAAGTGTAATTCAAAGTAGGGTTTTGAGTGTGGTGCTGTGATCTACAGTGACTCCCGTTATTAATTTAGTACGTGCTGTCCTTAGGGCATTAAGCAAATATTTTATAGAGCAATAAATGTTCAGATACTCTTCTCCTCCTAGCCAGAGATCCCTTTACCCCACTGTGACGGAGTAAGTGTGCTTTAAAGTGGCTGTAAATTGTAATGACATCCTCTTAAAGCTTTTAATGTGCTCAGTTGTATGAAAAGGTCTTGGTGAAGCTCAAAATTTGGCCTTTGCCGCAACCTTAGCGTTCTTTGTTGCAAACCTAAATGGATTAAGCTTTGCCCTATATTTTGAAGATGCAGAGTGGTTTTTCTCGTTGCACACACGGAGGAGCAGGTGCAATGGAAGAACAGTCAGTGGTGCCTTGCCCGAGGCTATTAAAAAAAAAAAAAGAATCAGGAAGAACTGAAAGAAACCCCTGGGTTTGATGGCTTTGCCTTGGCTCCGAGGTCAGGCTTTCTCCCTGGAGTCAGGGACATGGTGCCAAGCACGCCTTCCAAAGTCCCCCAGCCTATTGGCAAGAAACCTCCCACTTTGCACTTGAGCCTAATATTTAATAAACATCGGTAGGTGGACTATTAAAAGCTGCTGAGTTAAGAGATCAGCGTGCTTGCTTTGCTGCAGGAACGGTATCGAAGGAACAGCAAACGGGTTCCTCGTTCTTGGGGCATAGATGTCCTGCGTCTCAGAGTGGGCAATCAAAGAAATAGGTGCCTTCGTAACGCATCACCTGGAGTTTGAGAAGCTTTTCAGCCTGGGTTTAGCCCGTGCATGAGCAGAGGCACGTGTATACACGTACCTCTCTCTGTCTTGCCTACCTGGCATCCGACTTGCAAATATTTTCGCCCATAAGTCATTGGCCAGACTGGTTCCCTTAGCAGGAGAGACGAGCTCAGGTCTGGGTCCACCTTGCTTCAAAAGGCAGGTGAAACCTTCTCAGAAGCTGGGTGCTGGGCTCTGCCTGCAGCGCAGGACCACTGCTGCGATGCCTTTGGCCCCTCCGCTGTCATCCTCGGCAGCGAGACTGGGAGCCTGAGCCTGTTCTGTGGAGGAGGATGACCGCCTGGAGGAGGACGACCGAGTTCTTGGTGAGGTGCACGGTGCTGTGGGTCGCATCGTTTTGGCAGGCAGAGCGATAGCAAGGTTGGTTGGAAGCCTTCGATTCCCACCTTTTCCGAAACATGGGAGAAAGTAGCTACCAATATGTAAATGCACTTGGAAAAAGCTCTTGTTGCTGCCAGATCCTGAAAGAAAAATGTTTTCTGCAGGTGTTGCTTTCATCAAAGCGATGGGGTCCAGTTTAGATAATTCATCTGTAGTCTCCTTATCTAATTTTAGCTACATGAAGTGAGCTTGCTTCAGCATAGATGCCACTTTTTTCTAGCTGCTCCCCTTTTCCGGTCTCTTTTTTAGCTCAATTCTAGGTGGTGAACCTGCTCCTTCACCACCACCGGTGGGTGATTCAGCAGTGGGGGAAAGCCCCAGTGGTCTGTAGTCACTGCACAGAGGTCGTGGTAGGTGTTCATGTTGGATCTGTCACGTCAGCCCAAGGAACATGAGGCCAAGTCATCCCCAGGAACACTATCTTCGTCATGCAGAGAGGATGGCCTTGTAATTAGGGCGCTGGGTTCCGTGGTAGCCTTAGGGGAGCCATTTGGTTTTTCGATGAGTCAATCCATGTCTTCGGGCTGGGAGGAGCAATGTCTTTGTTCCTTCCTATCGCCGTGACCTATTTAGATGGTTCCTGTTAGAAGAAACAACCGTCTTTTACCAAACGTACACCTTTGGCCGCAGGTTCCTGATCTCTGCTGGAACGAACAGATGTTCTGTAGCAAAACCAGCAGCGGGGCTAAAGTGGACCCCATAAGAGTCGTGGTGCTGGATGCAGAGGAAGTGTCTTGGTGCTGGTGGACTCTTTCAGATGGGCAGAAGCGCTGCCGCTGACCTCGCCGCTCGAGCGATGATTGCAGGAAGATCCCTTGAATCCAGTGATCTTTCTCATAGAGCTTTCAGGGTTTGTTCCTAATAACCGCATGCAGAGAAATATGTTGGTTTAAATACTTCTAGAGTGGGCCTCTTGGCATTTCCACTGCCTTGATAGGAGCAAAACATTCAGAGAAGGGTTTGGGGAATGTGGTTTCTTTTGAGATGACTTCTCTTGCATAACTGGAAATCTGTACAAATTACTCTGCCTGCCTTGCTGGAGATGTGTGCGGCATGGTGTGACCACATGCTGCAAATAGAAATGCCTCCCCAAGGTGTGTCCCCTCTGAATCGGACCCGACTCAGCTCAACGAGAGGTTGCACAACCTCTGAAGTGCTGACCGGAGATGCAAATGCCCCAGAGCACCCCACCCCAGCTGTCAAAAAGAGCAGCAAATTCTCCAGGAGCAATGTGAAATGGATTTTTTTAAAAAAATGAGTGGCTCAGTGCTGCATACAGTAGCGTTACATTTTGGTTAGCTTTTGTGAGATGCTGTTTTGCTGCTCACTTTGCTCCTCTGGCCCCGTGCCACTTGGCGCGGGCTTGTGACTTTGCCGTGCCAGGAGCTATATTGAGTGAAAATAGCTGGCTTTTCCGAGCGGAGCTATTGTCCCAAGGCTGCGTACTAAACACTTTTCAACTCCAATGGGTTCCTTTCCCGATGCCGAGAAAAGAAATTACCCGCCTGGCATTGCAGTTAGCGCTATGTTTTTATGTTTTCCTGTGTTTATCAGTGTTTAAAAAACAAGTTTTCTGTATTTAGCTCTTCCACAGCTGCTGTTGCTGAGGTTGTGCAAACAATTTCAAGAAATCCTGTGTTTGAGAGCTGGGGTCCCTGGCAGGGACCTTGCTCAGGAGCAGGGAGAAGTTTGTTAGAAATGCTGGGAACGGGCTGGTTTTCTGCAAGAGCAATTTAAATGCAACTCGTTGGAAGCCTGAACAGCATCTACCAGCCAAAAAACTGCCTCTTGCACAGGATCTGCGGCAGAAAAACTACTGGAAAAAGTTGCAGCCAAGGCAGACAGCGCCTGTTTTTGAGGGGATGGCAGAGTGAGACGCAGGCTGGGTTGTAAGTTCAAAGTCTTAATTCAGCCCTACTCCGTTTCCTTGATAAACGTTTAACCTCCAGTTGTACCATACTTGACTGCAGTGTGTATGTTAATTTTTTCCCAGCTTCTATTTTTAGATGCTCTTGACTTGGATTACTACAAGTGCCTTGTATTACTAAAAAGCTGCTGTTTTTAAACGGTGTAAAGCACTGTCAGTTTGCATTTTCATTGGTAAAGCTGCTGGGATCAGCAAAAGTCCCTGAGTATTGTACCTAAACCAGTGAACAGGGAAAAAATGACTGCCGTGAGATGGTTTAAATAGGGGTGATTTGGTTACAAGAAGAAACGAAAAGAGGTTGTGAACTGGAAAAGCTGTTGGGCACCATTTGTGACAGGTACTTAAGGAGGTGTTTTCAGCCTGGTGGTTTTGGGGGGTTTGAAATAAGTAGGGTAGGGGGAGAAATGGGGAGGAGGAGCGTGCTGGTCTGGGTTAAAGTCCTGGCTGGGCTAGCTCCTATTTCTAATTAATTCTAATTTGTGTGACCTTAAGTTCAGCCTGGCCATTTCCCTGCATCCCCTTTAAGTTTTGCAACTCCAATCTCCCCTTTTTGTTGCTTTATTACCATCTTGAATCCTTCCTTCTTCCAGCTGTGGGATGGGTCTATAACTGCTCATCTCTTTGGGTGCTCCCCTGCAAATTAAGCAGGTTTCCATCCTCATTGGTGTTTCTTGAAGGGATGAACGCAGCAGTCCCACATTGTGTAATGGGCCCCGTTTTCATGCTCTCAAATATTCCCACAGGTCGTCTGAACTGGTGGGCGAATGTGGATCCCAGTTGCCAAAGGCTGCTTCCCCTGGCCACCACCGGTGACGGGAACTGCCTGCTCCATGCCGCCTCCCTGGGTAAGAGCTTGACTTAATTCACGGCAGGTGGAATAATAAACCGGTTCATTTCAAACCCAGTAACGTGCACCGTGCCGGTGCCACCTCCCTTCTCTGGCTGAGGCTGGGGAAGTGGCTGTGCTGGGAGGAGAGCCCAGGACCATCCTTTGGGAGCAGGACTGACCGTTTCCCATCCATTCCTGCAGGAAAGCGGGATGCTGCCATGCAGCAGTGGGTGTGCAAGCAGTTGCAATGCTCAGTCTCTGTGGGAGAGGAATGGGTTGAAGGAAACAGGGTGCCAGTAGCCTGTGGACTTCTGAAATACCTCTCCCTTTCCATTTGGCAAGTTTTCCTGTATTTCTGAAGGAAATGTGAAATAACAGAGCCACCCCTTTCTTCCTCTTGCACGTTGAAGTTTCAGGAGCTCAGGTTTGTCTCCAGCGACTTTATCTTGTCAAGTGTGACCATAGTAAATTTTCTGAGGTTTCCAGACTTTGAAATCAGCAGGGTTGTGTATTTCCTTCCTATTTGTATTTCAGACACAGCGCAACCACAGTCTCCTTTAATCCGGTCTTGTTTTCCCATCAGACACTGATGTAAAGGAGCGTGTAATTTTGTGAACAAATATTTTGCTGCATCTGTAAGATGCTCTAGAGTTGAAAGCAGAGGTGGCAGCATCTCCATTTAGCTGCATGAAGACTCGCCACAGGTGGAAAAATGCAGGCTTTGAACCAGGAGTTTTGTTATTTAGATTGAGAAACTTGCATTTCTCTGCCTCTGTTTCCCAGTTTAGCCGCTTCCCCTGGTTCATGGCAGGTTGCAGAACCTCAGCAGATCGATGGAGCAATGCCAGCTGCTGCTAATCCTCTGCTGCTGTTTCTCCCCGCTCCCCCCCCCTCCTTGCAGGTATGTGGGGTTTCCATGATAGAGATCTCATGCTTCGCAAATCCCTTTACACCTTGATGGATAAAGGCATGGAAAGGGAAGCCCTGAAGCGGAGGTGGCGTTGGCAGCAAACACAGCAGAACAAGGAGGTAGGAACCAGACTGAACTCAGTCCTCTGTGCCGGGGAGAAAGTCTTGATACAATATCCCATGGGTCTGAGAGATGCTTCCTATCATGATAAAGTCTGTCTTGAATTTTGGGCAACTCCCTGCCTTGTGGTACTTGGCTATACCATGACAAGGCGTATCCTTCAGTCTAAGCTATGGTGAAATTCTCTTTATTACAAGGTAGGAAAATTCTTTATTAGAGCTGTGTTACGCCCAATATTGGTGGAAAACAAATGTCACCTTCAGGCATTTAATATCCAGCAGGATGTGATGGCCGTGCTGGGCTTTTAAGAGAAAAGCAACACTGTGGTGTAGGTCTCTCCAGCGATAAAGATCAGCAAGATGCGCTTCAGTCAAAGCATGGAGCAAGCTCCTTCACCAAAAAAGGAAATTAATGAACTTGCCACATTAAAGGCTTTTCAAAGCTGCGACATGGCCCCTGCCCCCC
>JANXJC010000091.1:10994092-11005465 GCA_027564655.1 Leptodon cayanensis | reverse complement strand
GGTCTGGCCAACCCAGACAGAGACGATTTGATCCAAAGAAATCCAAATTCACCCCCGAGGAGGCCATGACTCAGATTTGCCAGGCTGTGTTCCCATCCGCCGCGCTGCCTGCGGCTGTGGTGGGCGGCGGGAGGAGAGGTTGCCACAGAGGGTCTGAACGCCACTGCCAAATCCTCACGGCTTCGCCTTTACGCCGCTGCGGATCCCCGGGGAGGGGAACCGGAGGGGTGGGGGGGCCGGCTGCTCGTGCTCCCCGTTAGCCACGGTGGCCTCCGCAGTCACCAGAGCACATTCAACCCAGCAGCTCCGGCACGGGAACCCCACTCCCGAGGGAGCTCCCCACAAACGTGGGCAGCCTGGGGGAGGCATCGCCCTCCCTTTGCCTTCATTACTAAGCAAAGGCGAGGGGCGAGCCCCCCATCCTATTGCCAGTCCTCCCCCCCTCTTCTCCACCGCCCCCGGCTCGTTGTTTGCTGTAGCACAGCCCTCCCCACCGCCTCCCTTCCCTGGGTTGTTGCAATGGACTCTCCCAGTGCTCAGCGTGTGTGTCGGAGGCTGCAGCGTTAACCAGGCTGGGTCTGGTACCCGTGAGCTGTTTTCCTGCCGTATCCTTGCCGGAGCATCCGTCCTCGCAGCGCAGGAGGCAGACGCCGAAAGGAGGGCTGGAGAAGAGCGAGGGTTGAAACAGGTAAGGAGAGAAGGAAATGCCTTTTATATGGCAGATCCCCCTCCTCTCCCCGCTGCTTTTAATTAGCATCCTCGGAGCCGCTGTTTGATGGATTAGGGGTTCGGCTTCTTTCCACTTGGTGTGGCCATTTTGTCCTGGAAAACCTTGCCTCTAGCCTTGCTCTGTCTTTTTATGTGTGTGTTTAATAGCCTCTTGTCATCCCTCCCATGCGTGGGGCCGGGGAATCTCTGCCGATGGGGATTGGGATTTCGTCGCAGGGATGGGTATTTATTGTGGTGGTACCAGCAGGTTTTGGGGAGGGAGAGCGGCGCAGCTCTCGGGGGGTGGCAAAGGGGGGCATTGGAAGATGACCTTGGACACAGGCGATTTAAAACTCTTCTCCCTTGTCGCCATGTTCTTACCGTTCTGCAAAAAGGCTGGGGGCTGCAGTGGCGGGGACACGGACCCAGACGAGCCCTAACGTGGGACCTCCCGGGGAGGGGTTCGGGGTGTGCAGCGAGGCAGGACTGCATCAATTGCTGGCTCCGGTCAGACGCACGGCAGGAAGAAACAGGTCCAGAGTCCAATAACCTTGTCTAGGGCTGGCAGTGACTACTCCAGCTAATGCCAGAACGGGGCTGGCAGGGCCAGCAGTGTGTTTTTGCAACCAGAAGAGCGTTTTTGGGACACCCCCCAGGCTTTTGCCTATAGGGTGGCTGTACAATCGATGACATTTCTGACTTCCTTGTGAAATCAAACCCCTGATCTCAAAAGCATCTGTCACTGACCATTGGCTCAGCTGCTCGAGGCCCCCTGGCTCGTGCAGAGCAGCTTCTCTGTGACAGAGCTGAGCTGTGACCTTGCTCCCTGGCCCATCCTCTTCCTCGGCAGGTATTTGGCCTTTCTCTGCTCCCCTCTTCCTTTTGCCGGTTCCCTATACGTCACGGTCCATATAACGACATCCCATGGCATGGCCACATTGGGAGGCACTGCAGGGAGCTGTCAGCCCGGCTGGAGCAAAATGACCTTGGCCATGAATAGGCTCCTTCCAGGGGCCTTGGGTGCCAACAGATTTAACCCAAGGAGGGGGCTGGGGGGCTCCCCAGGATGGGCACAGGGCTGGGGTTGCTCCCAGCCAGCTGAGGAAGAGAGGGCAGTGGGTGAATTAGTGATTTTATGCTTATGATGTTTAAAAGCACCTGTCTGGCTTCATGCAGAAACTGGGGGGCCAAGCCATGCTGCAGCACTGTCCCCGGGTTCCTGCTGGGTGCGCAGAGCCAATGTGGGCTCCCGCCCTGGGGGGAGCGCTGCTGACAGCCCCGGCTATTTTGGAAGGTCTAATTTTAGCCTCCCTGCCGTGCCCCATCCCTTCGCTTGGGGAAGGGGGGGACATGGTGCTGGCTGCGTCCCTCTCCCTGCGGCTCAAATCCTGCCTTGCCGTCCGTGCCTGGCCACTACCACAGATAAAAATAGCCTTTTGGGGGGTGGGGTGGGGGGTGGTTGCGCCGACCCCCATGCCTGGGTCAGCAGCCCCTGTGGCTGCTGCCCATCCCTGTCATGAGCTGAGCTGGGCTCTGCAAGGCTCAAGGGGGTATGCTGCCTGCCCTTGGCCTTCGCAGCCTGTGGAGGGGGGGACCCTGGGCTGGGGAAGGGGGGTGCACGATGCCTGGGATGTGTGGGGACAGGGAGATGGCACCCGCAGGTTAAAGCCTCTGGGATGTATCCGGATGCCCCCTCTCCTCCCCAAAAGCCAGACCCCAGGGGTGCTCAGGGTGCCCCCAGCACCCACTGGCTCTGCTCCAGGCAGCTGGTTCAGCTTCTGCTGACACCAGCGTCTCTTGCCAAACATAACCTGCAGCCCAATCCCTTCTGGAAGTCTCCCCAGGGAGAGCGGCCTGGCGCATGTGGTCCCCAGCGCCCGCTCTGCCACCACAGCCAGCCTTGAGTTGCTGGATTGGAGCTGGGGACACAGCCGGGTCACTGTCGGTCAGCCCAGGACCCCTCTGAGGGACCCCCCCCATCCCAAACCTGCTTCCTTGAGCCCCATTGGCCCAGGGCACCAACATGCAGCACTGTGGCTGCCCTAGAAAACTTTGGGGGGGGACCCCTGTGCCCTCGAGGGGGCTGGTCCCCTTGCTGTCCCTCTGGGGTCAGTACCACTCCATCCTGCAGTCCCTGAGGAAATGGGGCAGGGGGGCTTTGGTCAGGCCTAGTTTTTGGTGGTGACTTGCAGTTGTGGGTAGATGGACTGGGAAGCAGTGATGTCCCTGGTGTCCCCCCCACACAGCTCCCTTGTTCTCTGGCCTTTGTGGGGATGGACACGGAAGGGTCAGATTTGGGCTGCAGCCCAGCCTGGGGGGTGCTGCGGTGTGTCCCCCTCCCACCAGTGATGGGCAGGGGTGTCCCCTGACCTGTGCTGTCATCAGGGACCCACCACCCTTGGGGTCACCCTGTTCCCTGCTGGTGTCAGTGGAGCCACCTTAGAGGGGTCCCCAGGGTCCCACCCCAGCACCATGACCCCCCTCTGCCCAGGGGTGCCCTGGGCTGGGGGGGGGGTGGGAATGCAGCTGTGTGGCCACACCCCCTGGAGCTCATTGGCTGAACAGCTGGGCCATGCCTCAATGGCCCCATTGATGTTGGTGGGGTGGCCACTCCCCCTGCAGCTCATTGGTCCTTGGCCCGGCCACACCTTCCCGACCCCATTGAGAGGATGGCGAGGCCTTTCCCCTCAATGGGTTGGGTGGGCTGTTGGGGGGAGATTGAGGGTCCCCATGGCCTGGGGGGGCCCTGGCCTGGCGGGGGTGGGGGATGGAGGGGCTGTGGGACCCTCCTGCTCCCTGCTGGCATCCGTCACTGCTGGGATCCCCAGTGGGGGTCCAAGCTCGGGGGCGTTATGGCCCTGCAGAGCTCTGGGCTTGGACCTTCCTGTCCCCAAGGGACACCGGGGTCCCTGGATGGGCAGATGGGGCAGGTGGCCTTGCAATGGCAGGGGAGATGTGGGCCAACCCCCTCATCTTTCAGCTTGTTTTGTTTGTCCATGCAGATCTGTCCTCCCTCTCGCCGTATTGAACCTGTGGGTGCTGCGCTCCCTTCTCCCGCAGATTTATTTATTTAGGAAGTGCCGTTGGGTTTTGGTTCAAATGGGCAGCTGGGGAAAAGAGACAGAGGGAGGCAAACACATGCCATAGCCTGTGCTCAGCCACATTTTTAGACATTGGAGAATACACCTTGGATCCCACCCTGATGTCAATGGGTGTCTAAATCCTACAGAAACGTGGGCACCCATGAGAACTTTGGTCCTCCAAGTGAGGGGAGAGGGCACCTGAGCACGGGGGGCTGGCATGGACCCGGTGTCCCCCAGAGCTGTCCCCATCCAGGCCCCCCACTGTGGGTGCCTGGCCCCGAGCTGGGCTCGCTGCGCCCAGGTCCCTGCCCTGGGGTGAGCCCCCCTGCCACCTTGCTGTGGAGTGGGGGTGCCCCAAATCCTCCTCTTTCCATCTGAGATGGGAAAAAGTGCCGCGAATGCTGGTGGGGGGAGGTCAGAGTGGAGCAAACCCCGGGGTGAAGTGGGATGCGGAGCCATTCCCACCCTAAAATGGCCCCTGCTTGTCTCTGGGCTCCTCAGGTCCGGGCTGGTGTCCAGGGTCCTCCCATATCCCCTGCCAGCCGGTGCCACACGGATGGGTAGTGCCGTTGCCCATCTCCCCGCATCCCACCACGGCCCCCAGGTGTGAGGGTGCAGCCCCCGAAGCAGAGACACACCACCACCCCCCCCACCCCCAAATCCCGGTGTCCAGGACGATCCCACCGGCACCATGGATGAGAGCTTCCGAGACCGGACGGCATTCATCCGGGGCGCCAAGGACATCGCCAAGGAGGTGAAGAAACATGCGGCCAAGAAGGTGAGCAAGGGCGTGGACCGTGTGCAGGATGAGTACACCAAGCGCTCCTACTCCCGCTTCGAGGAAGAGGAGGATGATGAAGACTACCCACCCCAGGACGGCTACTACCGAGGGGGTGAGGGGGCCAACGAAGAGGAGGGGGCTTCCAGCGATGCCACCGAGGGTCACGATGAGGAGGATGAGATCTACGAGGGCGAGTACCAGGGCATACCCCGGCACGACTCGCTGAAGACCGGGGAGCGGTTGGGGGCCGAGGCGACCGTTGGCGCCTTCGATGACAGTGAGGGACAGCGACGGAAGGACAAGGAGGAGCTGGCGCAGCAGTACGAGCTCATCCTGCAGGAGTGCGGCCACGGCCGCTTCCAGTGGACCCTCTACTTCGTCCTGGGACTAGCCCTCATGGCTGACGGCGTGGAGGTCTTCGTGGTGGGCTTCGTCCTGCCCAGCGCAGAGAAGGACATGTGCCTCTCTGACTCCAACAAGGGCATGCTGGGTGAGGAGGGGACGGGGCGGGGTGCTGGGAGATGTGGGGGGAGAGGAGCAGGTAGAGGGATGGGGGGACATGAGTGGATGGGGGGACATGGAGGGGTGCTGGGAGATGAGGGATGTGGAAAGATATGTGGGGACACAGAGGGACATGGGATGTGGGGGCACCTGAGCAGATGGGGAGTTGAAGGGACACTGAGGGTATGGGGGACAAGAGCAGATGCGGGATATGGGGTGACACGGATATGGGGGACAAGAGCAGATGGGGGATATGGGGTGACAGGAGCAGATGAGGGGACATAGAGGGACACAGGAGAGACAGACGACATGGGGAGATGTGGGGAGGGACAAGCAGATGGGAACATGGAAGGATATAGGGGATATGGGGGGACATGAGCAGCTGAGGAGATGGAGGGACATGGAGGGTATAGGGGATGAGCAGATGGAGATATGGAGGGACACAGATATGGGGGCACACAAGCAGATGGGGATATGGAAGGACGTGGGATGTGCGGGCACGTGAGCAGATGAGGGGACATGGTGGGTATGGGGGACATGGGACAAAATGACCAGATGGGGATATGGAAGGATGTAGAGGGACATGAGTATGAGGAACGTGAGTGGGTATGGGGTGACACCAGCAGATAGGGGATATGGGGGGACATGAGGGATGGGGGGGACACAGGGAGATGTGGGGAGATATGAGCAGGTGGGGACATGGGGAAACATGAGCAGACAGGGATGTGGAGGGACATGGAGGGTCCTGGGAGCTATGGGGATGTGGAGGGACATGAGGGCATACAGGGATGTGAGAGTACACGAGGGGACATGGGGACACTGGGGAGCATGGGGACATGCGGGGATCAGAGAGGCACAGGTAGAGGTGGGGGGCATGGGGAGTGTGGGGATGGGGAAGGACAAGGGGCCTCAGGGAGATGTGGGGGGATGTGGGACATATGGAGGGTCACAGCAGGTATGGGGGAGAGTGGGACATGAGAAAATATGGGGGAGATGGCAAGACAGGGAGATTGGGGACCACAGGGAGGTGTGGGGGGACACAGGAGATGTGGGGCTATGGGGGGACAGAGGCAACATGGAGGAACATAGATGTGGAGGGATGCAAGGAGACATGGGAGGACATGGGGACACAATCCAGGGGGTATGGAGGGATGTGGGGTATGGGGGGACACCACAAGATGGGGGAGGGACATGAGAAGATGTGGGGGGCTATAAGGCTGGGGGAGGGGGGCATGGAGATGCAGAGTGAGATGTGGGGGCCAGGAAGAGATGTGGGGACAAGGAGGGACATGGGGGTAGTGATGGGAACCCTCCCTGGGGTGTAGGGCTCCCACCATCCTCCTCCTCCCAGTCCCACACTGGTCCCCACCTGAGCAACGGGAAGAGGGGGGCCGGGCGGGGGGTGAACGCCACTGCGCAGTCAGGCTGTGATTCATGGCCCCCCCGGCCCTGCAGCCCCCCCTGGCTTATGTCCCTGCTGCAGCCAGGCATGGCGGGGGGGCTGAGGCAGAGCCCCCCCCATCCCTCCTGCCCAGGGCTGATAAGGGAATGCTGAGAGTAGGTTTGGGGGGGCTGCAGGCGGCTGCGTTGGCTGCACTGCGGCGTGCTCCCCGCTTCTCCATGGTGCCTGCTGCAGCCTGAGCACCCTCCCTATCCCAGGTGTTACTGGTCCCCCCCTCCCTCCCTCCCTGAGACCTGGCAAACTTGGGGCAGGAGTAGGGGCTGGATGCGGAGGATATGGGGGGTCCTGGGGAGCCGGCTGGAGCTGGGGACATCTCCGCACCCCCCCCATCCCATGGTCCCCAAGCAGAGCAGGGAGGACAACGCAGATGTCTGCCCTCCACCCCCCCACTTATATGTGGGGGTCAGTCCCCCCCTCCCTGTGAGGGGACCCAGGCATCCTGGCTGTGCTCAGTTCAGGGTGGGGGGTGTCACTGAGACCCCCATGGCCCCCCAGCACCGAGCCCCTGCCCCGATCACCATCACCCTCTACCAGGTGACTCGGCGTGTGGGTCACTGGGTCCCCAGGACTGATGGCACTGTGTCCCCCATTCACCCCCCAGGGCTCATCGTGTACCTGGGCATGATGGTGGGCGCTTTCCTGTGGGGCGGGCTGGCCGACCGCCTGGGCCGAAGGCAGTGCCTCCTCATCTCCCTCTCCGTCAACAGCGTCTTTGCCTTCTTCTCCTCCTTCGTCCAAGGCTACGGCACCTTCCTCTTCTGCCGCCTCCTCTCAGGCGTGGGGTAAGGGGGGGGGCACGGTGTTGTGTAGGGGACCCAGATGTGCGGGCCCCCTATGTTGGGGGCTGAGCTCCATCCGGCTCCCTTGCTGTGCCGAAACCCCCCGTTTGTTGTGGCGGTGGGGATGCCGGCGCGGGCGGTGATGCCGTTCTGCCCTCTGTCCCCCAGCATCGGCGGCTCCATCCCCATCGTCTTCTCTTACTTCTCGGAGTTCCTGGCACAGGAGAAGCGTGGGGAGCACCTGAGCTGGCTCTGCATGTTCTGGATGATCGGGGGCATCTATGCCTCCGCCATGGCTTGGGCCATCATCCCCCACTACGGTAAGAGCCTCCCGGTACTGGAACGTGCAGCGAGTTTGGTGGGTCTCAGCACCACCACTATGTCCAGTCCCATCTCCATAGGCTGGAGCTTCCAGATGGGCTCGGCGTACCAGTTCCACAGCTGGAGGGTCTTCGTCCTGGTCTGCGCCTTCCCCTCGGTCTTTGCCATCGGGGCACTCACCACCATGCCTGAAAGCCCCCGCTTCTTCCTGGAGGTGAGTGGACCTGGGGGGATGCAGGGCCATATCCTGCTGGGGGTGTGGGAGTGGTGTTGCGGGTGCAAGCAGGGACCCTGAGTGGGTGGTGGGACGGTGGCAGGGACAGGCAGGGACCCCGAGTGGGTGATGGAGATTGGGACACCTACACAGGGACCCCCAAGTGGGTGGCAGGACCCAAGCAGGGACCCCAAGTGGGTGGTGGGACTGGGGCAGGATTGGTCCCAGGGTGAGTCTGGGCTCTGCCTTGCAGAATGGCAAGCATGATGAGGCCTGGATGGTGCTGAAGCAAGTCCACGACACCAACATGCGGGCCAAGGGCCACCCCGAGAGGGTCTTCTCGGTAAGGTCCC
This sequence comes from Leptodon cayanensis, assembly GCA_027564655.1. Classification (NCBI taxonomy): domain Eukaryota; kingdom Metazoa; phylum Chordata; class Aves; order Accipitriformes; family Accipitridae; genus Leptodon; species Leptodon cayanensis. Next base: position 10,997,263 of record JANXJC010000091.1, on the reverse strand, counting down.
CCCCACCCCAGGGCTGAGCCTCCGGGCACCTGGCAGCCTGGGGGTGGGCTCCTCAGGGAGCAGGGGGCTGCAAATTTCCACCTCTGGGAAAAGCACCTCCCGGAGCGGGTCAGCCCTGCTTTAATGGGTGGGGAAACTGAGGCACGAGGTGGGGACGGGTCTTACCTGGGAGCCTGGCCGAGGCTGGTGCTTCCCAGTATCCCCAAACTGTTGCCCCCTCTGCCACCCCGCAGGTCACCCACATCAAGACCATCAAGCGGGAGGACGAACTCATCGAGATCCAGTCGGACACCGGCACGTGGTACCGGCGCTGGCTCGTCAGATTCCTCAACCTCTCGCAGCAGGTGAGCCCAGATCCTGCCCCAGGGTGGACCCACTCCCCTGCCGTGTCCCCTTGTCATCTCTCATGTCCCCCCCCATAGGTCTGGAGCAACTTCCAGCAGTGCTTCGTGCCCGAGTACCGCCGCATCACGCTGATGATGATGGCCGTGTGGTTCACCATGTCCTTCAGGTGGGGCTGGGGGGACCTGCCAGCTGTGCTGGGGTGGGACGCCAGGGTCAGCTCCAGAGGGGGGAGGCATCCAGGGGTGCTGTCAGCCCACAGCATGGCCAGAGCTGGGCAGCGTGGGGATGGGACTGGGATGGGACAGGCAGCACTGGGATGGGACTGGGATGGGATGGACAGCACTGGGATGGGACTGGTATGGGACGGGCAGCACTGGTATGGGACTGGCAGCGCTGGGATTGGACTGGGATGGGACTGGTGATGCTGGGATGGGACTGGGATGGGATGGACAGTGCTGGGAAGGGACAGGCAGCACTGAGACGGGACTGGAATGGGACAGGCAACACTGAGATGAGAGTGGGATGGGATGGGCAGCACTGGGATGGGACTGGCAGGCGGACAGACAGCACCGGGACTGGACGGACAGCACTGGAATGGGACTGGCAGTGGGATGGACAGCACTGGGACAGGACAGGCAGCACTGGGACGGCACGGGCATCGTGGTGCCCAGGTTCAGCCCCTCTCTCCCCACAGCTACTACGGGCTGACGGTCTGGTTCCCGGACATGATAAAGCACCTGCAGAACATCGAGTATGCCTCACGCACCAAGCTCTTCACCCACGAGAAGGTCCGGCATTTCACCTTCAACTTCACCCTGGAGAACCAGATCCACAAAGGCGGGGAGTACTTCAACGACAAGTGTGTCCTAGGGGGTGCTGAGGCTGGGCCTGCTCGTTGCATGAGTCGAGGTGATGAGCCCGGCTCTCCCCCCCCGCCATTCCAACCCCACCAGGTTCATTGGCCTGAAGATGAAATCAGTGACGTTTGAGGACTCGCTCTTCGAGGAGTGCTACTTCGAGGACATCACCTCCAGCAACACCTTCTTCAAGAACTGCACCTTCATCTCCACTGTCTTCTACAACACGGGTAGGAGGGGGGGCTGGTCAGGACGGTCCCCAAGGGGGTGACAGAGATGGAGGGGGGGTGACCCCACTAAACCCCTTCTCCATCCCCACAGATCTCTTTGAGTACAAGTTCATCAACAGCGAAGTGGTGAACAGCACCTTCCTGCACAACAAGGAGGGCTGCCAGCTGGACTTCAGCGACGACAACAACGCCTACATGATCTACTTCGTCAGCTTCTTGGGCACTTTGGCCGTCCTCCCCGGGAACATCGTCTCGGCTCTCCTCATGGACAAGATTGGCCGCCTTCGCATGCTGGGTGGGCATTGAGGAAGAAATGTTTTACGCCGCAGGTGGTGAGACACTGGCCCAGGCTGCCCAGAATGGTGGTCGATGCCCCATCGCCGGAGACATTCGAGGTCGGGTTGGACGGGGCTCTGAGCAACCTGATCGAGTGGGAGATGTCCCCGCTCATGGCAGGAGGGTCAGACTAGGTGACCTTTAAAGGTCCCTTCCAACCCAAACCGGTCTATCATCTCCTGCCGCAGTTTCCCCTCCTCGATGTGGCGGGCGGGGAGGATGCTCATCCCCTTTCCCAACCCTGACCTGTCCCCGTGTCCCACCGCAGCCGGCTCCAGCGTGATGTCCTGCATCAGCTGCTTCTTCCTCTCCTTCGGCAACAGTGAGTCGGCCATGATCGCGCTGCTCTGCCTCTTCGGCGGCGTCAGCATTGCCTCCTGGAACGCCCTTGACGTGCTCACAGTGGAGCTCTACCCCTCCGACAAGAGGTGCTGGGGGCGAGGCGTGGGGTGCTGGGTGCAAGATGTGGGATGCCAAGTGGGAGAGCTTGGGTGCCAGTTGGGAGGTTTTGTGTGCTGGTTGCAAGATGCGGGGTGCCAGATATGAGGTTTTGGATGCTGGGTGCCAGATTCGGGTCCTGGGGGTGAGGTTTTGGATGCCAGGTGCAAAGCACAGGGGGCTAGATGCAGAGTTTTGGGTGCTGGTTTGAAGATGCAGGGTGCCAGGTTTGAGGTTTTTGGGTGTCAGGTGTGATGGCTTGGGTGCTGGGTGCAAGACATAGGGTGCTGGGGGTGAGATTTTTGGGTGCTTGGTGCAAGGCATGGAGTGCTAGATGCAAGGTTTTGGGTGCTGGTTGCAAGATGTGGGGTGCTGGGTGCAAGGTTTTGGTTGCCAGGTGCCACTTGTGGGGTGCGGGGTGCCAGGTGTGGGGTGCCAGCTGCTGGGTGTGGGGTTTTGGGTGCTGGCTGCAAGGCATGGGGTGGAAGGTGCAATGTTTTGGGTCCCAGGTGTGAGGTTGTGGGTGCCAGGTGTGAAGTTTGGAGTGCTGGGTGCCAGCTGCCAGATCTGGGGTGTTGGATGCTGGGCGTGGGGTACTGGCTGCTGGGTACAAGGTTTTGGGTACCAGCTGCAAAACACAGGCTGCCAGCTGTGAATTTTGGGGTACCACCTGCACACCATGGGTGCAACCCTGAGGTTCTGGCTGCGGGCCAGAAGCGATCCCTTGGGGCCACCTGCCGCCATTTCCCCCCCACAGGACGACAGCCTTTGGGTTCCTCAATGCCCTCTGCAAGCTGGCGGCCGTGCTGGGCATCAGCATCTTCACCTCCTTCGTGGGCATCACCAAAGCGGTGCCCATCTTCCTGGCCTCTGCTGCCCTGGCCCTCGGCAGCTCCCTCGCCTTGAAATTGCCGGAAACTCGGGGGCAAGTCTTGCAGTGATGGGGGGGGGGGGGAAGGCTGAGG
>JANXJC010000091.1:10929152-10978306 GCA_027564655.1 Leptodon cayanensis | reverse complement strand
CCGGACAGGTGCATATTCCTTATAAAAATCCCAATTATATTGATAAAGGGAGTGGGAGCTGCAAATCCAGCAGTGACTCCCGCTGAAAATGATGGGCAGAGCTGTCAGTCACAGTCAATCAGAGCCGAGGAGCCAAGCTGGCGGGGGGGAGGGGGGGGAGAAGAATTAAAAATAATAACAAAAAAAAAAATTTAAAATTTTTGAGTGCTGCTGGAACAGCGTGGGGGGTTGGCACAGCCATCAAGCTGCAGTCTTTCTTTTTTATGTTACTCCTTCTTTTCTTAATAGTGGAGAATATGTCCAGGGAAAATATAAAATTCCTGCCTCATGTTCCCATTCTAATTCCCTTTTCCCTGTCAAGTTGCAGCTAAAAGCAGCAAGTCTGTCCCCTTTTTGTCAGCCCAGAGAAACTTCATGTCCCTCCAGCCCCAAACTGTCACCTTAGGGGGTGACCCAGGGTATAAAATTAAAATATATCAGTTGAAGCACTTAAAAAGCCTTTATTTGATTCCAAGGGGCAAATAAATGAGGGGAAAAGCAGCATTTAACATCCCTCCCCGGGAGCTCCCAGGTTGTCCCTGCGGTGCCACCACCCCCTGGCAGGTTGTCCCCAGGGCTAGTTACAACCTGCCAGCCTTTAGCTGCTGCGGGGATGGGGTTTATCCTTCTTTTCCCCCGGTTTGGGGTTGCTTATGGCTGGCTGGGTTTGCCCGAGAGGGAGCTGGGGGGGGGGGACACACACGAGCTGCGTCCCAGCTGCTTCCCTCCCTGCCTGTGCTTGCAACCCCATCCCTGGTGTCTCCAACGCCCATCCCTGGTGCCTCTGATGCTGCTTCTGGTGCCTCCAACCCCATCCCTGGTGTGTTTAATGCTGTTCTTGGCTCTGCTGCACCCCTGCACATGTAGCAAGTGCCATCCCTGGGGCATCTGACACCTCTTCGGGTGCCTCCAACCTCATGCCTGGTGCCTCCAACCTCATCCCTGGTGCCTCCAACTCCATCCTTGGTGCATCTGATGCTGCTTCTGGTCCATCCAACACCATTTCTGGTCCCTCCAACCCCATTCCTAGTGCAGCTGCTGCTGTCCCCATCCCTCCTACATCCCTGTGCAGGCACCTAACATCAAGGCACACCCTCCAGTCCCCATCCCACGCCGCCGTCCTTGATGCTCCTCGCACAGACACCCGCACCCCCTCTTCCTGCCATGCTTCCCCCTCCCAGCACGGCCATCACTCCTCTGACGGCTTCTAATTTTAGCGACCTGGAGGCGATCCAACAGCGATGGGTGCGGGGGGGGGAGGCAGATAAATGTCTCGATCAATCGATTAAGTAGCTGTTTGGCTGCCATGAGCTCAGCGCCCGGCAGTTGGGCGAGCGATGGCCAAACATCCCAGCCCTGGGCTGATGATGTGGGAGGGGTCCTTCCCCACCCCAGGGCTGGCTCCTCCTGGGGAAGGGCAAGGAGAGCCCCAAAAGAGGCTGGAAAAGGGGTGGGGGTGCCCAGGATATGGCCACCCAGCACCCACTGGGATGCTTGCCCAGTTCACAGTGGGATTTGCACTGCAAGCGAGCCCAGTGCAGTGTGTGCATTTATGTGCACACCTGAATGTGCTTACATGTGCATGAATGCATGTGTGTGCACATGTACATGCATGCATGTGTACATCTGTGTGTGCACATGAGTGCGTGCCTGAATGTGCATATATGTGCATGCATGTACGTGTATGCATGTGTACATGTATATGCATTCATGAAGGTGCATATACATGTGTGCATGTACACCTGCCTATGTACCTGGGTATGCATGCAAGCACCTGTATGTATGTGCATGCATGTACATGCACATGTGCATGTGGTGGTGCTGGGAGGGAATCGATAACTGGGAGATAACTTTGCAGTCAGTAGGTAGCTGCTAAGCAAAGGCGCTGCCCTGGCTCCTTCACCCCTTGCAAGCTGGAGGCTGGTCAGAGTAGAGGTCCCCGCCGGGAGGGTTTGACTGTGACCATGACCCCTTCCCGGGCTGTAGGGCCGGCTGTGGGCCCCAGGTGAAGCTGCTCCCGGGGGTTATGGCTAGGCCTTCTCCAGTCCCCATCTCCTTGGGATCCCAAAGGATGCTTGGGAGCTGTCGAGGTCAGGGGTCTTTTGGGGACCTGAGGGTTGGTAGAGGCCACACCAGCTCCCAGAGCTGTTGCTCCTAATGCCAACGTGGAGGTGACTGTCCCCACAGGCTTTGGGGGATTGCAGTGGTGATGGGGGCTCTGGCAGGACCTGGGGCTGCAGCCGCCCGCAGGTTCAAGTTCAGAGTGCAATAACGTCTGCCAGCACAGCAGCATCGCTCCCTGCACTGGGGAAACTGAGGCACAACTGGGCATGGGGCACCCACATGTGTCCTCCTCCCCCGCCCAGCTCCACTCCCCCCAGTGTTAAACCCTGTGGAGAACTCCTCAAGGTCGCCTCGGTGCCGGGAGCTAATTTACAGACCTGACATTAAGGCACCAGACAAAATCTCGCAACCTGGAGCTAGGGTGGCTTATATACGATGGGAGGATTTATCAGGCAGCACGTGGGCAGCAGATGGGCAGCAGCGCTCGCCAGGGCCGGCAGCCCCCGCCCGAGCATCAGCTGGGGCACCCGCACCCCTCGCCAGAGTCCCTCTGCCTGTCCCCTGCCCCGCTCTGCTCTCTGGATCCAGCCCCGGTCTCCCTCTGGCTCTGCCAAGCTCTGGGAGAGGGTCTGTCCCCTCCGGACCCTCCACCCGAGAAGGGCCTGCAGTGCCCCCGTGCAGCTCCTTCAGCTGCTCCCCGTGGCCAGTCCTGCAGCCGCTGCATGGGGCTGCCCAGGCTGGCTGCTCCCATCCCCAATCCCATCCCATCCCCATCCTTATTCTTATCCTCAACGCTTTCCCTTTCCGATTCCCATCCACATCCTCATCTCCATCCCATTTCCACCTTCATCCCTACCCCCAACCCTGTCCCCATTTTCAACTCCATCCCTGTTGCTGTCCCTGCCCATTCCCATCCTCACTCTAATCCCATTCCCATTCCCGACCCTTTTCCCATCCCCATCCTTATCTGAATCATCTTCACCCTTTTCCCAGTCTCATCCTCACCTCATCCCAAATCCTCATCCTTATCCTCAGTACTTCCCCATTCCGATTCCATCCCCACCTCCATCTTCATCCCCATCCCCATCCTCATCCCAAACCCATCCCCATTCCTGTCCCTCTCTCCACCCCGCGACACAGCCGTGCCATGTCACCACCAGCCCTGCGGGGTGCAGAAGAAGGGGACCCCATCCTGCCCCACTGGGGAAACTGAGGCACACACCACTCCGAGCCCTAGTAAATCACCAGCAGCTCTGAACCCACTTGGCGGGGGAAGGCAACGGCTGCAAATTAACCAAACTAAGTTTTTTTGTGGTGAGCTCCGGCGCTGGTGCAGGATCTAGGGGGTGTAATTGCACAGGGAGTGTTCCCAGGCCTCTGCAAAATATGAAGACTTTGGGAAAAAATCAAATTGACAAGAGAATAATAAGCAAGTGAGGGAGCAGCAGACTTGGGGAAGTCTCTGGTGTGGGAGATGCCGGCACAAAGGGAACAATCCTGGTCAGCAGCTTGCTGGCAAGGCTCAGCTGATGGCGGCGAAGGCGCGAGGGCTGCGAGGGGAAGTGTGGCTGGGGTCAGCTGCAGTCGGGATCAGCAGGGAGGGGGGATGGTGGTGGCCTTGGGACAGGCCATCAGGGGCGACTCAACCCTTGTATTAGACACTAGAGAATCCACATGGACACAACCCCACCATCACCAAACAACCCTAGGGGCGATAATCCCCCGGTGCTGACAACTCCCCCAGCCGGGGTGAATACCTCCTCGCCCTCAGGACCTCATGCCCTGGGGCCTCTCCCCCACTGGGCCCCAGGAAGTTTCTAATGAGCTTAAGTCAATGTTGAGTCAATACCATGGCCCGGCACCCCCAGCCCCAAAGAGCCCCCGGGGCCTCCCATGCTGGGATGGCCTGTCTGTTTCTGCTGTGGTGAAGAAATCGCCCCTTCCCACCTCCCTGCCTGTCTCCCTCTGTGCCTCAGTTTCCCCACCAGCCCTGCCCAGGAGAAGACCAATACGGGCTGGGGAAAGTGGGGTGGGAGTGAAAACGAGATGTCCCACAGCACCCATGTCCCCTCCCTCACTAGCCAGGTGCTTTGTTAGGCTCAATGTCCCCTCAGGACCCCACTCCCGGCACAGGACAGGATGTCCCCCGGCACCGGCATGTCCCCACGGATGGTCTGGAGGTAATCCATCTTCTGGAAAAGCGCAGTGCTAACTCCGGCAGCTGGCCCTTCCCGTAAGCACTCGTTAATTAATGCCAAATCGCCGCACGATTACAGGACGTGGAAATCAAATGACTTCATTGTGATTAAGGTTTATTGCCGCCGGGGAGCGACAGGACGAAGAATCATTTGCTGCTTATTGGAAAGGGCCGTGGGGAGCATTCGCCGGTGCCGTGCTGGCGTGATGGAGCCGCCCACGCCGGCACCAAGGGACCTGCCAGGCATCCGTCCCCTTCGTCCCAAGGCCGTCGTCCCCGAGCTGGGGAGGTGGGACATCAGGGTCACCGGTGGCATGGATGGGACAGTGATGCCGGTGCCGTGGATGGGACGGCGATGCCGGCTCTGCTGGAAACATCCCCATGGGACAAGGTGGTCTCCATCCCCAGGGGATGTGGGGACATCGAGCACCCTCATGGCGCTGAAGTGCCCATGTTTTGTGGCTGGGGGGGACCTCAGGCACGTCCCCATCACCTCTGCAGCATGGAGGACAGTGGGGGTTTTTGTGGCAATCACCAAAAATCACTCCCTGGGCCCACTTCCCGGGTGGGACACACCAGGCAGAGAGCAGTGATGGGTGACACTGAGGGGGGGAGGCTGCCCCTTCCCCAGTGCGGGGACAGGAAGCCCCACCCACTCTCATTAAACCCCTTTTCATCCTACTTTGATCTCCCTCCCACGCCCAGGGTCAGCGCAGGCAATGACGATGACGGCACCCATGACTGGCACCGGTGGTGGTGGTGGTGTGTGTGGGGGACACCCTTCTCTGAAACCAGTGGGCCCCCCCCAACCCTCTCAAGCTCAACGAGTCGCGCCTGAAAAGCCGGGAACTGGTCAGGTTAGGGGAGGAAAAAGGATACTGGGCTTTACAGTAACGCACACTATAGAGCCACTGTTTCGGCAGTGACCCCCTGGGTCAGAGGTGAAGGGTTTCCCAGGAGTGTCTTTGAAGAGAGCCATCTTTGATGAGAAAAGAGCCTCTATACAGATGTCTCATAATTACCATGAGAATGTGGAGTACATGGCTGCTGCGCCAGCCCCAAAGGGAGCTTTAATGGAATGTCATTAAAACCCCAGTTCGGGAGGTTTCTCTTCCCTCCTGCTTTGCCCCACTTTAACCTCTTTCAGGCTCAAATCCCCCCCTCCACTGCCTCGATGTGCCTCACTGCAACGATGCCGGGCATCCCGGCATCCACCTGAGCCCCCTTGGGTTTGGGTACCCTGGTGCCACATGGGGATGCTCGGGGTTTGAAGGCATCGGTTTGGGTTGAAGGAGGCAAATTCCTCCAGCCCAGGGGAGGTTTTGTGTGGGATGAGGAGGGGTGTGCCCGGGCAGGACAGGACTGGCATCTCCATCCCTGGCAGAAGCCGCCCGAGTGCCTCCCAAAGGGGATTGATTTATTTTTGAATCAAATCTCTCTAAACCCAGCCCAGGGTGGTGCAGAGGGGCAGCCCTGCCTGCAGTGAGGCCAAAGGCTTCCCCTCTCCCTTGCCATGGGCACTGCAGGCATCGCCCATCAGCACCACAAATCTTGGGGAGCTGGGCTGTACCGAGGCCAGGCAGCAAACACTGACCCCAGCTCAGGTCCCCTCCCAAAAATTCAATTAAAGCCTCTCTGTGACACTCTGGGTACCCAGAGGGTGGCCGGGCTCCTCCGTCCCGTGCCCTTGGCTGACCCCCTCCACGTGATAAACCGCCACTAATAAAACCGGTGGCGGGGCTAATGTATCTGAATCTGCCTTTGATACACGGGGGACCCAGTGTCAAGGGCAGCGGTGGCCCCAGCGCAGCGCGTGAGGTTAATCTCCGTGAAATCGTCCCTTCAGCCTGGCTTTTATCTGCGTGTCAAGACGTCGGGGCAGGGAGGGTGAACGCGGCTGGGGGCACTGCTCGGCACAGCCGGGGCGGCACGCACCGAGACGTCCATCCCCATTCCTGGAGGATTTTACTCCCTTTCACCCTTAACTCTGGCCGTCGGCGCATCTCTCTGGTGTCTCTCCAGGCCACAGAGAGCCAGTGATGTCCTTCCCGGCCAGGTAAATCTTGGGATGCAGCAACATCAACACACACCTCTGAAATGGGACCCAAAAACCCAAACCTGTGTAAAGAGTGCCGATGGGAAAAATCTGAGCTAAGCAGTGAAACCTGAGCCTGGAGGTGGTCAGGGGCTTCATTTCAATGGTTGTGGGTTTTATTTAGGGCAAGCAGACAAGGCAAAAAGTGTTTTAAAGCAGAAAACGCCATTTTTTATCTTTTCATATACCCCCACCTTGGGGGTGGGCTTGGGAGGGAGACACCAGGCTGTTCCCCTCCACAGTGTGGTGGGGAGATGAGGATAAACAGTGAAAGAGATGGAGGAGAATAGAGAGAGGTGGAGAGAGGGAGGGAGGGACGGGTGGATCTGGGGAAGGAAGGATGGACAGACAATACGGCATCCCTGGAAAACCAGGACATTTCAGGCTTGAGGGCGCCTGTGCAGCCCCCCAGGACCCTGTTCAGCTTGGCTATGGGTGAGATTTCTCACTGGAAACATATTTCAAGTCCTCCCCAGATAAAAACCATCAGACACACTTGCTTTGGCCCTCCCGGTCCTGGTACCACGGGCTCAGGCATCCAGGTCCCTCCCAGGCCGTGGTACCCAGCCGTGGTCATGCCGATGCAGCCCCAGCTGATGGAGCCCAGAAAGGCGATGTGCGGTGGGGGTGAGACCCTGGGGTGTGGGGGGATGCAGTGTCCTGCATCTTCTGTACGCGGGGCCAGCTGGGAAACCATTTCTAAGGGGAAAAAAAGAGAGTGATATTAAAAAAACAGTGGCGTCTTGGCTGAAGAAACATCCCCATTAGACACCCCGCAGCAGCGTGGCTCCCGGCCCCCTTCCATTGTCAGAGAAAGGTCAGCCCCTGACTAGTTAGTTATCATTAGCTAAGGCCAATTTAATCACGGTGATTGTGTATAAATCACTGCGGACAGACAGGGCACTTTCCTCCCTCCCCGCCTCCCTGGCTCAAAGGTTGACAAATCTCCCGGCCGTCTCCCCCCGCCCCAGCTCCGTCGGCTGCCCGGGGCTTTCGGCCACTTTGCCAAATATTAAAGGACGTCGTAAATCATCGGGGCACTGCCCATCCATCAGCCTGTCAGCCTGAAGATCAGGGTCACGGGTATGAAAGATCAAGGTCCGAGCAGGAATGGCAGTAGGGCAGGAGTGGGATGGACGGGCACCGTCAGAGGCCGGGAAGTAGCAGGGATGCGGGGATGCAGGGATGAGCCGGGAGGGATGGAGCAGCCCGAAAACAGCTCCCTTGCACCCAGGTCCTGCTTGTGGTGACTTTTCCCACCTCCCTTGTGTACCAGCAACCCAATGTGGCACATGGGAATCAAAGCCAGGGTTAGAAACTGGTGTCTGGCAGGGAAAAAGAGAGCTCCTGCCCATCCCGAGGCTGCCTGGACTGCGCCGGCAGGATGCTCAGGGCTCAAGGGATGCTCAGGACTCAAGGATCTGCTTTCATCCACAACACGCCTAACGATGCCTCTTGCCCCGCTGCAGGGGTTGGTTTCCATATCCTGCCGAGTCAGTGACCACAGCTGGCTGCCCCCACCATCAGCACAACAGAGGGAAACTGAGGCACGGAGAAACCTCCCCACCCTGGCAGCAGCCACACAAAGCGGGACGGAGCCAGCAACCAGCATGCCCCATCCACGGGGACCAGGACGTGACCCAGAAGGATGAAGGCGGACAAGGCGTCCAACTTTCTCTCACCTCCCTCCCTCCCCACCTTCCTTTTCATCCCTTTTTATCCCCCCCCCTCTTTTCTTGCCTTTTTTTTTTTTTATTTCAATCTAATTGAAGGGGGGGTGGAAGATAAGAGCTGCCAGGGCTAATTACACCTCATTATTCCAAAGGATCTCTCACGCCTCACTTCTCCTCAAATGCTGGCAAAAGTGAGGGGGAGGGGGATGGCTATTAAGGGAAAAGCTTTGGTGGAAAACAAAGTTGGTTAATTCACATGGCGCGGCCCCTCGGTGGCTGCGTGGGGGCTCCCCTTCACCTCCTGGGGCGTCATGACTTGCTTGTCCCCACCGTGGGGCCACTGCCGGTGGGGCCGAGCAGGGCTTGGGGGGCCCTGGGGTGGATGGAGACCACCCTGGGGTGATGGGGCTGGTTTGGAATGCTCTGAAGGCATCAAGGCCATGACCTTGGGTGTCCCCATGTCCTTAGGCATCCCCACATCCTTGGGTGTCCCCACGTCCTTGGGTGTCCCCACATGGAGATGGTCTGGTTTGGCAGGTGGGCTTTGCACCAGGTGCCAAGGATGTCACTACCTCACTCTGTGTCTCCATTTCGCCTGCTCTGTGCACGGGTAAAATTCCCCGTAACCGCCTAAAGACCCTGCAAAAAATCACGCACAGCCCCAGGAGCCAGGATCCTGGCTGGGGTTGCAGCCTCCCCATGATTCAGAGGGAGGGTTTTAACCCCCAAATTTTTGGGGGGACCTGTTAGAGCAGGATGGATATATGGGCTGATTTTTTTTAAGCATTCCTCTCTCCAGCCAGAAATTTCCCTGCCTATTTTCCAGCTCTTAACTTGCTTCCCAGGAGCACTTTGGGGAGAAATCCCACCTGCTCCAAGCCCCAGCACCGCAAAAAAAGAGAAGGGGAAGCTTTGCCCCCGGCAGACACAGGGATGGGAGCATCCCCCCCAGTGTTGGTGCCGGGGCGAGAGCACAGCTGACACTGACCTTTCCCTCTTGCATTAGGAAAAGTTACGGCAGCGACTGTTTTCCACAGACACCCATCAAAGGTCTGGACCAGCATCGCTGCAGCCTCTTCCACGAACCCAGTTTGTTTTCTCTGCACCATAAAATCCTACTTTTACTACCTCTAAAATGCATTTCCTCCATAAAACCACATGCTGCAAATTTGCTCAGCTCTCTAGGACAGTTACTTATTTATATTAAAAAGGAGGGATTTGATCATAAAGCAAGAAATTTCCCATTTGGCTTTGCCAGTGAAGGCTTCAACCCTGCCTGCACGAAGCAAACCGCAAATCTTTCCATGAGGATGAGGATGGTCCTAAAAAGTTTTTGTATGTGGGATAATTAATAGTGGTAATATCTGAAGGATGAAGCTGAGGGTTGTTAAACTCAATTGATGGAGAGAAATAGGGATTTTATGAGGCATTTTGGGAATACTGTCCCTCAGCAGCTCCTACCCGCATCTGTAGTGCAGGCGTTTCGGCAGTGAGAGGTTGAGACCTTCCTCTGCCCACATGCACTGCCGGATCCAGGAGACAGAGAGATAACTCCATCCCTGAGTGCACGTCAGGTACCACATCCCCTGAGTGACATTAAAACAGCGATTGATAACATCCCTGTTTTCCATTGTTGAATCCTTACCCCGTTTCTCCCATCGGCTGCATTTTCTCTCACCTCCCTGTGCAATTTTGGTGGTCCCTGCTAAGCCTTTCTAGCCAGGTATCTTGTCCTGTGGGAGACATGAGGATAATTCAGATAATTCAGGTAATTTAGATAATTGCAGCTGCAAACCCACCTTCTCATTCTCCTGTTTTGTGCCCCAAAAGTCCTGACACCTTTTATTTAAATCCAGGAGGGCTAAATCCATTTCTTTCTTCTGTTTAAAAATCAAAAAGTAACCTTTAGCAAAAGCCAGAGAAGTTGATTATAGGAAATCTATACAATTTCTATAAAATAAGGCCAGGAATACATCACTTCCTCGGGCTTGGAGGGATGGACTCTGAATTTACAAAGAGGAGCGGCAGCTTAGAGCAGGCGGTAGAGGATGCCACCAGCTTTCAGTCATGGCTCTTACCAGATATTTTGAGATAACAACAGATGAAAAAAAAAAAAAGATATTTATCTGGAGATTGCACATCACCCTGAATAGCCACTGAGGTGCAGGACTGTTGATTCACCCTTATTTTTCTAAGCGCAAAAGCAGGGAGAAGGGGAAAAAAGAATTAAACCTGATAATCCTCCCCAGCAATGGGAACGAGTCCTTTCCACGCCCCCCCAGAAAAGCCCCCAAATGAGCAGCTCCCTTCTTTGCTCTCCCCGTAAGTGCCCGCCGATGCCAACGCATTTTTCCCAGAGAAATGATATGTTGGTAAGAAATTATTTCAAACCCACCTTGCTGGACTGTAACCTTTCCCCTTTGAGCCGGTGCAGAGCGAGGAACCCTTGTCAGATCCAGCAAGCACTGAGCAGGAAAACGAATGAACAAGTAAGCAAATTAAAAAGGAAAGATTACCATCAATATTGCGTCGGTCTCAAGTTCATTAATTTGTTGTTTAAAAGGCTCAGAGGAGTGTTAAACAAATCTCATTTATGCCATGTTGCTGACACCTTTGTGCTTCTAATACCGCGGCAGAGAGCTGCTTTTATCCCAAGGAATTTATCTTTCTTCCATGTTGCTCCAGCACAAGCCAAAAGCAAATGTTGATTAAGCAAATGCAGGGATGCCTTTTTAAAAAAAAAAAAATAAAATCACTCTTATCACTTTTAGATTCCAAACTTATTTCTAAAAACATAAATGGTTTGGCTTGAACTTTTTTTATTATTTTTTTCCCCAAACCCAGGGAATGGGGTAGTGCTCATAAAGCTGGCTTTTATGGCTTTATAGCTCACTGTGTCTAGCGGCAGCCAAAGTTTTGCAGGCTGCACGTTCCCCACTCACTCCTAGCTCCCTCTGCCGCTCCCAGCCTTTAACTTTTCCTTTTGCAATAGTCAACAGCATTTTCTGCAAATATTGAGGCCACTTTGCCTATTCCTCGAAGGAAAAAAGCAGCAAGTTCTCCAGCCCAGCGTGCCTGTGCAGCTATCTTGGAAAAGAACAGAAAAGATACTTGCAGATTAATACTATTAAGTAGGATTTAAAAAAAATAAAAGCAATTGAGGTTGGATAATGCCTTCCATAACAAACCAGCTCTATTCTCCAGTGCCTGGCAGGTCCTTGTGTGCCTAGGGGTATTTAGCATGTCTTTAATGAAGCTGAAAGCTTTGTATTGAAATTGTACTTTAGGACTCTCCACGCTGTGTGCACTCATTGCCACCTGAGGAACAAGCAGTGGTGTAAAACCCACGGCAATTGGCTTCGTAGGCAACGTAAAGGGCCACACAGGGTGCAAATCAGTGCAGCACAAGGATAAAAACTGTGAAAAAGAGCCTTCAGCCAGCTCAGAATGGGAATGGGATTTGGGCGAGCTCCTCTGCCGTGCTTGGGTCTCTTATCCGGCTCAAATCCGGCATAAATTCATTCTCCATGACCTGTTGCCGGGTGTCCTCCACCGGTGGGAATGGGGGACCGAGGTGGATGCGTTGGTGGATGGATAGAAAGGGGATGGAGGTGGATTTAGTGCATCCAATACACTCACCAAGCAGACAAGGTGATCTTTCCTAATAGGAACATGCTTACTAAATTTTCAAGTATCTTTAAAAAAGCATTTATTTTCCCTCCAGTAAGTAGCTAAGGCTTTAGCTAAGGCTTTTATAATTTGTTAGAAAAGCTGAGACTTTTATAACTGCTGCTTAAGGTTCCCCGAACCCTACACAAACAATGGATCAGTATTGCTGCAAATAAATTTAGTTTAAAACACCAGAAAGCTTCTGGATATAATCAGTGTAAAGGACATTTTAAGTCAGCATTTTTTGCTATGATATCTCTGGAATAAGGATCTTCTGTGCCCATAGCGTTTGCATCATCCTTATGAGCTACAAGCCATTGAACATTCAATTCCACCGCCCCGTTTGCTAAACAGGGGGTTTAATTCAGGTCCCTGAGAAGGCGACACATAAAGGGCTTTTGGCAAAAGAAAAAAAAAAATTGGAAGCTGAGGGAGGGTCTTTGTAGGGTGTAAAACAGCTCCTGGGAACAGCAAGTGAAGGATGCTATCAGAGGGAAATTGTCCCCAGAAAGTGCAAGGATCTGCTGAGGGGGAGACAGAGGGAAGCGAGGGAGCAGGATTCCCCGGGAAAGATGGGTCCTCTCCTGGGAAAAACAGCCAAGAGACCAAAAGCAGAGGAATTAAAAATGTACATGGCAGCATCAGAGGATGTCGAACGTATTTTGCAATACTTTCTTGGGGGGAATGAAGATATATTCATGGCCACCCCAAAATAAAACCCCTGTATGTCCCTTCATGGTGATTTGGGACTCAATTATTTGTTTCATTTTAGAAGGGGACTTCCCAAATATTTTCAGTGGCAAAAGCTCCAGCCAGCAAAGTCAGCCCAAATTCAAACTTTCCAAGGGTTTGGGGAACTTCTCCTCTGCCCCCAAGCAGTCCTAAGCAGGACTCACTTCCCTCGCTCTGTGAAAACAACACTGGTTTTGATCCCAGCTCAATATTTCCTTCTGAAATCCCATTTTTCAAGCCTTCATTCCATTTTCCTGACAGCATTTGTTTTGTGGTCATCGGACAATATATTTACTGCGCTTTCTTATCGTCCATTTTCTGGCAGACCTGATTGCATTAAAAATCTCTCACAAAGACAAAACCAAGCAGATGATTAATTCAAATCCAACACAACCTATTTGGGAGTGTTCCTTTTACAAGATCCCTTGGCTCAGAGCAGCTGTTGCACAGCAAAGCTGGTTGAAATGCAGTCAGAAAGCCTTCAGCATGGCTAACGACACTATATAGCTCTATAAAATCTAATTTATTTAATTAATTTATTCCCCCCTCTGTAGAAATGAAAAACCAACAGGGTCTAACCTCAAGGTTGTCAACAGGGGGGAATGGGAAAATAAGCTGGAATGCAACAGGAGGATGCTTTCCAAATTTGTTTCTCAACCTGCTGCAGCGAATGCCGGGCGCAGTGGTGAAGCACCGTGTTCGCAGACACAGGCTTGCCCCCCCTCTGCTTTTTTACCATATTATTCTCATTTTAAAAAGGCAGAGGGATAACACTAGCCAAAAAGCTTAATAGAACAGTGTAAATCTGGGGGTGGCTCCTTAGACGCTGACAGGTTTGCCCCAGCTTCAGTGCAACCGTGCATCTGGGGAGCCCTGGGGATGTGTCGAGGCCATGATCGCAGCAGAGGATGAACCCCCCCCGGGACTCAAGAGGGTCCCGTTTCTCTGCACCGCTGCAGGATCACCTTTGGGATTTGCCTAGAGTGTCTTGGAGGCAAAAAATAAAGCATCCTAAAGACAGCTCCCAGGCCTTTCCTGTTGTAACAGCTTTGGCATGCTTTTCTTTAATATTTTTAATTCCTCCTCCAAACTTGCAAAGACCCAGGTGAAGAGATGTGTAGGAAGGGCAGGCGGGTGCCAAGCACAGAGGAGGTTTTATAGGGTTACCCTACATGCATCCCAAGCTGCCTGGCATCCTCGGCCCAGGGATCTGCATCCCAGTCCCATGCTTTGGCCCCCGGTTTGACATCCCCAGGAGCATCGCAGCGGCAATGGGGGTGACCTGGGATGCTGCTGCTGCCCAATCCCTGCCCACACCCAGCTCCGGCTGGCAGCATCCCAGCGCATCTCCCTTTCCCAGCCTGTTGGTTTTGTATCCGCAGCTCTCTTTCTGGAGAGTCCTCTTTCTGAGAGCTCCCGTTCCCATTGGCGCCTGTTTCTATCCCAGCACTCGCAGTTTCCGAGACCTATTTTAATTCCTTTCACAAAGAGCCTTGTGGCTTTTTTTTTTTTTCCTCTCTTTTACTTGTTTTCCTTTGTGGGAGATCAACGCAGCCTCCTCCAGCCTCTCAAGAGCCGACTTAAATATCCCTTAAACCACTATTTTTTTCCTCTGGTTAGGAAAAGCCACACAAAACATGAGGCACGGGAAAGACAACCAACAGATACAAACCGAGGGGTTGTCGTGCTCTCCCCACCTCTTCCCCGCTTGCACTTTTCCTGCCAGTGATCATATTAATATTATTATTATTAATAATAATTTCTCGACTGAGGTGGATTTTTGCTGCCTGCCAGCTGACACTCCAGCCTTGGTCAAAGTGAGACACGGTGGGCTGGCAGGCCAGCAAGTGGGCGCTGATTGACAAGTCTCTTAAATTAAAAATAAACAACCAGCCTAAGGTCCATCAGGGTGGATCCTGATGGATGGGCCACATCTATTCCATCTTTTCCATATTAACCCCTTGCTGTCCCGCCCTAGGGAAGTACAAAGGAAACGCGTTCTCGTGCGGGGATACTCTCCCCCTACCCTTGTGCCCAGAAAACCAGCAAGGATGCTTTCACCAAAACAATAAATTGTCACAATTTCCCTCCTCTTGATTTTTTAATGGAAAAACAAGAAATGCCAGAAAATTGTGGCTGAGGATTTCCACCAAGGGAATGGATGAAAAGTTTGCAAGGGAAGTCATGGCAAGCACAAAGAGGCTACAGCCGCTTCCCACTGCTGGCCAGGACAGCAATTTGCCACCGGCACTGAATTTGCTGCCGGAGGTGGGATAGCTCCTGGTAGGATCCTGTTAGGATTTCTCATGTGAAGGCAAAGCAGCCATGCTCTGCCTCTCACACCAGAGCTGCATGGGTTTGCCTGCCAGCTAATGCAACAGCATTTGAAGCTTTTCATTCCCACGCAGCTGGACACACTCGTTTCCCTCCCCAGGCTAAAAATCAGCTAGAGATTAATGACTTTATTGCTGGAAATATTCAGGGACAGAAAAAGAAACGTTCCCTCCCCAAACACTGTTTAAAAATAAATAATTCCCCACTGCAAAAACCAAGGAGAGTAAACCCAAGACTATTGCACTGACAAACTCTTAGTTAATCACAGAAATCAATTAACCATCCCTCCCTCATTTTACCTGCTTAAAATAGCCCCACAAGCCCCCAGCCAGTGTCTTACCCCCTGGGGAGCTCCTGCTCATCCGAGTCCTAATGCTGCTTGCAAAAGCACTGACCGATTTGCATAGCCGTGCTGGAGAGCTGGACTGGGTCGAGGTGACAGGGACAGCCTTTCCAGGCCCTGAATAGCATTGTGGAAAAAAAAAAAAAAAAACCAAACACCAAAACCCACCAAAACCCAACCCTCTAATCTCCAGGGATTCACGCCTTTCAGTGCTACGGGCCGGATTCAGAGCCCTGTTTGCTGCTGGCAAGCTCCGATGTCATGAAGGAAGCCGCCCAAGACGCCCTGCCTGATTTTTACAGCAAATTGCAAACCCCTGCAAGGCTGAAACAGGTTCAAGCCCAAGAGACATTTTCCCTTTAGACATGTCTGCAAGAGAGACAGGGTTTTTAATCCACTAACACGGAACAGAAACCTCGAGGACTTTGGTTTGGACAACCCCCCTGCTTCAAAACAGCCAGGTGACAGATGCTGCAAGGTGGGTGATGGAGAGCAGCACCACCACTGCAGCCATGAGGTTCAACCCATGCGCCGAAGGTTTGGCAGGAGCGAGGTCCATGCCACCGGCATCTGCACATGTGTGTGGGGCCATGTTTTCCCCCCGTGGCCTTTGCTGCAGTCCCCAGATTACCTGGGAGGTGAGAGGAGGGAGCGAAAGCTGCGGGAGCATCACCCAGTGAGGCAGCCGTGCCAGATCGCTCCTGCCGGTGAGCCTGGCCAAGGGTTTTGATTGCCTTGGCAGGAACCTGGTTTGCAAAGTGAAGTTCAACAGGTCAGTGGGAGCACTGGGAACCCTTCGATTTCTTCCACCCTTCCCAGCCAACACCCCCCCCGCCTCCTCGGGGAGGAAGGCCCCTCAACTCCTGTGTCACAGCCACACAATAACACCAAATTTGAAAAGTCTCTGGCTGATTTACTCCGTTTTCCAATCCCCCACATGTTGCAAGGGATATTTCTCTATTTCCCTGCCTAAACAAGGCCATAAATTGAAGATTAGTTTTTCCCCCTTTGGAACCCAACCATTTCCAGGTATTCTTGGGCTGAGCTGGCACCGGCAGGAGCTCAGCTGGGAGTTCATTTCCTTCTGCTTGGGAGCAAGGAAAAATCATTCCCTGAAGGTGTCCCCCTCCTCCAGCCCATCTTCTCCCCAGACTTCTGCTAAAGGCAACCAAAAGGTGACTTAAAATCCCCCGCTGGAGCATTTTGGAGGCCTGGAGATGGGCAGGGTGACTCCTGGGAAAGGGCGTTATTCCCATTTATGGGAGCAAACCCACAGAAGCAATTCCCCAGCTCTTTGCTAATTCATCTGTGCTGAGCCAAAGCCTCTCCATCTCACAGCTATGGAAGCAATGCTTCCCAATTGGAGGGTAGAGGAAGCCCAAATTTCCCACCAGCTCAGAGCTGGTGAGGGAGCTCGGGGGACCCTGGGGTAATGCGGCTGCCCCAGGGTTTGGGGAGGGGGGGGGATACTCTCCAAGGGACACCTGGGGTTGGTTTTTCCAAGTCCCTCGCTCTCGTTTGACCTGTTAGATGGGCCGCAGCATGATGGAGCGAGCTCAGCCTGGGGGACCCCCCTGGGTGACGTGAAAGCAGGAGTGGGGAAACTGAGGCACAGAGTGGAAACCGAGGGTCCTTTGGTGTCCTTTTGGACATCAAACCCGCTGCTCCCTGGACCGCTGTGACGCTGAGCTTGGGACCTCTCCCTCCCGCAACCCCCGGGCCGCCTTTCCTCCCCCCCCTTCAGGCAGGTGGGCAGCAGATCAGGCAGGGGGAGGGGGTCGGGGCAAGCAGGGATGGCCCTGGCAGCCCCCTCCTCCTCCTCCTCCTCCTCCTCCTCCTCCTCGCAAGCCCCATTGCCACTGGCAAAGTGCTGCTGCCACCTTGTGGTACCGTGTCCCCGCTCACCTGCTGTCCCCGCGTCCCCAAAGCCCCGCCCCGGCAGCTCCAGGCTCCCGGCCGCATCCTGCACCCGGTGGGGCTGGGGGTCCAGGGGGAGGGGGGCTGGGCTCTCGCCAGTGTCCGGAGGGTCCATACACACCCAGTGACAACCTTGCACTGAAGCCACGCAGAGCCCAGACCTTCCTCTCCCACCACGCTACGTGGACACCAGGACGCTGCATTTTAGCTGCTGGGGAAACTGAGGCACACCTGAGCTTGCTGGTAGTCCCCAGCACCCCAGCTGCATGCACTGCCACCATCACGCATGGAGTTGGCATTCGGCGGAGACTGAACAGGGCAGGGGACAGCTCCTGGTCCCTCCACAAAGCGGTGGCTGCGTCCAGCCCCATCTGCTCCCATCTTTTTTTAGCCTCAGTGCTTCCCGGCCCTGCAGCTGCCCAGCCTTGGAGCAGGTGCTTGAGGCTGGTGATTTATCTGCACATCAGCACCTCATGAGCGTCTCCGAGCAGCATCCAGGGGAGTGGGATGGATGGTTTTGCTCCAGAGACAGCCAAGGGATGCCAGCCCCACATGGATTTGCCATACCATGGGTGGAGAGGGCCATGGGACTTGGGTTACACCTTCAAGTGGGGCGGTTAAAGGATGCAGCTCCTTGATTCTTCCCCAACCTTCTCAAGATCTTCCCTCTCCAGAGGTAGCATTGAGATTTCTGGTCCTCCCAGCACCTGCCCTTCTCCAGGACCTCCTGAGCTCTCCAAGCAAGGGAAAGGGAAAGCTCTGGGCTGGAGAAATCTGGAGGAAGAGTTTAACTTGACTCCAGACTTGCATCTTCATCGGTTTGTCCATCTTCTTCCTTGCAGAGCCGGGAGAAGAGCAGTTGCTTGCAGGCACAGGCTCTTCACTCCCAGCCCTGCTGTGGCAGGGGAAGGCACCCAGGCCGGGTGCTCCTGTGCTAAAGGAGGCAGGTGCTGCTGAAAGAAGAGCCTGCCTTGAATTTCCAGCAGTGCTTTGCATTCCCAACCTGCTCATTTTCCCCAGAGCTTGGAGAAACCCCTGAGATCAGCAGTTCTGAGTGGTCCGGCCAGGACCCCGTGTCCATCTCACATGCAGTTTGCTCTGCGCACAGATTTGAAGTGCGCAGTTGGGAAGCCTTTGGCTCTCCCTCCTTTTCCCTTCCCCTCCCCACTGGAATCCAGCTTTCGGGATCAAAAATACTACTGGCTATTTTTAAAGCATCGACTTAGCCCCCTCTCCTCCAGCTCATGGTGACGGATCAGGCTGTCATAAAGTTCAGCTGTTTTCTGCTCCCTCTGCACCGAGCCCAGGGCGTTAACAGCTGTGACTCCCTCCTCACTCCTGCCCGGAGCCAAACCCACGCCGGGTACCAGGACTCACGTCTGGAAGGTCTGGGGGCATTTGGTGGCCTGTCCTGTAGCTGGTCAGAGTGGCATTTGCTGGGGTAAGTGGAGCACTGGGATCCTCGGCAGAGGTGTGGGGAGGGAGGGATGGGAGTTTTATGCCAAGCACGTCGTGGGAAGAAGGGTGGATGCTTTGAGTTCGAGCAGGCACTGTGCAAACAGCCCGTCTGCTGCTGTGTCTGTACCTGGAGAGAAGCAAGATCCTCTCTTCCAACTCTCCAGCAAATCCTGCCTTCCCCAGGCCCCTCTTCCGACTCCGATCCCAGCCCTGCAGCTTGGCTCGGCTCTCCCCTGCAGCTCCCAGGGGATGCTGGCTGCTGTGCCGTGGTCCAGGGAGTGCAGGGATGACATTCACAGCTTGGCTCATCCCCTGCCTCCAACTTGAGGAGCCTGGCTGATCCCACTTGCCCAGGGATGCTCAGAAAAGGCTGGTGGAGCTCCCCGGGACAGTGGCTTAACCGAGCTGCGTTCAGGAGCAGCGTGGATGTGCTGTGCACGGGCTGTACACTCTCACCTTGCAATGCTGGTGGGTGGCAGGAGGATTTGCTCGTGTCCACAGCTCTGATGGAGGCAGACGAGCTCCTGGTGCCTCTTTAGGTATGTTTTGCCATGTTTCCCCATCCACACAGGCCATTTTGGATGCAAACCCACCTCTGCTCAGATCGGGGCTCCTGGCAGCAGTGGGTTTGCAGACAGGGCTGATGCCAGCTCAGAGCCAAGCTGGGGCTGGTCTCCCTCAACAAATTAAATGTCCAAACCACTCGGGTTAAACCAAACTCTTGCTAAACTCATTGTGTTAGTGATTGGGCTAGATAGGGGCTGGAGCTGAGCTGTGACCATGCTGTTCCAACCTTTGGAGGGATGGCATTGCTCCAGACAACAATCCATGTGGGTGATGCTCACAGGCAGAGCTGCACATTATCTGCTTTGCACCAAAAATTATGCAGCTGCCACGATCAAGGTCTCTTCCCCTCTCCTAGGGCACTGAAGTGCTTGGGAAAGCCTCGTCTTTTTGGGCAGGAGGATCTGGGTGAGGCCATCTGCTCTGCAGCTCCCTTGGTGGCAGGATCCAGTGCTTTGTGCCTCCTAAACCTCCAGCTGATTTTGTTGGTGGGAAGGAGGGGGGAGTTGGCTTTCGGAAGCAGTTTGATCACAGATGCTTTTGTCTTGGTACCGTGACTCTCTGCCATCTTGGGAGAGATTCCCAGCCTCCTCAGCCCAACATATGCCTGCAGACCCCAGCTTGGAGAGCTGCTGCACACTGACGGTGTTAAAGCAATGGATGGCTCTGTTTCATGGCATGGCCAGGATCCGGCACATTGCCAGGGACGTGCACCCATAACGCTGAATCTCGGGGCTGCGAGGAGGGCCCCACAACCTGGCCTCTGGGCTGCAGCAACCTGGATATCCCGGTTTGGTTTCTCTATTCCAAGTTTCCCCTCCCCTGTCTGAATGAAGTGGGTGGGTGGGATGCCGAGAGGCCTCTGCTCTCGCCAAGCCCAGATGGTACCGTCTGCTGTTCCAGAAGAATTCCCACCTGCCCACCCCTGTTCCCACCCCGCATATAACCGATTCCCTTGGTGGGTGTCTGTGCCTCCCCGTGCCGGGGGCTCGCTGTGGGGAAACCTACGACAGCAGATGGGGAGAATACCAGGCATCCAAGGCATGGCCAGGGTGGACCTTGGGAGGTTACACTGGGATATGGGTCTTATTTTTTAAACAACATTTTTTCCACTCCCTGGTTATCCCTTGTTACCAGGTAACAGAGACCCAGTGCATAAATACTGGGCAGGGAAAAGAGCTGCAAAGCCTCCATGCACCCTGGGAGCGAAAAAAAAAAGGAAAAAAAAAAAAGGGGGCATCTAAAACCTTCCTCCTCCAGCGGCTGCTGATGTAAATCCCAGCTGGGATTTGAACCCAAGCTGGTATTTATTCTTTGTTTTCCTTTCTTCTACACATTGCCCCCAAGACGTACTGTTATACTTAAAACAAGAGTCAGGCTATAGATTTAGGCTTGTTCTGCAGTAAGCAGCCGTGATCCCTCCTTTTCTCCCCAATTCCCTGGATGAAGAGCAGTTCAGCAGCTGCCATGACCCACACCAGTGCTGGCTGCCTGGTTCATGCAGCAGGAGAGCTTGTGCCAGGGTCAGAGCAGAAGAGGAGAGGGTCAGAGGGGGAAACCCCTTTCCCTCCCATCCTTAAACAAACCAAACTGGTCTCAAGATGCACTGCAGAAATTGGGAGCGATTCCCCCAGGAGGGGCATGGTGGTACCTGGGGGGATTTGGTTAAGTTCCATCTGCTCTCCTGGGCTCAGGTTAGTATGAGGCTCCTGGTGTGAAGGTGTCAAGGGCACTGTGGGTCTGCCAGGCTTCGTTCCCTGCCATGAGAAGCAAGACCTGGAAAACAGCAGGAATTTGGTTTAGGAGGCAGGAGGTTTTTCTGAATGGGTTCCCAAAGGGGTTTGTGGATGCTGGGAGCACTATGGGACCTGCTTTCAATCCTTGCCCTCCAGCTATAACTGCCAGGGATCCTAAATGGACAGGCCACCCCTGCAAAGGCCTGACCTGGACATTTCCCCACCATTTCTCCTCCCCGCAGGGACAGGAGTTTGCACAGCTGCTCTCTGCACCCAAGCCCTTGCAGGTGGGCTTTCCGGAACCCAGTCAGCATGGCCCGGCATTCATCAACCCCGGGGGACACCAGCCACTTTTGGCCCATGCCGTGTTTGCATTCAGGACTTGACTGTGCCCCAGGAGGGGAAGCTATGAGAAATACAGCTGAAAAAGTATTCCCTGTGGGGATAGCACAGTGCTTTTCCACGGGGACTCACTCCACAGGCCTGCAGGCAGGGGGTTGCAATATCACCCAAGGAAGGAAAACCAGGTAGCTCCAAGAAAGCCAGCTTCTGCAGCCTGTGCTGCACCCCACAAGTGACGTGACCCCACACCACAAAGCAGCTTCACCCAGCCAAGGGGTCTGGGGCCTCCCACCTCCTCCTCAAGCTCCTCTGCCCCCCCCTCCCTTGCTGCACACTGTCTCTCTCTGCCCCCTCCGCTTGTTGTTCTTGGCTGGGATTTAGCCTGTCTAAATTTAGGTGGATCTATTTCAACACCCATCCTCTGCCCAGCAGGGGGAAGAGGACAGAGCGAAGGTAGCTGGGGAGGAAGAGCAGGGACCGCAGTGCCCTGCGGTGGGGTCTGCTCCCCGCGCCCCTGGTCGGGCTTTCCACACCAGCACCCTGGATTTTATCTGGCTGAGAGGCCATGGAGGTGCCCAGGACTGAGGCTGGCATTTTCCCAGCTGTCATCCCATGGATTTCTCTGGGTGTCACTTGGGGTAGAGCTGGGTGACAAGGACAAGCCAGCCCGTGTGTCCACCAGGCAAGGAGCTCCCTGCACTGGGAGCCAGCTCGTCTCCAGAGGAGGACGATGCAGGTGAGTGGGGCTGCAGCAAAGCAAGGATGAGGGTCTGAGGCACAGGACATTGGCACTGGCACCCACAGGTACTCCAGGGTCCGGTCCCATGTGCAGGTGGCCCCAAACAGAGGGAGAACTGGGGTGCCCAAGTACCCCTTGCTGCCCCACCTGGCACAGCCAAAAACCATCCATCTCCCTGCACAGGTGGCATCACCTTGGGCTTGTGGAGCATCTCTAACTGCTGCTACTGCCTTTCTCCTAATGCCACTGGGGTCAGGACACCCCAAAGAAAGTCCTGCTTTCTGCAGAACCCATGGCAGGGCCTCTCCTTGCCCCGGCCAGAGCCACACTTCTCTGCTACACATTAACCAGCTGTTTATCTGCTAAGCATTGCGCCAGGGACAGGTCCCCTCCATGTCACCACCTCCAGTGGATTGGGGTGGGTAGTGCTGAGGGGTCACTAGCTCCTGTGAGCCCCAAGAAAGATGCTCAGCCTGGTCAAACAGGGTCAGACCAGGTAGGGTGGGACATGACAGAGCAAGCGTCAGGCATTGGAGGAGGACTGGAGCAGACAATCAGTCTGCTTTTACCTCACTCACCAGTATACATCCAACACAAGCCTAGTTCCCAATTCCCAGTACTGGGTCTCGTGTCCCCATGCCCCAGGGCTGCAGAGACCACTCTCTCCCTTCCAGCATGGTCGGCTCAGCTTGTCCTCACTGCCAAGAGCAGCTGGTGGTCAGAGCATCGCCAGCAGGTCTGAAGCATGTTTTCACTCCAGACATCTGCCCTGTTAGCCATTAATCCAGCTGGCAGAGGAACAGGGGGGCTGCCAGCATTCAGCTGTGTCACCATGCCAGCCAGTACAACTAATGGTGGTTGTTCGACAGCTGCAGCCATGGCAAAGGAAGCTGAAAGGTGCTAGACAGAGCTGGTAGAACTGTGATTTCTCCTTTTCTGAGAAAAAGATGAGAATTCTGTCTCTTCTCCCCCACAGTTGCAGTTTACACTTACTAGCAATCACAGTGTCAGTACTATTGACTCCTTGGGCTGCCCAGGGTACCAGGCACAGGCACATCACCGTGAATGTCAGCCTCTGGCAACCAGCAACTCACACAAGCTAAAGGGGAGAAAAAAATAAATACTGATTTCACATAAAGCAGTTTCAAAAGGACCTCTGCAAAAGGCTATTTGACTAACAAGTGACTAATAACTGGCTGTTAAAACAAGCCACCAAGGATTCAAATCCCCAGCACTGATGAAGCACAACGGAAGTTAAATTTTTTCCGTGGCTACACCTCCTCCTGCTGCAGCCCACTGTCTGGATGTGTGCAGCTTCTTGCACTCCCCCTCCAGCCAGCTCAGGCCCCCCCAGCACCAGGGAGCAGCCATAGCTGGAGCAGCAAGGGGGAAAGGTGGAGTGTGGCTGAAAGCATGTTTCCCAGCTTTGAGGGGAACCTGGACACAGTTTTTTTGAGGAAGCAGGAGGTGCTGGTATGACCCAGTGGTGCTGGCTGTGGACGTCATGACAGTCGCACTTATAACTTGGCTTTTCGACTCCTATTCCCTTGGATGCTGTGCTCCAAATCTTCATTTTGGTGGGGGCAGCAGCAGGCCAGAGGCAGCCCACACTGCACCCAACATGTAGGACAGTTTGGGTCTTCTCTGCACTCATCAGCTGCTCGCATCCCTGCTGTGCAGTTTCTCCAAGCTCCTGGAGCTCACTGATCCTCTCCAAGGGCAGCTGGAAGCTTTAACTTTTTGACACACTGAACTACACAGCACAGTTACCTCAGGGTGGAAGATGAGAGCTGCAGTGGTTGAAAGCAGTGAAAAACCCAAACCCTCCAGGATTTTGCTCAAAAGCTTGCCTCCCCCCCAACAGCCAGTAGTGCAGCCAAGCCCTGCAGGGCCATGTTTGGCAGCTGCCTGGATGCTGGCAGCTCCATACCTGCAGCAGCTCACATTTAGTGGCACCTCTCAGATCCCACCTCTGCTTTCCTTCTAGGGGACCTGCTGAATGAAGCTGAGACAAGCCAGTGGGTGAGCAACTCCCCAGGCTCTGCATGGATTGGAATGGGGAAACCTGCCTGCAGTGAGAGCCCAGGGCAGCTAGAAAACCCCAGCTTCTTCCTTCAAGCTTTCTTCCTCCTCCTGTTCTGCGGGCATGGTAAGGAACTACATGGGCAGAGCCATGCCAGAGTCACATCCCTGGCAAGGATAACCATGGGAGCTGCAGCCCCAGGGTGCAGGGAGGGTACAAGCTCCTGGGAGGTGACTGGAGCAAGCAGAAGATCCTCTCATGGCAGCTGTAAGGCTCAGGCAGTATCAGAGTGCCCTTGGCTCACCGCAGCCAGAGTGAAGGGCAGGCAGCATTCCCACCAGCATCACCTGCCCTACCAGGGTAGCCTCCACAACAAGAGCACCCCCTTGCTCTCCTGCAGCAGGCACTTTCCTTGGGAAAGCCCTTAAAGCCTCTATTACCTCCCAAGATAAGACAGGGACAACAGGGTACCGGGACCAGCCAAAGTCCAAGGTCTTCTAGCAAAAGGCACCAGCCATATCCATCACTCAGTCCCTCACTTTCCTTCCTGCATCCCAGGCGCTCTGCTAGGGGGACTGAGACCCGCATCCTGCAACACCTAAATTCACTTCCCAGCACCTTGCCCAACCCAGCTTACATTCATCTACTGCAAGGGCAGCTTTCCCTTATAACCCCTCTGCTTAATGAGCTAAATCATCCCTGCTGGAGCAAGTTCGTTAGCTCTCCTGGAGCTGTGGTACATGGCACTGCCTTCTGCAGCACAGAGAAATCACGTTTGAGGGGTGCAGGCAGTCAAGCCTCTTGTGAAAGAGTGACTGCACAGCCCGGCCAAGGTTGAAATGGGAAGAAGGGGTTTCCCAGCTCAGAAATTCCTGTTTGTCCCCTGGCAAGCCCTGGGGTGAAGAATCTCCATCTGAGCCACGTCCTAGGGCCACAGTCACAACTGCTGCCCTGGCTCTTGGCCACACTCCTGCCCCAGGTACGATCTCACATCCCGGTTGCTTTAGGACACCCCTTTGTTCCCATGACTTCCCCTAGGCTGTCCTCTGCGCTGGGCTCCAACCTGTTTCTGCAGCAGGCAACCCTGGATTCATTCCCCTCAGGCACGTAAGAAGCAGGTCATTTAAACAGGCCACTGAGTTTGTTAAAACAGGGAGATAAGTGCTTCCAGAAACTGTCTCCATCATGAGATCTGGAGCAGTCCAGATGATGGGAGGAGATGGGAGGAGAAGGGGCTGTCCTTCCCCACCCCTACAGCTCTACCAGGATGCCCCGGGCCATCCCGTCTCTCCCAGTTTCTTCCCAGTGCAAGATCCTGCGCTGCAACTCCGAGTACGTGGCTGCCACTCTCAACCTACGTGGCTCCAACAGGAATGCAGCATACTGCAACGCCCTCCGCTCCTACTCCCACTGCACCCGCAAGACAGCTCGCACGTGCCGGGGCGACCTGGCCTACCACTCCGCCGTCCATGGCATCGAGGACCTCATGATCCAAAACAACTGCTCCAAGGAGGGTCCCACATTGCCACCCCGACCCCAGCCCCCGGCCCCCAACCATCAGGGCTTCAAATCTCTTGATATCTGCAACTATGAGAAGAGTTTTCTCTACAAGCATGGCCAGCCCCCCAGCTACCAGCACTGTGCGGCTTTCGGAGACCCCCATATCCGCACTTTCCATGATGACTTCCACACTTGCCGAGTGGAAGGGTCCTGGCCTCTCTTGGACAATGACTACTTGTTTGTGCAAGCAACCAGCTCTCCAGTGGCGAAGGGGTCCAATGCTACGGTCACTAGCAAGGTAACATTCATGCATAGGGCTTGGCAGCAAACCCATACACCTCTGGGATGCAGCAATGGCTTAGGGCACTCCCTAAAATGGCTGGGGAGGGCAGTAATAGCTTCAGCTAAACCCACATGGGATCAGGAATGAATGTCTGCAGGAACAAGTGGGATGAAGGTCCCTGAGGGGACCAGAGAGGCTTGCAAATGCTCCCATTGCTGCCTGGGGATGGGTTACTGTGTTGTTCATGGGTTACCTGCATGCAGCCCAGCCAGGCTTGGCTCCATCTCAGTTTTGAGTTGCTTACATGGTATTAAAGAAAGTAGGGAAGGTGCTGCTTTCCCAAAAGGGCTGCAGCAATGTGGGAGAGATGGTTTGGGGCAGAGGGGGATGCATCGGTGAGGCAGACGTGTGTGATCTGCTTTGCCCTCCCCTAGATAGCTGGTACTTGGGGTGGGGACACGGTCGCCACTGTCACACCCAGCAAGTGAGATCAAACCCCCTTTGATCTGCCCTCTGCAGCTCACCATCATCTTCAAGAACATGAAGGAATGCATCGACCAGAAGGTCTACCAGGCTGAGATAGACAACCTCCCGGCAGCCTTCAAGGATGGCTCGGTGAATGGGGGCGAGAGGCCGGGTGGGAGCAGCTTGGTTATCCGGGAGCGCAGTCCTGGGCGGCATGTGGAAATCCAGGCGGAGTACATCGGCACCACCATCGCTGTCCGTCAGGCCGGCCGCCAGCTTTCCTTCTCCATCCGGGCAGCCGAGGAGGTGGCACGCGCCTTCACAGAGGAGCAAGACTTGCAGCTCTGCGTGGGCGGCTGCCCCCGCAGCCAGCGCATCTCCCGCAGCGAGTGCCGCCGTGGCCGCGTGGCGACTGAGACGGCCCAGGCGCTCTGCAAGGAGTTGTTGCCCGTGGAGGACGTCTACTTCCAGTCGTGTGTCTTTGATGTGGTGACCTCGGGGGATGCCAACTTCACCATGGCGGCTCACGGGGCCCTGGAGGATGCCAGGGTCTTCCTTCCCAATGCTGAGAAACTGCACATCTTCCAGACTGGGGCAGGCTGCCCACATGTCTCTTCTTCCTTTCTCCTCCTCCTCCTCACCTCTGGTCTTTGGGCTGTTTTGTTGCACTTTTAACTCTGGCTGGCATTGCATAGAGCACAGGGGGGACATAGAGCCAGTCCACAGGGGTAACGCGAGAGAGCTGCTGACTCAAGTCCCATGCCTTGCAGATCAAGAGGGCTGCCTTACCTAGGATCAAGTGTCTCTGTGGCAATAAGGAATCAGAGACCCAGACCTTTGGAGAGGGGAGCGCTGGAGATGAAAGACTGCGAGACACTGGCTTGCATCCACTGTTCTCGCACGTACAGCACCAATTGAACCTGGTTCCTCTCCTGAAGGCAGATCACAATTTTTTCTGTTGGATTCGGATGCATTTCTTTTTTCTAAAGATGAGGACGTTGCTGCCGTATCAAAGAAAAAGAAACACCTGGGGTGAAGACACATTTAAAAGAACCTCTCTGCCCTTCAAAGCCTTTCCATAAACTTGCTTTACACCTTCCTTCCAGTGTTACTACAGTAGACTTTTACTCAGGAATCTTACAGATTCAGAAATAATGAGCTCAAAGCCCGGATCCCAATTTTTAGCAGTCAAAAAATGTTGTTTGGTGGATTTGGGCCCCCTTGACCCAGCTGCTACCAAAGCAATGCGAGAGTGAAGCAAGGCAACAAGTTGGTTATCAGAGTGTTGTGACCAAGGTTTGAGATTTTTGACCTAGAAATCAACCATTTTGTACTGTATTCTCCTCTCTCTGGATTAGTAATGTGCTCATTTCCAGCGTTGGGAGCTGTGGAGCATCAGGTCTCTGACATTTCAGGCTATCGTTGCTATTTTTCCTTGTTGTCTTGGCACCTGTCTAGGACTCAATATAGCCATTTCTGGACTTTGGACCAGCATTGAGTTTCAGTGAGGAAAAATACCCCTTGGTATTCCTTTCCCTTGGGCCCAACTTTCTTTGTCACTGTCACAACCCTGTTCAAATCCAACCCAGACTGTGGGTTTCACTTGCAGAAGAGAATTAATAATGAAGACACGCTGCTGGCAAAAAGCCATATGACTGTATCAATGGGCAGGGGAACTACTAGCAGATGTACATAAATACAGAGGTGAGGCCAAATTAGATGTTTAATATATTTAAGAGGTTTTAAGTAAAGCACCTAGAGTTCTATATGATAAGAAATATTTTCCATATTGAAAGACTTTTTTTTAATAAAGAGGGCTCACATTAAAAACCTTGCCATTCCTGTCCCATGGAGCCATAAGAAGAGCCTTGTAAAGCCTCATGGAGGCAGAGAAATGAGCTGGCAGACATGGGCAGGATTTGGGCATGCAGCTTGGGGAAAGAGAACTGCAGATCATCCAGGTACGGAGGATCTGTTGAGATGTAAAGCAAGGTTTTACAATTCATGTTCCAGTGTATCTGCAGTTTCTTTGGTCATTTTTTTTTCTCTTCCTCTTCTGCCAAGGGCACAAAGAGTAATTATGGAAATGTTTCTTAGATATCTCAGTATATTTCCTCCTCCAACATGCACTCAAAGCACATGGTGACTAGCATGAGAGTTTCTCTGTTTCTCGTATGGTGCTCTCGCTAATCCCCGAACATTTTGACATTAAAGGTGTCTATTTTTGAAGTCCTCATTTCCTGTCATCTGTCTCTTTATTTCTTTGGTCGGCAGCAGCAGGTGAAGATAATAATATCTCGCCTTCCACCCACTGCTCCTTTTACTCTGGAGCACTTTGTGGTCTATATATACATGCACTGAATGAGGAGAGGAAGCCAGCCTGCCTTGGTGCTCTGTTCCACCACTTTGTAGGAGACGGCAAGTCCCCCTTGTAGCAATGTTCCCCATAGGGATAAAATCCTCAGAAGCTCTGAAGAGGCTGCAGGGTTGATAGTGCTGGAGTTACTTAGAGAAACAGGAGTGACTTGATCCAGTAACAAAAGGTAGCCACTCCCGGGGTGTGAAACAGCAGCTCTTCAACAGCACGCAGCGATGCTATGCAACTGCCAGAAACAGCATCATGGTCAGATGTTATGATGCAGAATATAATTATTCATTAGATTTTGGCCAATGGAACCAATCAACAAGAATGCCATGGGGAAAGGGGGGCTTTCCTAAAGGAGAGATGAGGATCTCGCTGGCTGATGACCATTGCAGGTGAGTGGGGCCACACTCGCCACCCAGACACAGCCTCTTGGTATCTCCACAGTCATAAAACAAGAACAGAAGAGTCCCCAGGATCCACCAGCAACATGAAGGCGGTTGGAGAGGTGATCCTGTGCAAGCCCTGGGCACATGGGCATGGCAAGGAAGTGGCACAGCAGAGCCTGGCCCACCACGTCTCTCATAGCATTGTGCTAGCTCTGTCCCGACTGAGGAGCGTGGTGAGTGCTAACTCAGAGCTTTGCAGGAAGGCTGTTATTCAGACTCACTCTTCCCAACCTGCTCATGAATGTCCCACCTGGGAAGGAGGCAATGAATTGGGCTCCAAGGGCTTTGCTCCCATTGAAAAGAAAAACAGAGTTTCCTGGGTCCTGTGAAAGGTAGATTCAAGACCCCTCACACATCATTCACCTGACAAACCCCAAAGCCCATGAGAACCATAGGATATCTCAAGTTGGAAGGGACCCATAAGGACCATCGAGTCCAACTCCCTCCAACTAAAACTAAACCATATGACTAAAAGCATCGTCCAGATGCTCCCTGAAGAGAGGACTTTGGCCAGCGCTCTCTGGAAAAGGTGAGCTGGACCATCCTGAGCAGCTCATGGAGGTCTGAAGCTCTAATTCTGGTTGGAGCAGGCATTGGAGAGTCACAGCACATCACAGCCAAGCCCTCCACCTCCCTTACATGTGATGCAGATGCTTAAACCTGAGCTGCAGCCTGGCTAGGGTCCAGCAACGCAGCATGCACAGCGTTGAATGGGTTTGTGCCTGTTCTCCAAATTGTTCTATAGTCTGCATCCTCAACGTAATGATTGCTGAGGAAGCAAGACCTTTCAAAGACATGCTAAAGTCTGTAAGTAGAAAAGAGACCTTTCCACCCCTGACAGATTGCAGTCTGAAATAAAGAAGTGGAATGTAGGCGTGGATCCAAGCCCCACTGATGTCAACAAGAGTAATTCCATTGACGTCAGTAGACTTTGGATCGAGCCCTTAAATTTCCTAGCATATGTCACCTGCTAAAAAAGACTCTGGCAACACTGGCCAGCATTTTCAAAAACAAGCCCAGTTTGGGCCATTCTGCATCCAGATGCCCAACCTGGGCAACTGGAGCAACGGAACTCCCAGTCTGGATCAGACCTGGGGTTTGCCTACCCTGGTAGGTGGCTGTCAACAGCAGCCAGGACTGGGTCTCGCAGGAAGGTGTGAGAAGTCTGGGACAATCTGCTCCTCTTACATCCCACCTCACTCTGATTTCTAGTAGTTAGAGAAATGCCAAGGCCTTGGGGCATGAGGTGTAGTAGCCAAACCTGAATCTTCATTAGCAGCTGCTTCTACGTATCATAAACCAGCCTGATCATCAGAGGTGGCCAGATTTGCCAGCTCCCAGTGTGGCAGTAAGGGCACATAGCTGTGTAAGTTGGAGCTGCCAAGCCTCTAACCTGCAAACCAGAGCTCTCCAGATCAGAAGCACATCTTCAAAACAGCAGCGCTGGTTTAAAAGCCACCCAAACATGTGTGTTTCCTGCTAAATTCCAGCATGTTTTGTTAGCAAGAAGTTAAGGCCAAGGGGAGAACTTCCTCCACAATGTTCAGGGTTAGATTCGGCTTCCTCGTGTTCCTAATGGCCAATGCCTTGAGCAGTGTCACAGCAGAGAACGGGAACAGGGACAGCGGCTGAAATGGGCACATCTCGGTATGGAATTCTTCCTCATGTTCCTCCTCATTTGGCATGAAAAATAATATCAAATCACACAAAAAAAATAAAAATATATAAGCTGCCAGTGGCATCTGGGCAGCAGATGCACAGGAGCCAGATGTCTGGAGGTCCAACCTCCCCTTGCCCTCATGAAGTGGCAAACGCCACAGTTTTCAGCCTCTTACAGCTATTCCTCCTCCTTCTGTGGGCATGGATGATGGTTGGACTCGATGATCTTGAAGGTCTTTTCCAACCTAAATGATTCTATGATTCTTGTAAATACCCAAAGTAAAGATTAACGCTCATTCTCACTTTTACAAATACACAAGCAGCATGCTCAAAACACGAGTAATTGGCTCATAGCAGCCAAATCTAAAAGCAGCTTCACCCGCCTCCTCTTAAACTTTGTGCTTAGGACGGGGCAGGTGAAAAACACCAATATCCTTAGTCTGTCGTGTCTGTAATCCAACCAACCGGCCCGCACGGGTGGAGGGAGGAAAATCACTCCTGTGCCATTCCTGGCAAGGCCTCTAGATGTCCACACAACCCAAAGTATGAGAAGGACTTCTGAGAAGTCATCTGTTCCACAGCCCAGGGGATGTCCATTCTCACCCCAAACACCACGAAATGCTCCCAAAAAGGTTCCATCGTTTGGCCTTGCTGCCTGTGAGATCGATGAAAGAGGTCTAGGAGGGGATTGCCGCCCCCTGTCCCCCAATTATAGCCACCCAACCTGGTTCTCTAAATTAGGGAGCTTGATGTTTGGGGTGAGCATGTCCAGTGAGGATCCCCTTGCTCCCAAGCATGCACACACAGGCTGGCAGCCTCAGAGTAGCTTTGGCTGCTGAAAAGTAAGAAAAGTTCCTTATTTCTTTGCTCTGTCCAGCACCTGCAGAACCTGCTGAGGCCTTTCAAGGGACAAACAGACAAAGGAGGGATGGAGGCTCAGGAAATCAGGATACTTTTTCCTCCCTTCGTAACAACATATTTTAAACCCAACTGACACCAAAGGCAAAAAGGACCTAGCAGACTGGTCTGGCAAAGAGATGAGCTGGATTTGTTCTTTTAGAAGAGGAAGGCTTGGCCAACGGAGCTGAGAGCAGTTGGGTTTAACCAGCCCTGCCGTGCGTTGGGAGCCCGGGAGAGGTCATGCTCTCCCAGCCGGAGGAAAGAGCTGACGCAACTGGGTCTTCCTGCCCAGACCAGATGATAGACACGGGACTTCCCAAACTCTGAATTCAAATTCCTCCTTGTTTATGGATGACTGAGCTCAGTCTCTTGTCACAGGGTGGTGACACTTAGCTCTGGCTTTCCCCTTCCTTTGTTGCAAAAACACAATCTGGCCAGAAAAGAAATTAAGAAATCCCACCACAGCAAAGAACCATCTGTCAGGGAGAGCTTTTGCATCGCACTCCTTGGCAGGAGCTGGAAACTTGGGGCTCTGGGGGAAAAGTCCTCACACCCAAGCGCTGAGATGACTTCTCCTCACTCAGCAGGGATGGGGAAGGGGGAAAAGGGATCCCACTCCGCAACATGTATGCCACAACGCATTTCAAAACGGTGCGCAGCCTGCACAGCGCTAGGAAGCACAGCCAGTGGTAACACAAGCCACTGCTATGGACGAAAGCAGAAGAAAAAAGCTGATTTTGGAAACCCTTAATGGGGATCTGCCCTAAGAGATTTCCAACCCATTTCTGGTAGATCCCTCAAGAGCTGTCAAACAAATACCAGCCCTGTTCACCTCTATTCCAGCAAACCAGCGGTGCTGTGCCCCCCCCGCCCTGCCTCAAGCCAGCCCCACAAACCTTAACATCCTCACCAAAATTACTGGTTTTATTTAGAAACAGAAACAGAGACGCTAACCTTGCTTCATTGCCTGCTTTCAAACCTAGAAATCTCAGACGGCCCTTTTGCTGTTGAATGACTGCCTTGGCCACAGCCAAATGTGAGCAGTGAGAAGCTGAGCATGGGACAAGCGGTGGCTTTCCAGGAGCCACTCAAGTCCCATGGTCCCTCATTTTCCAGCTGCAGTGACACGCCCCCAATGCAATCAGCGTGGGATTTATTTATTATGTTTCCTGTACACAAACAATCTCACCAAAGGAAATGCCTTTTCGCCCTGGCTCCTGCTCTCGACTGCACAGCAGGCACACTCTGTCCCTTTGCTCGGGCCACTGTGAATCCCTTGGCGTCCCTCTCTTCCCCCCGCTTCCCCGCCTCGAATTTGCTGGAAGCAGCCATATATGGTAAAAATACCAGAGAAAACAGCACCGAGAAGCTCCAGGGCTGCAGCCTCCGGCAGGCACCCACCAGCTCGCCCAGCAATTCAGCCCGTTGTCTGATGGAGGGGGCAAAGGACAGCCTGCCATGAGAGGAGCGTGGCTTCTCCAGGCAACGATGGGCAGCAGCTCCTGATAACCTAGACCAGAAAAAAAAAGGCTTTTATCAGCATTGGGCTTTTATTACAAGTGGGATTCAGACGGATGGTGGGAATAAGGGTGGTTTCCAGCAAGGCACAATGTGGCCAGCACGCAGCGCGGCGCTGAAAGCTGTTGTACTGCCCAGTTTCTGCCTTACTCAATTCCTTCTCCATGACCCACGCAGCAGCCCCGGCTTTCAGTGAGTCACCTCAGGGCCTGGTCTCTCACTCAGCCCAACCCTGCTGCTTTTTGAACCGGGATATCCCCAGCATATAACATTAGTCATGCAGCCCTCCTTGCTCTCCTTGCCGTCCCTGACCCCCAGCCAGGCACACCGGGAGAGGACAAGGCTCTGGCCACTCTCCCCATCCACCCTCAGCAGCAGCTTTGCTCTCAATTAAGGGGGGGGGATCCTCCAAGCACCACGATCCCTGTGGGAAATAAGCAGAAAGGGGGGTGAATGCCTCAAAATAATTGCTTAGTGGGAGCAAGGAAGCCCCCAAGAGCTTGTCTCTGCCCAGAAATCCAACCAGCTTCTCTTCTGGTGCCCTTCTTTTCTGAAGGAGACGTGACATTTTGAAGCTTTCATTTTTACAAGCTAAAATTCCTAAGCGTTTCTGAAGCCCTTGCTTAATCGAGGGTGCTGCTTGCGTGGGAAACCTTGTGAACCATGTCTCAGCCCTGAGGAAATTACAGCTGCTCCCTCTTCTGCAGAAGGACTGGGGAGGCATTTCCAGCCAGATAGGGGTCAGGGGAGCAAAGGGCAAAAGCTGATTGACAGATAAAGAGAAATTTGGAGACGATTCAGGCTGTGGGACGTGCTTTGGATGGTATCTTTGGCAAACTCTTTGGGTTAGAACTCATTCGTCCTTTGACATTGTTGGAATGTATTTTACTGTCCGAGAGCAAGCAGCCTTGGACCGCGAGAGCCAGGCTGGATACGTCTTCCTTGGAAAGATTGGCACCAAAGGAAACTGGAGAGGGAGAGCGTAAACACGGCTTCTAAGGGAATGCTGGGCACAAATCCAAGCCAGGGTCTTTGGGATCAAATATCTCATAGCTGGCAAGGCTGGAAAGAGAGCTCTCCTCATTTTGCCAAATTAGAACAAATCCGCAATTCTTCGCTAATCCGGCACCTTTTTTTCTAACGTGCAGCGGGAGACAATGGGGCAAGCTTGCCGGGACCAGAAGCAGCAGGAAAAAGGTGCAGTTCCTCCATTACGTACCTAATTGTGAAATAATTCTCTCACAGTAAGGAAATTTGTCCTGCAGTTTGGCAGGCGAACAGTTTATGCCCTACAGTTTATCTAGCCGGTTTATCGGTTTATACTAACAGGTGTGAATTAACTCTGGGAGAAGGAGAGGATGGCAGAGAAAGAAAAGCACAGTGCGTGCCAGAAACACATGGACAAACAAGCCCCAAAGGACAACAGAGAACTCCTAACAAAAACACATCCCTTTTCCTTCTTCAGGGTGGGGAGGTCTCGGAACCCCCTATTTTCCATTCCTGCTTTGTTGGGTGGCTCCAAAAATATTGTTCTCCTGTTTCTTGCACTCCCTGTGTTTTCCTGAGCTGTAAAACCATTAATGGCTTTTAAAACCAAGGGCAAAATAAGCCCCTGCCTGTCAGGGAAGAATGTCTGCTCAGCAAAAATGATCTAGGAAGGAAAATTTGAGGATTTCTGAGTCGAAAGCCTCCTGTGGGGGACAACACAACTCTCCCTGCTCCCCAAATCCCAGCTGGAAAACAGGGACAGGGGGCCTGCCCCGGGGCAGTTTGTAGGAAGGATGTGGTTGTTTGCCCTCCCTTAGATTGAGGTAGGCTTGCTGACGAAAAAAATTCCCCCTTTTTTATGGCGAACAGCAGGAAACATCTAGACGTTGCAATCTTAAAAATAGACGTTTACCTCAGATTTTCTCATTGGCTACTTTCTGTGTTGTCCCACACCCCCCCAGCTTCAACACACTGTCTCGAAGGATCCCGAAGCACAGGGGTGCAGGAGGGGGTGTCACCCTTCCCTTTTAGTGATATGACAGCATGTTGAGAGGGCTGTTTCTGGGAAGGATGCATGGGAAGGCTCCCCGAAACACGGCAGGCAGGGAGGGGTGCAGGTGTCCCATCGGGCAGCTGTGGAAAGGGGGCAGAGCTGGGGGAAATACCCCCCCCCATGACACCCCAGAAGGGTGGAGAGAAGCCCCCAAGGTCAGGCTTCGATCCCCTACCCCAAACCCATCCTTATTTTACCTCAAATAATGGGGGGGGGGGGTACCACAGAAGGGGGCTGAGGAAATACTTCACGTACCGGCTGAGGGGAGGTCGGGGGGGCTGTGGAAATACCCCCAGGCTGCCCTGGGCAGAGGGGACTGAGGAAGGGGGAAGAAAGTCCCCAGAGGGGTGAGGGGAAGCACCAGAAAGCCTGTCAAGCCGCTCCCAGTTCGCCCAGTACAGCAGGGCTCAGCCCACGAGGTCCCACACACGGAACGGCACCCACCCTGAGGGGGACTCTCCCCCTCCTTCATGCCTGAGAACATTACATCCTGTTCTCCGCTAGCCGTTGGCCACCACCGCCGCTCACCCTCTCTCCCCATTGGCCTGCCGGGCTGTCACTCCGTTCCCCCCCCCCTCCCGCCCTCCTCTCCCTTGAACACGCTCGCCTCTCCTTCACACGCTGTCCACGCTCCTTACCCGGCGTCCTGATTGGACGGCGGGGCTGTAAACAAGGTGGCGGCGGCCAATGGGGGCTCTGATCACGCGAGCAGCACGCCTGGCCACGCGCCCTCGGCGTGGAGCTCCTGGCATCAACAGGCGCGGGCGGGGGGAGGGCGGGGAGGCGGAGT
The DNA here is from genome assembly GCA_027564655.1 of Leptodon cayanensis. Lineage (NCBI taxonomy): Eukaryota > Metazoa > Chordata > Aves > Accipitriformes > Accipitridae > Leptodon > Leptodon cayanensis. Next base: position 10,942,414 of record JANXJC010000091.1, on the reverse strand, counting down.
CTATAAAAGGCGGCGGCCGGCGGGGGCTGTTCTTCAAGCGTTGAGGGCAGCGGGAGGTGCGGAGCGGTCGTGTTGCGGAGCGGCCCCGCTTATTTCCCCCTTCAGCGCTAGGAGGCGAGGGGTTAGAGTGCGCTTTTTGACTAAAATCGGCTTGTTTCAGGGTTCTTTTTTCCTCTTCGGGGGGGGGGAAGACCCCGCGGTTCTTGCCCGCGCTGCTTTCTCAAGAGATTTCCCCCACACTCACCTCAGCCATGGTGATGTTCAAGAAGGTGAAGACCTTCATGATGGCCTTTAGCGAGCCTGAGAAGGTCTACTGCAGCGGGGAGAAGGTGGCCGGGCGTGTGTTGGTGGAGGTGGCTGAGGTCACTCGCGTCAGCGCCGTCAAGGTGCTGGCCTGCGGGGTGGCCAAAGTCAACTGGGCCAAGGGCCCCCAGCAGTGCAAGCAGGAGATGGAGTACCTGCGCTTCGAGGATGTCCTCACCCTGGAGGAGCAGCCCACTGGTGAGGATTTGGGGCTGGGAGAAGGGAGTTGGGGGGCAAAAGGTGGTGAGGAGAAAAGGGCTTGAAAGCTGGCCATTGACTAGCAGCTTTTTTTGCTGGTGGCTCTCAGATGAGGCTGAAGCGAGTCTCCTGGTTGCGTCCCCTTGGGGTACGTGTCAAGCAGGCTAGTTCTGCAGTGAGGAGTCACGGTGTTTTGCTGGTGTCTGGGATTGGCACCGAGACAGAAGTGGGATTGGATGTTGGCTGAGTCTTGGGGGGAATGAGCGAATTGACTGAAGTCTGTGAACAGGCAGAGGACAGCAGGGCTTGGCTAAAGTCAAGTTCAAAGTTTGAAAGGCAAAGGACGAGCTGCCTGACGGAGCGTACAGAAGCCGTTGGGTGTTGGTGTGTCTCGCAGAACAGGCAGCGACGGTGTATGCCCGCAGGGAGCGAGTACTGGCGTTGGCCTCGGCTGGTTGTCAGGGCAGCAGGAGGTGCTGGTACCATGCCTGGGACATGTGGTGGTCAGGGGATGAAAAGTGCAGATCTTGCCTAAGACCGAGAGATCTCACCTGATCTCTTCTCCTGAGCATGGAGAACTTCTTCAGCAGCTGCCTTGTTTGGCTGGTTCCAGGGAAAGTGAAAGAGAGGGACTTGGCAAAGTGTCCAGTGTGATAACGGGGGTGATGTGAAGTCTTGGAGATAGAGAGAGAGGTGGGGAGAGAAGTGGGTTCTCCAGATACTGGATACTCCCACAGAGTGGAAGCAGGGTGTGGCACAGAGAGGTAACAGGGACTGAAGTGCATCAGGACACGGTACTCTGGCTTCGCAGGGGGATGTTGAAAGAAGAAGTGAGATTAAATGAGCAGCGCTTCCCTGCTTCGAGAAGACACGGGGTTCTTGGGCTGTTCTTGGGGGTCAGGTGTAGGCGGCTCTTACCAAACAGCTAATGCAGCTCAAGCCCATGCAGTGCTTGGCTTCGTCACCGCCTGTGTAAGCAGAACAGAGGATAATGTTTAAGAACAAACACATGGAGCTTCAGCTAATGTTTCCTTTCCCCTTTTCCTTTCCCAGATGGGGACGGCTCTGTAATCCTGAGACCCGGGAACAAATACGAGTACAAATTCGGATTCGAGCTTCCCCAGGGGTAAGTACAAGACAAACAGTGCCTCTGAAAAGAAAAATGAAAATGGGTTGCTACGGGAAGTTCTCCTCCTGCCTCAGATGTGTCTAACAAGTGTCTCTTTCTACAGGCCTCTGGGTACCACCTTCAAGGGAAAGTACGGCTGTGTGGATTATTGGGTGAAGGCCTTCCTGGAGCGCCCATCCTTTCCCACTCAGGAGATAAAGAAGCGCTTCGAGGTTATGGATCCTGTCGACGTGAACACCCCAGAATTGCTGGTAAGTGCTGCTTTACTCCGAGAGGCGTGGGTGTCAGCAGGTACTAGGAGGGAGAAAAGCCCTTAGATAGGGTCAGTCCGACCTCTGTCATTAAGACTCCCCTAATAGGTTTTATTGCTGAGCGTGGATTAAATACTTAGTTCTTAGCAAGTCCTAGTTACTTCTAGAAATCTACACCAAGGTGGATAAAGCGAGGCGCTTGTTCTGCTTTCACTTAGCTGCAAGACACTCAAACCTCATGAGGAACTTGAAGCTGTTGTTGCAAAATAAGAGGAAGGAAGGAAGAGTGGGACGGGAACAGTGGGCAGGTCTCATCTAGGTAACAATTATGTTTCTCTGCAGTCCCCGGTTGCTGCCAAGAAGGAGAAGAAGGTGTCCTGTATGTTCATTCCTGATGGACGTGTGTCAGTCAGCGCTCAAATCGACAGGAAAGGATTTTGCGAAGGTAAGAGCCTGTCCTCCCCTCATAGACGAGGGGAGAAGGGGGGTGGTGGCGCGAGCTGTACCTGAGCAGTGGGGGAGCATAGGGGATGTTAAACAGCTAACAGGGGCATCCCACAAGGAAAAAGCTACGACCTTCCTAAATGCCAAACGCCATTCTCTCCCCAGGTGATGAGATCTGCATCAACGCCGACTTTGAGAACACTTGCTCCCGCATTGTGGTGCCCAAAGCGGCCATCATCGCCAAGCACACCTACCTGGCCAATGGGCAGACCAAGGTCTTCACCCAAAAACTCTCCTGTGTCCGAGGCAACCACATCATCTCGGGCATGTCCGAGTCCTGGCGGGGCAAGACCATCCGCGTCAAGAAGCTCAAACCATCCATCTTGGGCTGCAACATTCTGCGCGTGGAGTATTTCCTGCAGGTGAGTGGTTTGGATTGCTGTTGCTCTTCCTTGCTTCACTAGCGGGATAAACTTTGTCCCCCCTTGGTTCCTGACATCCCTTAAAACTCTGGTTCTTGCCCTTGCAGATCTACGTCAGCGTCCCAGGCTCCAAGAAGATCATCTTGGAGCTGCCCCTTGTCATCGGCAGCCGCTCAGGCATCGGTAGCCGCAGCTCCAGCATGGCCAGTCAGACCAGCTCAGAGATGAGCTGGGTGGATTTGAACCTCCCTGATGCTCCAGAAGGTGAGGAGAAAGCGGTTGACCGCAAGGGGGTCCTTGGTGGGCACTGCTGTGACAGCCCCCCCCCAAGTTCAGGAGGGGCTAAAGGGGGTTGCAGTGGGGTGTAGCGGGAGAACACGGGCGATCTCGGAATACTGACTGGTCCCTCCATCCCTTGCAGCACCCCCATGCTACCTGGACATTGTTCCTGAAGACCACCGCCTGGAGAGCCCCACCACTCCGCTCCTGGATGATCCTGACAGCTTCGACAGCCCCATTTTCATGTACGCTCCGGAGTTCAAGTTCATGCCACCGCCCACCTACACAGAGGTGAGATGCTGTGCTGGCGTGGTGGGGAGGATCACTCCCGGGGGCCTGAACACTGGGTGGGGGTGGCAGGATAGATGAGATGGCTCTGCAGAAACATTGGGGTGGGGTTTTTGGCTTGGGATTAAAATCGCTTCCCCCCTCCTCAGGTGGACCCCTGCATCGCGAACAACAATGTGCAGTGAGTGCTGAGTCAAAGGTTGTTAACTCTCCCACTTTTTCTGGACTCGCAATCGGCCGTGATGGACACCTCGCAGCAGCACAGACCTCGGCTTGAAGAGCCTCGCTGCAGGAGGAGCGGTCGCTCGCACGGCAGACGCAGCTCCCGGCGAGGCTCTGCTTGGCAAGTGTGGCCGAGGTGATGAAGTGCATGAGTCTCTGTGTTCCCTCATGTGCCGGTTGTACCAAGAAACTCCGGTGTGGCTCAGGGGTGGTTTCAGACCTTGCTTACAGCCAAAGTCTTCCAAAAAAAACAAACCCAAACTACCAAGGTGCTTACGTGGAAACGGGCAGGAGAATCTCAAGGTGGAGCAGGGGAGGTGGAAGGGCCTCACACACCTCCCTCACAAACCCTTTGGAGAGGCAGATTCCAGCCTAAAAAGACTTTAAAAAAAACATTCATGTCCAAAATTGCCATCATGATGCCTTCTCAATCCCCTACGCCGTCCCCGGGGACGGATGCGACCTGTTCGTACATGTCGGTTCCGTGTCCGAGAACGTACCCGTGCGTGCACAGATTGTAATGAAACTCATTTCTCTGATGGTGGGTGGGGTTGTTGCTAGTGAGCTCTAAATGCCTTCGATCTTCGGGCTGCCCTGCCGCTGGTCCAGCTGGGAGAAGCTGACCTAGTCCGAGGAGCGCTGGTGCATGTCCTAGTCCGAGACACCCAGCTCCGTGTTGGAGCCAGTTTGCGTTCTGTGACTCTGTAACGTTGATTTTCGGTCTGTACTTTCCCAACCCGCGGAAGCTGGTGTTCCCATGGGATGGGAGGAATGGCTTGACCGCACAGATTTCTGTTGGTAACCCCTGGTCACTGCTTCCCAGTCCCACTGGCCCCGCAGGACTGCAGAAGCCAATGGGATCCCATGGGACACAGGAGTGTGAGGGTTCCTCCTGTCCCAGTGGAATTCTTTCCCCCGTTCCCTCTTGGCTCTCAACACCCAAGCTGTCCCTGACCAAAAGCTTCAACAAACACCAGCCTTGGGTGACGGCCGGGGGGAACGGGGGCCAATCCCGGCAGAACCGAACCCCATTCCAGATGGGGGCTGGCTCTTCCTGGTGCCTTGGGTTCACCTGGAAGGAGAGAATGTTCAATCCCACCGGCTGCCTCTGTTAAAGATGCTGACGAACTCCTTTTGTACTGTTTTGTATTGGGATTGGGGGGGGGGAAGGAGGGGAAAAAGGGAAAGCTTTGTTTTGTACTGTTGACGCTTGACGTGCCCCTGGGGGGTGTTGTCTTAATAAAGAGAGACCTGAGATAGTGGCTGAATCTCTTGGATGGTGGCTGGCAGAGAAGGTGGGATGAGGTCCCCACACCTGTGAGGTCACTTTGGGGGTGACACTGCCCTGGGGAGGGGATGGGTCTGCTTGTCCCCAAGGAGCTGGTGCTGGGGTGGGGGGGACACAATGATGATGGCACACATCCACTGGACCCCTTCCCACCACAAAGCTGGGTGCTCTGGCAGCTGCCCCCTTTGGGTGCTGGCTCTTGTTAACCCAGCAGCTGCTAACTGCCCTGCCACCTCCCTCCAGCTGCAGCACAGCCACCAGAGTGGGTGTTTTTTGGACACCAGTCACCAAAACTTACACCGTGCTCCTGGGATGTGGCAGTTATCACTCAGAGGAGGGTTTTTTTCCCCATTTTTTCAGATGCAGCCAGCAAAACACCTGCAGCCTGGGCTAGGCAGAGCTTTGCCAAGTCTTTTTCTGTGGCATCACCAGGACCAGCCAAGGTGGGAGCAGACCTCACTGCCAACCCACATCCTGGCACAGTGCCGGGGCAGGTGCCAGCTCTCCAGGGCTCCGGGTTCCTCCAGGGTGAGAAACCAAAATCCGGTGGGGGAGGAAAAGCAGCACTTGGGGAGCAGGATCAGCACCCAAGAGGAGAAACTGAGGCATGCAGAGCAGGACCCCGGCGCCTTCCACAGCTTCCCATTGCCACCAGAGCTGTTGTGGCAATATCCCACCCTCCTCCGGCCCTTTTTGGGGGGGATGTAGGCGACAGTTAATGGCAAAGGGCTGGGGGGTGGCGCTACCTGTGCCCGCCGGCTGTGTCGAGGAACGGGCCCCTGGAGAGGAAAACAGCCCCGACCTTGGCTGAGAGCTCTGCTCCCTCACCCCTCACCGACTTGGCAGCTGTCACCGTCACCTGGCCGCTCGCCCCCAGAGCCCCCAAGCAGCAATGGGGCTCCCAGTCCTCTCCAGCTGTACCCGCGTGCAAATCCACCGTGCCTCAGTTTCCCCATCCTGCCAGAGCCACTGATGCCTTGTCCAACATCACTGAGAGCCCTTTACCCTCCCCCACCCGGCCTTATCTCCCTGCTGCCAGCATGGCACGGCACCGTCTCGGCACGTAGAGAGGCCTTATCACCAGGAAACCAGTGGCTCCAGCCATGCCAGGCCAGCGCTGTTTGTCAAGCCGCACGCCCCAGCCCGCACCTTTGGCCCCAGCCCGCACCTTTGGCCCCAGCCCGTACCTTTGGCCCCAGCAAGCCCAACCCTGACTCCCTATGGGGCGAGCAGCATCCCCGTACGAGCCCTGCCACCGGTGACGCCGGTGAAGGGACGCAATGCCAAAGTGGGTTATCCCCACTTTCATCCATTTACTCCAACCACCACATTTCCCCCCCACCCCCGCCCTTATCCCAGCTCTATCCTGGGAAAGTCACCACATCCCCAACCCAGTGCCAGCAACGTCCCCCATGACCACGCAAACACTACAGCTTGGCCCGGCGATCCTCCATCCCTCCCCTTGGCACAGCCCACCCCAGATACCTCCATGGGTGCCAGGACCCCCACACACACCCACATCCACAGGGGGGACCCTCCAGGCACCCATTGCTCCAGTTCCCCCTCTGTGCCTCAGTTTCCCTTCCCAGGGGCACATGCCAAGGCGTGGGGGCCCAGCCGCCATCCCTGTGCCTGGCTGGCACTGTCCCCGGCGTGCCCGGGCTGCCGTCCAAGCGGGCGAAGGGTCAGCCCCACTCCAGGCCAAGTATGGGCAGAAAGAACTGAGCCGGGGGGGGGTGTACAGCCAGCTGGAGAGGGCTACAGGCAGCCGTTGGGGGCTACGGCCAGCCGGCGGGGGACCTGGCAGGTAGCCTGGGGCCAGACTCTGCAAACACTCACCCCTCTGCAGCAGTGGGGTGAAGCCCCCCCCCCGCCTCACCCCAGCCCAAGTCCCGATCTGCCACTTGCCCGCCCCACCTTGGGAGCAGCCGCCCCAGAGACCCTACAATAACAAGCCGGCGTGTGAGTCAGCTGGCCGCTTGCCCGGCCGGAGGAGCCCCTCCCTGGGCGCTGGCCCAAAGGAGCTCTGCAGAAGGCCCCTGGCCCTGGCCCCATGCGTGCCCCCCCCCGCAGCAGCACACCCCTCGGCTAGCCAGCCCCATCGAGGGGACTCCAGCTTCCAGCGAGCCTGGGAAGGGTGATGGAGGCTAATGAAACACAGCCGGCTGTGGAAGCCAGCCACGGGCTGCCCCCCCCCACAGGCTACCCAGATGCTGGGACCCTGGGGTGACACCCCCCCTCCTCTTGGTGCACAACCCCATAGCAGACATCAGAGAATCCCGACTGGGCCCACACCCAGGCGCACGCGCTTCCCGACACTCCCTCCTGCCTGGAAACCACTGGCAGACACTCTCTGCCAGCGCCTGCCGTATTGCGGGCAGCCCCTCACCCCACACCCCCCCTCACCCTGGCATCGAGGCAAAGCCACCTCTTCTGACCTCAGCCCCCGGGGTGTCTTTGGCACAGGGTCCCCGGGGTGGCACAGGGTCCCAAGGCTGGCACAGGGTCCTGGGATGGCAGAGAGTGCCCAGGGTGGCATAGGGTTCCCCAGGGTGGCCCGGGGTTTCCCAGGGTGGCACAAGGTCCTAGGATGGCACAGGGTCCCCAGGGTGGCACAGCCCCGCTGAGCCTCCCGGCCACCTCTGCCCTGCCCACTCAGAGCCCAGGGTGCCGGGCACATCCCCAGGGTGCCCCCACAGCCCCCACCTCCTCCGACACCCCGGCCGCGGCTCGGTGCCAGGGCTGCTCCCAGCGCCTGCCCCACGCCACCACCCACGCCGCGGCACCCTGCGAAGCCTGACGCGTGCCCAGCCCCCGGTACGGTCCACCCCCCCGGGCCTTTCCTCTCCCTCCCTGCCCGGCCGGGCACGGGCATAGGCACAGGCACGGGCACGTCCCAGCCTGCGCCGCCTGCCCGGGGTGCGCCGGCCTCTTCCCGCCCGAGATGCCAGCCCCAGAGCCGGCTGGCACACGTGCCTCCCCAGGGATTCAGGAACGCGCAGCCTCCCCTGCCCCAGCAGCGCGGCGGTGGGCACCGTGCCCACCTCCAGCTACCCTGGATAACCTGGGTTGCCGTAGGGTCTCCCTCCGCCGGTGCGGCAGCCGGGCAGCCAGACATCATCACCGGGCATCCTCGGCTCTGCTCCCTCCTGCCAGCGAGATCCGCCCCGGCGGTGCTGGGTATCGGGCGAGGTGCTCAGCCTGCCTGCGTGCCACCGGCAGCGTTCGGCCGCGGCGCATGGCACCCACGTACAGCAGCACGCAAAGGGCACCCCCCTGCTCCAGGCGCTGGGGCGCAGATCCCTGCTGGCCCCCTCTGAGCAGGGCTGCACCCCAAAAACCACTCCCATACCTAGACAGGCACGTGCCGTCAGGGGCCAGGCAGCAGGATGGCACTGCCAGCCTCACCCGCCGGTGACACCAGTGCCACCACGACCAGCCCACAGCCACCAGCCCATCTGGGTGCCCATCCAGTGGGGTCAGCTGGCATGAACCATGGCATCCCCCCTGAGAGTCCCCGGTGCCCCCCAGGCAGGGTTGGGCACACCTTGCGGCACCAGCCTTACCTTGGCTTGGCACTTGGTGTGGCAGGAGAGCTTGCAGCCTGCGGGAGGGAGAGGGGAGAGAGGGTTAGTGGGGGCAGGAGAGGGGGCGTTGCCAGGGGGCAGCCCACGGGCACCCCACATGCAGGGTGGGGGTGGAGTGGCACCCCACGCTGCAGGGCACGGAGCACCTTGGCATGGGGCACAGGCTGCCGGGACACGCAACACACGCACGTGGATGCCCATGCCTTGCACACGCACATGCACGCTCCGGGTGGCACCAGCACGGCGCAGCACCACGTGCACATGCACGCGGCGCTCAGGCACACGTCCATGCACACGAGCCGTGCCCCCCCCTCCACCGGTGCCAACGTGCCGGGGAGCGTGCGCGCGTGCAAACCCCAGTGCCCAGGGGTTAACGGCGCGAAGGGAGGCCGTGCACGGACACGTCTCACGAGGCCTCGCACGTGCATCGGCGTGCGCGAGCGCGCCACGGGGGTGCTGCCAGTGCCCATGCTCCCGCCTGCCCGTGCGCTGCCGTTGCACGCTCGCGCCCGCGCCCCTGCGGAGGACAGCACGTGCCCACAGTCGGTGCGGACGCGTGTTTGCCGCTGCTGGGGACACGCGCTTATACAAGGCCCCACCGGGCAGCCCGGGCAGCCCCGCAGAGCCACATGTCCCATCCCCAGGGGACACGAGGGTCCCCACACAGCGTGGCCCCCGCCACGGCCGCCCCCAGGCCTTGTCCTCCCTTGGGGCTGTTTCCTGCAGCGCAGGAAGCCGCATTGTTCCCGCGGCCAGCGGCGTTTCCTCTCGCCGCCCCTCGCACGGGGCTCAGCGGCATCGCACACGTGCGAGGGGCCGCGGCACCGCCCGCGTCCCACCGGGCGCCACGGGCAGCGGGCATGGCGGAGGGCGTGAGCACCCACCCGTGCGCGCAGACCCGCACACATGTGCACACTCGTGCGGCGACGGTCGCACACTCACCGCACGCGCATGCGGCTGATGCGCAGCCACATGCGCACGCGCCAGTGCCTCCGCGGGCCACCCTTGCCTCCCTGCCACCTCCCTGCCCGCAAAAGTACCCCACGCACTCTTGCACACCCCCAGGCTCCCCCTCTGACACGCGCGCACACGCGTGTGTTTGCACAGGTTGGCGCAGGCACGTGTTCCCACCTTCACATCCTCGTGCACACAGCTGTACATGCAGGCACACACACGCATCCCCTGATGTCCTGACCCCCCCACATCCCCCCCCCCGGCATACCTCCTTTCACACGTGCGTGCCCGTGCCCCCGGCTCACCTCGGCAGGTGCTGCCCTGGCGCGTGATGGCCTGCCGGCAGATCCCGCATGCCTTCACCTTCTTGAAGCTCGTCATCTTGAAGGTGTGTGCTGGGGGGGCTTCCAGGTCCTGGGGCTGGGGGGACACGGGGCTTCATGAGTGGGAACGAGGTGGCATGGAGACCCGGGCACTCAGCCCTGCCCTGCCTCAGTTTTCCTCTGGGCAGGGGGGTCATCCTCCACCCACCCACCACCACCCCCATCTGAAGAAATGTGTGTCCCCCACGCACCCCATCACCCGGGGCCCTGCCCTCAGCAGCAGGGCCGGAGCCATGGGGTCGTGGGGCGGTGGGCACGGCGTGGGGGGGAACCTAGGCTCGTGCCCGGGTGGGCAGGGGGCTGTACACCCCCCGACCCCCCGCTGCAGCGGCCCCTTTAAATAGTCTCTGCCGCCCCCTGGCGGCGCGCGCCGGAGGGCCGTGAGCGCGCCCGCGTGTGCACGCACACACGCGCGCGCACACGCTTGTGCACACACTGTGCACGCGCATCGATAAGCACATCCATACCTGCGTGCAGGTGTGTCCGCACGTGTTTGAGCACGTGTGCGTGCACAGACACGTGCACGCACACACGCGCGTGCGCTTGCGTGTCCCTGCACGTCGGTGCATTCACACGCGTGTCCCTGCGAACGCGTGCCCGTGCACAAGCGTTTCTGCGGGCACACGTGTGCAGGCACAAGCGCGTACGCCCGCATGCACGGGAGGCGGGTGAACATACTCGTATGCACGCGCGCGTGCGAACTTGTGTGCGATGAGCGCATGTGAATGCACACATACAGACGCGTGCGCGCACGGACGTATTCGCATGTACGTGTGTGGATACACAGATACGTGTGCAGACACTGTGCACACACATGTGCGCACCCGGGTACGGGCAGGTGCTGCCAGAAGGGTGCTCGTGCAGGGGGGTGTCTCCGTGTCATGCTGGGTTTTGGGGTGCGCGCCGGGCAGCGTGTGCTGGGGTGTCTCACGGGGGTGTACAGGGCGTGCGGTGCCCCCCGAGCGTGAGCGGCCATGCCAACCCTGCCTGGCACAGCCCACGGTGGGGGGAGGCTGATGCCGCGAGTGTGAGCGCAGGATGGATCCCAACGTGTGCAGGCGCCGGGCTGTGAGCGTGCAAGCGTGCGCGTGTGCTCACGCACAGGGGCTGAGGGCAGGGGGGGCGGTCCTGGCACAGCTGCAGGCAGCCAGCGCCCCTCCTGACACCCCCCCCAGATAGTTTGGGGGGGTGGGGGCACCCCCCTGGCAGCGCACCAGCCCTGCCCACCCACCCGCTGCCAGATGAAGACGTGAGCCCCCGTAAATCCGCCTTTTCATGCCAAGACTAATGAGATTAAGCAGAGGCCCGGCGGCCCCCCCTCGCCCAGGCGCCCCGCTCTCCTCCAGCCTCAGCACTGCACCAGAGCCAGGGGGGACAGTGCCAAAGAGTCGGGGCGCCAGGTACCCCTCCCCAAAACCTCCCTGCCTCAGTTTCCCCAGTTCACGTATGGACAGGCAGAAGGGCCGCGCGCGTGCACCAGATGTCTGCGTGCGTGCAAACGCTCCCAGGGCTGTGAGGGTCCTGCGTGTGCTGCACACTGCGTGTGTGGCAGGGTGCTGCGCGCATATGCACGCCTGCGAGTGTGCAAGCATGTGCGAGCGTGCAAGCATGTGCGAGTGTGCACATCCCCACCAGCCACAGCAGCAGCAGACGTGGGGGCAGGTTTCTGTGTTCCCACACGCAGGTCCATGTGCAATCGTGTGCACACTCGCGTGGGTTTGTACACGGGTGTGCAAGCCCCTCTTCCCTGGGTGCCTGCTCCCGCAGGGCCACTCGCTGGTCCCTCGGCAGCCCCCGGCGCTTGTGCCACCCTACGAGGGAGCGGGGCGCACACGGCTGGGTGTATACACACGCACACACATGAGTGTGCACAGGCGTGTCGGCACCCATCCGGCAGCCGTGGGAAAAGCTCCCCCGGGCCGGGGGCTCCCACGCCGCAGTTGCTGGGTGACAGTGAGGCCTTACGATGCCATGAGCTCGTTTGCATATGCAAAGCAGCATCTTTGCTGCGGGGTGCCCCGGGAAGAGGCCTCACCCCCCGCTCCCAAGGACCCGGCTGGGATGCCCGGGGTTGCCAACGCGTCTCCCACGCATGTACCCCCCACCCTGCCCTGGCCCCACATGTTAGCATGGGCCCGATTCATTAACAGCAATTATCCTCGCTAGGGAAAGAGCTGCCCCCCCGGCTCCCACCCCACAGAGCCCCCTCTGCTTGTCCCATTGCCAACACCATCCCCATGCTGTGGGACTGCCGACCCAGCACCCGGCTTCACACCCCCAGATCCCTGCTGCCGGGGGGGCACCCTGCCCACCCAGTGCCACCCCACCGGCTGGGGAACCGGCCCATACCACAAAACAGCCCTGTCCCTGCTCCATTCTGGCAGGATCCCAGTTAGCCTCCCTGCCCCCAGGGCTGGGAACTGCTGGGGGGACACGTGGTGGGACTGGGGGACCTTTTGGGGATGCCACCTGGGTACCCACCCATGGGTCCCCACCCATGGGTACCCAACCCCAGGGGCTGGCCCCCACACGGGGCGGGGGGGGTGCACGGGCATCCCTAGCCATGGGCCCCCCCAACACGCAGACCCAAGGAGGCTGGAAGGGGACTCGGGTGTCCTGGGCTGGAAGAGGGACCGGGGAGAGATGCCAGATTAATCAGAAGCCGGGAGGCCTGGGTTCATTGCCCAGCACTGCAGAAAGGTGCAGCAGGGGGGGGAACTGGGACACCCAGTTCCTGTGAGGCTGCAAAGCCAGGGTGGGGGGCACCGGGACACCTCGGTCCAGCCCTGTGGGCTCGGGCCCACCCAGTGCTTTGCACCCCACTGCGCCCCCGGACCCAGCTTGCCTTGGTGACTGGGGGTGGGGGGGCAGAGCCCCAAACCCCCAGCACTAACTGAAACCCCCCAGTTTGGCCAGTTTCCCTCCCCTCCAGTGGGGTAGCAGAGCCTCAATCCCGGGGAATGGCAGGGGCCCCCGGCCGGTGCTGCCGGCTGGGCGTCGTGGGAGATCAGCCTCCTCACCCCCAACCCCACACCCCCTCCACAGACACCCCCCGCCCAGTCCAGTGTCCCTGTCCCGCATCCCATCCCGGTCCCCCCTCTGCGCACCCCCCAGCCCGGTGCCCACCGCCGCCGCTCTCCCGGGCTGGGTCCTGCTCTGTTCCTCCCCGCTCCCGGGGGCTCCTCCCGGCCCCGCTCCCGGTCCAGTCTCCCCAGCCTGGCCCCGGTGTCCGGCCGTCCCTGCCGGTCTCCGCTGGGTCCCGGTTCCCCCAGAGCCGGTCCCGGTCCCGATCCCGGTCCCGGTCCCGTTTCAGCACCGCCGATTGCCCCCGCTCCCAGTCCGCCCGTCCCGGTGCAAACGCCCCCGCTCCCCCCCCCGGTAATCAGCCCCATCCACCGCCCGCTCCCGGGACCACCCCCGCTCCCAGACCCCGCTGCCGGCCCCCACCGCGCTGCCGTCCTGCTCCCCCCCGGTGCCCCCCCGGGGGGGGCCGGCGGGGGGTACCCCGAGCAGG
>JANXJC010000091.1:10898440-10918587 GCA_027564655.1 Leptodon cayanensis | reverse complement strand
GGGGGGAGGAGGAGGAGGCCAGGGCAAGGGAAGCAGCACACACACACACACACACACACACACACACACACACACACGAGGCCTCCGAGCAAAGCCAGCCACCTTACCGACACACCGTCAGAGAAGACAAGGGTGCTGCTCCGAGCCGGCTCCTCTCCACGCAGCGAGGCGGTGGGCTCAGCACCCTGAGCCAAGGCTGCGCTGGGCACGGCGCATTCCTGCCAGCGAGCCCTCCCCTTGCTCTTCCAGGGAGAGAACCAAGCAGATTTGGCACTGGAGCTGCTGGAGCGAGCCGCTTCTCTGCACGCTGCCACCAAACCCCAGTGGAAGGAGGAAAACCTCCCCAGTACCACCCAAACCTGTGCCGGCTCTTGGGTGTGCTTGGTCAGGACGTCTTGCAGATCTTGCTTTCCGAGGTGGCCGGGTGGGAGGGTTACAACCTTACCCGGCAGACCCCAAACCAGACGTGGCTCACCAGCAAGCTCCACAAACACCCCGAGAGCAGCAAAGCCGGGCCAGCAGCTGGGGGGGGGCCGGCCACAAGGACGTGGCTCCAGCATGGACACAAGGACAGGGAGCAGGGCCAGCCACGGGACACCCCATCCCCATCCCCTTCTCTTCGGCCTCAGTGACAAGAGGGATTTTCTAACCCCTGCAGGGTTATTCCCTGGGAGAGGAGGAGGAAGGAGGAGGAAGGCCACCCCAGGCTGGCCAGGGGACACCGACAGGGGGTGATGCTGGGGGACACCAGTGACCAGCCTCGTCCTGCTGGGTGCTGAGGGGTCCTGGGGGTGAGCTGCACCCCCAGCTGCTCCCAGAGCTGGGGGAGTCCTCGGGGAGGGGGGGGACAAGGCCGCTGTCCCCAGCCTAGGACCGGACTCCTTTATGCACTGCACCCCAGCCTCGGAAACGAGAGGACCCGAGCAGGCGCCATCGCTCTGGGTCCCCCCCCGGCCTGAGACCTGACCAAACTCAGGGCAGAGGAGCAGGACCCCACCGGGAGAATCGGGGCAAACCCGAAACATGCTCAGCGTCACCACGTCCTGCTGGGGGGACAAGCCCGAGCGGGTCCCCGGGCTCCCAGCCCCACAGCAGCCACCGCCGGCATGAACGTCACTGGGACGGCGGGGAACCGGAGCTGCGCTGGCGAGGAGCCTGTCCTGCTGCCCACCTTCTCCACCGCAGCCAAGGTGCGGGTGGCTGTCACGTGCCTCCTCTTTCTCTCCTCAGCTTGCTGCAACGGTGCCGTGCTCTGGTCAGCCGCTCGGGCGCCGCGGCGGCGTCCACCCCGCGTCCATGTCCTGATGGCCAACCTGGCGGTGGCTGATCTGCTGGTGACGGTGGTGGTGATGCCGTTGGACGCTGCCTGGAACGTCACCGTGCAGTGGTACGGGGGGGATGCAGCGTGCCGGGTGCTCATGTTCCTCAAGTTGGCTGCCATGTACGCCTCGGCCTTTGTCACTGTCGTCATCGCCTTGGACCGTCATGCCGCCATCGTCAACCCGTTGGCGGTGGGCTGCGCCGAGAGGAGGAACAAGGCGATGCTGTGTGCGGCGTGGGTGCTCAGTGCCGTGCTGGCTCTGCCCCAGGTGGGTGAACCCCAGCCCTGAGGTACAGGGAGGGGACACCTTGGAGGGGATGCCACCCACCACCTCGGGTGAGGTGGGATGATGACAATGACAATGGCGGGAGGGAGGAAGGATGCTAACGGCCCCGCGGCCCCTTGCAGGCATTTATCTTCCACACGGTGAGCCGGTCGCAGCCCCGCCGCTTTGTGCAGTGTGCGACGGTGGGCAGCTTTGGGGCGCACTGGCAGGAGACACTCTACAACATGTTCACCTTCGCCTGCCTCTTCCTCCTGCCCCTGTTCGTCATGGTGCTCTGCTACAGCCGCATCCTTGTCGCCATCTCGGGCAGGATGAAGGATGCCAGCGGTGAGAGCACGGGCTGGGGCCATGCCATTCCTACACCCTTTCTCCACCACCGCTTGGTTCTTCTCTTCCTTTTTCACCTCCTGATGCTCCTGCCGGGGTCCAGCCCCCCACTCGGGTCCCCTCTCCCCGGTTCGTTAACCCACTGCTCTTAATTAACCCCTGGGCAACATGTTCCTCCTCTCTCCTTCCTACCCCTCGCTCCGTTTCCACCCCGCAGTCTCCTCCCAGGAGATCCAGCTCCGTCGATCCTATGACAACATCCCCCGGGCCAGGATGCGCATGCTCAAGATGTCCATCGTCATCGTCCTGACCTTCATCGTATGCTGGACGCCCTACTACCTCCTGGGCCTCTGGTACTGGTTCTCCCCCGAGATGCTGACCCGGGAGAAGGTGCCGCCATCTCTCAGCCACATCCTCTTCCTCTTTGGCCTCTTCAACACATGCCTGGATCCGCTCATCTACGGACTCTTCACGGTGCATTTCCGCAGGGAGATGTGGCGCACTTGCCGCTGTAGCCGCCGCCGGCACGAGCAGGAGGTCGCCTCCGCCCTCAGCAGTTCCTTCCGCATCTCCACCACGGCTGTGCCGGCCAGGAGAGCCGGCAACAGCCTGGGGGGATCCGGAAAGCACGAGCTGGAGGTGATGGCGGATGCAGCTCCGCCAGGACGGAGGTGCGAGCTGTGCTGGAGGAGGACAGTGGAGAGCTTCATGTGACAGGGAGGCCAGGCTGGACCCATGGCAGAGCAAGGGGAACCCCCCAAAAGTGGGCTGGGGCAAGACACAAGAGCTCTGTGCCACCAGAAAGGCGCTCAGCAATAAATTCTGATTATTTTCTCAGCAGGAGCCTGTCTTTGGGCCAAAGGATGATTTAACCAGAACTGGCACTGTGGCATCACTGGCACATTTCTGCGCCGGGCAGGGTCTAACGGCACCGGCAACGTGTGAGGAACGATAAGCCAGAAGCAAGGCACCCCGTGTCAGGCAGAAAGCAAAATCTGGGGCAGAAATTCCTTTAAAAGATGCCGCCGGGGCTCCTTGGGGAAAAAAAAAACCAAAACCCGAACTTAAAATGTGCCCCTTCCTGTGCGCTGGGGGCACAGGGAGAATTCAACACTCCCAGAGCCCGCCAATCTGACGGAGAACAGTGCACGGTGCAATAAAGCTGTCGCTTCCAAATGCTACTTTAAGGAAAAATGGCTTTTTCAACTAGTAAGGTATTCTATTGCCAGCCCCGAGATCAACAGCCCATGACATCGACTGATTTTAGGCAAATCTAAAATTAGCAGAGGCATGAAAGGAACTGGGGCTCAGTTACAGCTTCTCAGAATGTTTAATTAAGGACAAATAATGAGAGGACAATTTTACACAAAATCAGTTATTTAAAAGGCTGAGTTCACTCGCAAATGTAAAGTCAACAGAATAAACCCCTCAGGAGATGTAAGGAACGTTTGCCTGGGATATAGAAAACAACTTCTCTCTAAAAGAAGAGTGACCAAAATACCAGGTCACTCACAGGTGTAACAAAATGCTTAAAAACGTCGTGGTTTGGTACGTAACCGGGCTCAGGGGCTGCATTCACCACAAACACAAGTGAAAATAACCCCCAGAAACCTCAAGTGTTTGCTTCTTCACTCAAGTTTTCTTGTATGAAAACAATAAAATCTTCTAAGAAGCAAACCTGCTGAAGCAATGAACTGTTTTACTCCTCCAGCTGTTCCTCAAATGCCCCATCCCCAACATACAAATTCCCCCCGGTTCCCCCCACCCAGTTCCCCCAGTTTGGACTTGGAACGCACGGGTAGAAATGAGGATCCATCATCGGCGTCTCCTGTCCGGACTCCTGCTCCGTCGGCGCCCGCCCCTGGAAGAGAGGGAGCAGAGAGTGTCGGGAGTGGTTTATTGGCATTTCCAGCCCACACCATGATTTCACTCTCTCTAATTAGTGGCTTTCTACAATGGAGTGGTGTCATCAGTGGATAACTGATGTCATCTACCCAGATTTCTGCAGGGCCCTGTATATGGTCCACGTCTATGTCGGAGAACTCTGGGTGTGGTGGATGGACTGGTGGGTGGACAAGGAGTTGCCTGGATGGCCACGTCCAAAGAGTTACAGTCAATGGCTCAACGTCCCAGCAGAAACCAGTAATGAGCGGTGTCCCTCAGGGGTCCATACTGGGACCATAATACCTTCATCGGTGGCATGGATAGGGGGATCAAACACACCCTCAGGGAGGGTGGGCAGCTGATACGTGGCTGAGTGAGGATGGGATGGCATCCAGAAGGACCTGGACAGGCTGGAGGAGTGGGCTGGTGTGAAGGTCCTGAGGGTCATGCGCCTGGGTTGGGGGGGGGCAATTCCCAGTACCAGCACAGACTGGGGGATGGATGGGTTGGGGGCAGCGGGTCCTGCAGAGTCCCTGCAGAGAAGGACTTGGCGGTACAGGTGGGTGACAAATGGGACCTGAGGTGGCAATGTGCGCTGGCAGCCCAGCAAGCCAACTGTTTCCTGGGCTGCATCACCAGCAGCATGGCCAGCAGGTTGAGGGAGGGGATTCTGCTCCTCTGCTCCACTCTGGTGAGACCCCCCCTGGAGCTCTGTGCCCAGCTCAGGGGTCCTCAGCACAGGAAAGACACGGAGCTGTCAGAGCAGGTCCAGAGGGGGGACACAAAAATGATCCGAGGGCTGGAACACCTCTGCTATGGAGAGAGGCTGAGAGAGTTGGGAGAAGGCGCTGGGGAGACCTCACTGTGGCCTTTCAATATAAAAAGGGGCTTATAATAAAGATGGAGAGACTTTTTACAAGGACCTGTAGTGACAGGACAAGGGGCAGCAGTTTTAAACTGGAAGAGGGTAGGTTTAAATCGGACATAAGGAAGAAATTCTTTACAGCAAGGGTGGTGAGGCACCGGCACAGGGTGCCCAGAGAGGTGGTCAATGCCCCATCGCTGGAGACATTCAAGGTCTGGTTGGATAGGACTCTGAGCAACCTGATCAAGTGGGAGATATCCCTGCCATGGTCTAGATGGTCTTTCAAAGGTGCCTCCCAACCCAAACCCTTCTGTGATTCACCCCTGTACGGGTTCCAGAGTTTTCTTGACAAGGCAAATAAGCCAGTCCCTGGCATGCCGAAGTCTCGCTCGCTCACTGGCACACCTGCGGCTCGGCCCTTACCTTCTCTTTCCTTTTGGGGGCCCTCTCACGAAGCACCAATCCACACTGATGGGCTGCCCCATCAGCTCCTGGCCATTCAGCCCCTCCATGGCCGCCTGTGCCTCTTTATAGGTTTCATACTCGACCAGAGTATATCCCTAAGGAGTGGGAGTAAGGGATTGTGAGCCACACCAGATCCTGGCAGAGGGGGAGCCCAGTGAGGCACCGGACAGGGGAATAATCCCTCCCTGAGCCCCCCAGAGCCAGGGAAGGGGAAGCACGAGCGTGCATTGCAGCCAGCCACTGCCACGCGGACAAGCTCAAACGTCCCGTAGCCAAAATGAAGGTGGCGAAGCAGCCGAGAGGCTCAAGGGGCAAGCGCAGCCCATACTGACCACCCGTGCCTACCTTCAGGTAGCCCGTCCGTCTGTCGAGGTTTAGGTGGATGTTTTTTATCTCGCCGTACTCCGCAAATTTGTCATGGATGTCTTCTTCTGTCGCCTCCTCATGAACCCCCGTGACAAAGAGAATCCAGCCCTCCACCGCTGTGGTGTGAAAGGGGTAAGAGTTACGCCAAGTACAGGGCATACTCCCACGTCACCTGGGGGGGTTCTCAGGGAACGGGTCCCCCCAAAAAGCTGTGGTGAAGCACAACGCAAGCCATATGCGGGTGGGGAGATGGAGCCTCAGAGACCAAGGCTGTTGGCTTAGCCTGAGATAAATCCTGGCAGGGCAGGGAAGGGCTCTGTCCCAGCCAGGTCCAAACCCCGATACGGAGCTGAAGACCCCCACATTCTCCAACCATCTCCCTTCCCTCTGTTAAAGCGTCCGTGGTGAGGGTGGGGAAGATGCCTCCCATGATACTCACACCTCTGTGGGCCCGGCTCATCGCCGTCCTGCTCCACGCTGTCGTAGTCCTCGCGCACACGGGCCCGCGAGCCCTCCTCTGGGTGCAGTGAAGGGGGAGAAAGAGAAATAGGCAACTGGCGCCATCACTCAGGAGGACAACAGGGCCCAGACAACCACATATCCGTTTAAAACTCCTCAAAAGCACAAAGATGGGGGGATGTGTTCACACCAGACCGCTCTCCAAGCAACTCCAGGGCAAGGGTTTAACTCAAAACGGGAGACCGGGAGACCGAGGCCCGGAGCGGTGAGGGACACCCCAGAGCCTGGCGGAGGAGGACAGAACGCGACAGGTGCTCCTCACCTGAGCCGAAGCCTCGGCCCTTCCGCTTCTTGGCTTTCTCCTTCAGCTTGTGGATGCTCTCTGCGGGCGAGAGGGGAGCAGGTTGGAACCGGGGAGGGGACCCAGACCACGGCCCCGGGCCCGGCTAGTCCCCCCCGGGCTAGGCTCAGTACTGCGGCTTCTGGGGAGAGGAAGGGAGAACTGGACCGGGACTTGGGGGGCGGAGGAGGGGGAACGACGCAGGGGTGACAGGGACGCGGCTGGGAGCTCGGCCCCGGGCGGGAGGAGGCGGGACACCCGGGTCGGCCCGAGGCGAGGAGGAAGCGGCCCGGAACCGGGCCAAGCCGGACGGTGAGGCCGGGCTGTTAGGGGACAACCCCAATACCGCCCTCACCGTCGCCATCCTCATCCATGGCGAAGTCTTCGCCTCCCGCCTCATGTAGATCCAGTACGTCCGCCATCTTGCCGCGCTCGCTACCACCGCGGTGCAGGGCGGGAAGGGCGCCGGAAGCAGTACCGCACCCCGCGCCGCCATCTTGGAGAGGGCGTGTGGAGGAACCGCCACGTCGCCATCTTGGGGAGGGCGGGTAGCGGAAGCGCCCGCATCGCCATCTTAGGGAGGTCAGCACATGTCGTCCAGCTCCGCCCCGCCATACTGGGAAGGGCAGGGGCGCCTCTTCTCCCCCCCAAACTGGGGCCACACTGGGCACCACTGACACCCCCCCGGCGGTGGCGGGGGGTGACACCAGCCCGGCTGCTCCTGGGGTACCAGCCCCTGCGCAGGGACGAGTCAATGAAGAGGTTGGGGGCACAATCCACCCCTTCCGCACCAGAAGAAGAGAGAAGCCACCACAGCTACCCCGAAATCTAGTGTTTTATTGTATAAAATCATACATACAAACTGCAACGGCATACAGTGATTTATCCTTTCAGCTTTGCTTTTAATTACGTGGCCTGAACAAGGAAAACAACCCATTTTGGATGCTGAGAAAACCTGGATTTGTTCATTTTATCACCTTCCACACGGATCCAGAGACTGAAAAATGGTGCCTGAATTGCCAAAAACACAAGTCACAGAATAATATCAAGTTTTCATTTCCCTTCCACCAGGAGGAATGGAAACACCCTAATCCTCCCCGATTTATGTGAGAGCGGCAGCTGTGGGCAGCAGTGAGGCATCCAAAAGAGCTCGTGTACGAGCCGGTGCTGCAGGACAGAGTCATGGAGAGTTTTTCGCTGAAAACCATTAAAATCCCGACATGGAAAACACTCGATGGTGCCCACAAAAACAAAAAACACTGAGGAGTCCTCTATCAGGCAGGGCACAAAAAGGCGATGGTGGAGGTGTCGCGAGGTTGCTCAGGAGTTCCCTTAGTTGCTGGATCGGGCCCTTGGATAAATCACCGTTTCATGCGACGGAACGCTACAGGCAGGTGTGGAAGTGCTGGTGGAGAAACATTATTTCTAGAGCAAGTGATTAAATCCAAATACAAGGTCTAGATATTGCCAGCCAGTAAAAAAAAAACCAAAACAACTCCACACCATTTACAATCACATTGATAAACTCGTTAAACATTAATACTGTTGTGTAAAGAGGCTGCATATAAAAAAATATATATAAAAAAACCAAAATAGGCTTGTTACGATGAGAATACAAAACTAGAATACCTACAGATAATGCAATTTTTTAAAATCTCCATCTCAAAACAAAGACTATTGCTCGAATATCCACCTGCCTCTGTGGTCAAACATACTGTGCGAGAGGCTGCTGCAGAGAAAGGACAGGGCGCAAGGGGTGGCTGCCGGTGGAAACAGCAGAATCCTGAAGGCTTTGTACCTCCACCCGGGGGAAAAAAAACAGAGAAAGCTCAAAGCTGCACTGAAGAAAGAAGTCTGTCTTCAATTTATATTCCCGCCGAGACACTGCTGGCGCTTCTGGGCTATGTATTGGAAAAATAGGAAGGGATATACGGGAATTACTTTGAACAAGTCGCTACTTTCTTGACTGAAGTTGAGCTACAGGAACACTTTAAAGTCAGAAAGGGCGTTTTTAAAAATCTAAATGTCATACAGATTTAGTACTCATACGTGTACAAAGAATAGGGAACTATTCGCCTAAAAAAATAGTGCATAGAGATATTTTTGTTTCAGCAATGTTTTGTTCCATCACCACTATGACAAGGAAGGGACCATGCTCCGAAGTGGGCACTCCCAGCTCCACCAGCGGCACAGCTCTCACCATCACCCTCTCTCCTAGTTCCAGGCTATGCTCTGTAAACACTCTGGGCCAGGGGGGCCAAAAACCGCAGCCCACGCCTTCGTTTCGTCCAGCCCGGCGGTCACGCGGTTCCTTTCCTCCCATGCCAAGTTCTCACCGAGGAATGGTAAGCTCTGTGTGATCTGCTGACTTTGAAGAACTACTCAGTCCTCTGGTCTACCAGAAATCCTAAGAATTGTCCCCAATAACTGTTTCTTGGCGGGGGGGGGAGGGCAGCTGTGGAGGGAGCTGGGCGGCATAAATTAGGCACAGTGAAGGGTCAGGCCCCTTTACCTGGCTGACAGAGGCAAAGCAGAGTTGAAGCCAAACCCTAGTCTGAGCTTTTGCTGCTTGGGGCTGGATCTGTGCTCTGGTTCAAAGGATTAAACGCAGTTCTAGTTAACAAAGACTTATACACAGTTCTAGTTAATAAAGACTCGTATTCACAAAGCTCTTTGGGGAGAGGAGCTGAGCCCTTTCCCCTCTTATTGCTAGTGAGTTCTGAAACTCTGGCAAGGTTTTTTTAAACCTTCCCTGAAAAGGCCAAGTCTGACATTTGGTTTGGAAGCTGCTCTGGAGAGAACAGCATGCCCATCTCTCATTTCTCGCAAGATTTTCAAAATTCCACATCTTCCCCAGCTTGGCTGGGGAAGCCAAAAAACACCCAATGCTCCATTTCCAGTGAAATAAACTGGCCACTTCACCTCCACCACACCGACTGCTGGTGCTTGGGACAGGAGTTCAGCATCTCCAGCCTGCCAGGCTGGGCTAAGCACTGTAAGAACCCAAAAAGGACTGAAAAGGAGCGGAGCAGGAGGCTCTGTTTGGTGCAGACTTAATTAAACTGTCAAGTCTAATCCCTTAAGTACTGCAGGGCCTTGTAGTTTGTTATTAGGTACATTATTTAGAGAATGAACTGTGTCCTACCCCACGAGCAAAAAGCCAGAGCAGGAACAGATAGAGCCACCCGACAGTCGTAGGGGTAGCTGCAAATCCTGCCTGAGCTTGGAACTGGAATGCTGTAAGACTGATCCCCAGACTTAAGTCTGGCCAAAACAAAATCCCAGTTTTAAATCCCTTTTACGTGCTTGGGAGCATTCCCCCGCACAGCTTGCATTGTAGTGTTAGAGAGAATGCGTTGGTGGTTTGGTTTTGTTGGTTTTTTTTTAAATTAGTGTGCTTATCAAGGAGTTTTCATAGGACACCCCCCTTCTACTACAGAAGCAAAATTAAAAAAAAAAAAGCAGGTCTGTATGATATGCATCAGCTCCAAAGAACAGAAGCTTTCTGGAAGAAGTGCTACATTTCATGGAATACTGCTGACTACATAGTACCAACGTACAGCAGAGGTCTTCAGTGTTAATACTGAAAGGCTGCATTTTTGATGCTGTCTTTAAAAAAAAGTGACAGAAGGAATTCTCTAGCAGATAGGGGGCTGAGGAGCAGGTCTAGAAGCAAGTATTAAAAGGTTTAAAAATCTGTACAGGAGCTTTTTTTTTTTTTTAAAAAAAAATTCTTTATAATGTGCAAATGGGCCACAATTCTGGAAGAGGCATTACATGGTTTACGTGACACGGGATGGATCCCGTCAGCGTGGAGGTGTTAGCAGGCCTGGGGGAGTGGAACAACTTGCACGCCAGAGTCTAGCAGTTGGAGGAGTGCATGCTCCCCAGCTGGCCAGCTGCCAGCATCAGGATGTCTTTCTTCTCCTTATGGAAACGCAGCTCCTTCCCGGCCAGGCGGGCTTCATCCAGCTCTCTCTCCGTCGAAGCCAGCTCTCTGGAAAGGGCCCCTGGGCTATTCTGCTCCCTGTTCACCCAGTCCATGGCCATCTGGTTCCTTATGTCATCATCCAGAGCGCGGTGGGAGTAGTGAGCCAGGACCTCCTGGTGGTAACGGACAGATGGAGGGGAGCTTAGGAAAGACAAGTCGCTACACAGGACACGCGTCACTTAGTAGCATCTGGCTTCCTTGCCAGCTAAGGGAGCTTAAGGAGAAGGTTGTTGAGACCCTAACGCACCTAGAGTACAACTGCTCGAGACACCCAGAGCCTAGACTCACCTGCCGCGAGCACTGCCTCTCGCGCATGGCTTTGAGGCTGCCGTTCCAATGCAACAGCTGGAAGACGGTCATCAACTCCTGCAACGGCAAGAGGCAGTCAGGCTGCGAGCAAATGTGGGGACGAGGATTCAGTGTTACCAGTAGTCAAGCTGGTTTCCAGCGATGGCAACGAGAAGCCAAGAAGGACTTTGCAATATCACACCCAGTCCTTTGCAATTGCAAGGATCATGGAGTATGTTTGCAACCTCAGAGTCCATGAACAAAAGACTTCCAGCATTAATGAGTTAAGATTTATCAAAAAGACAAGAAAACCAGAGAAGCGGGGGAGGCAGAAGGCATCATCAACATCCTAGGAGCCAGGATGCAAGGGCAAAGCCTGGCTCACCCCACTAGACAACAATCCCCTGACCAGATGAGTGGATTACAGAGAAGACAAAGACGCTGACGCTTCACTCTGCCCCAGGGATTTCAGGATTCTGCAAGTAAGACTCTGCAATCTCCCAACCTCCAAGCTAAACCACCAGCCGGAGTGGGTGACAATCCAACGTTTTCCAAGCAAACATTTCTCTCTCAAGGCCACACAAGTTTTCTTTCATAAACTTGCAGCAACTAGTTAGGCTTCCCAAGCACAAACACAGCCTAAGGAATATACATAACAGAGTCACCCTGCGTAAACAGGCCCATTAATATAAACACTTCTGTCTTCCATCTACTGAGTTATTTCCATTCAAGGGAAACGAGCCAGGCAAGAAGTCGGCTTTGGGAAAAGTTTGCCTGCAGCAAAGAACCCTAAATGAAGCAACACTACAGACTTAAGGCGCCTACTTTGAGACGCCTCCAAAGCCTGCTTCACCATCTGGAGCAGAGTTACGGTCTAATTTCCCCTCTTCTAAAACTTCAGTTCCAGTTGGTGCGCTTACAGTCAACTCATCTGCACAGGAATCATTCTGAGTTCCTTTTGAAACCCAAGTTTAAATTAAAAGGATTCACAAATCTCAAAGCACTGTCATAACGACGTCTCTGTATGTGCGGGGATAGATGTCCTGCTTGACAACAAGGAGCATGCTCAAAGGCTATCAAGTCACATGTAGAATTCAGAATGCTCTAAACAGTCTTCGTTACCTGGCTGCTCTGCTCCGCTCATAGGAGCGGTTTCCTCAGAAAGGCTGGAATAAAGCCCAGAAGAATCTCAGTTCTCAGTCATCTGTTCTGCACGGATTCCTTCTGCTCTATTAACCAGAACTGATAAGTGTTATAGCAGTTTCCCTCAGCAGTTTGTACTTTTCATTTCACAGATGTTTCATCGTAACGAGAGACAGACTAAGCATATTTCAGTAGGATACGAAGACTGCTCAGATAATGCTGTGGTTTGAGGGCATGTAATGACAGTAATCAAGACTTCTAATTCCACAATCAAAATGTCTTTGGATGAAAGATCTTCACCAGCTTTCCTAAGGGAAGCCAGATCTCTCCCATTTTACAGGGAGAGGATAAACACCACAAATTAAACGGCTCGCTTAATGCCATGAGTTAAGGTACCTGGAGATACTGTCTGGACCTCCAGCACCAGTTATCTAAATACTATGGCACTGAAAACACTGGATCAGAAGAACGCACGACCCTTTCACAATACCGAGCCATGCAAACATCAAAGAGCGTTTACAGAGAGAAGCCCAATTCAAAGTATTTTGTGGCTATACCAGCACGTAAAAGTGCCACAAATCCTGAATTGTGTTCTAAGAGGAAAGCCCCACTTTTACTTTGAACACAAAGCACCATGAATGTAGCTGAAAGATCAAACCACCCACCCCCTGAACTGTGTAATTAAATTATGAACAGTACCTGGAACTCCAGCATCGATTTTCCCTTGTTGGATTCCAGCATGAAGCGGAAAGCACCGATCCCGGTGTTGGGATTATCAGCTTCTTCTCGATTGCCCTGCAAGAGACATTTCATATAAGAGCTGCAACTCCTGAGCAAGCACAGCTCACCTGGTACCTTTGACTTCTGCTACATCAGCTCCACTCCAGTTAATTCCAGGTCAGATTAAGGAGGACAGCCTTACGCACCTCAGCCTTGTGCCTGCAGACACCTTACTGGTCTAATTCAGCCTCGAATACTTGCATCGTTCACTACAGCTCTCACGGAGCAACGGAGCCCGTTCTGCTTTTGGCAATGCCACTTGAAACAGGATTTTTTCTGCAGCCCATTATGGCGATTTCAAAGTTCTTACAATACTCTGGGTACCATCACGTGCCATGTGACTGCACAGCAAGAACTCCCTCCGGATAAGGTATAATTAGGGCAGTAAAAGAAGAATGCGAAGCTCCTACCGCTAGAAACTAAAGTTTCTGGAAAATATTTGGTTTAAAGAAAACTAGCCAGTGTGACAAGCTGGTCACAGAAGGGCCACATGAATCAACATCTCAGTCTTATTATCCTGCCCTGCCTGATCTGAGGGCAGCACAATCAAACTCGAGAAGAGTGTGAGACTGTGTGGGAGGAGAAGCAGGAGAACAAGAATTAGAGCTACAGTTAAAGTTTTAATACTCAGAAGTCACTGAAAAAAAACCTGCCATAAAGAGTTCCAGATGTAAAAGAAAACTTCTCTTCCCATATTTTGAGGTTTTCCCCCAGTCAATCCGTCCCCATCAACTGCAGCCGTCTGGGCATTGAAAAGCCTTACGTTGAAAGATGCCAGGGCCTCTGACACACTCTTCTCAATGAACTCATCTGTGATCCTCCGGGAGGGATGCTCATTAAAGACTGAGTTCATTAGCGCAATCTTCGCAGCGCTCCTTCGGGCTTCAGCCTTGGTTGGACAGAACTGAGGAGAAACAAACACCATCAGGACAGAAAGACAGCGAGATGACCGAGATCCCTTCGGCCCCACGCTCTGAACTTCTCCCCCTGACACATGAAAATAGGAATTAGGTGGCGGTGTTGTGTAGTTTTGGAAAGTCGTGCTTTCAGACATCCTGAAATCATTAGGAGCTAGTTTTAAACCACAGCTATCCCAACCATGCTAAACACAAAAATTAGGCAGGCAGCTGAACTCAGCACATAGTATCTGCATCAGGAAACGCCACCAGTCAGATCACCGACAAAATTAATTAGCTTAAAACCAAAACGTAACCAAATTACTCTTAAGCACAAGGACCGCTCTTCAGGATAGGCAGACTGTGTAGCTGCCAGAACCGTTTCTTTTGGATACGTTCTTCAAACCAAGACTAGAGAGTAACTGCCTAAAGCCACTGCAGCAAAGGAATCTGAAATGCAGTCAGGACCCATTGTGATTTTTGGACCTTAATCTTTCGGGTGAGGTATTTGGGTTGGACATTTTCCTTTTAAACAGAACGAGGGGAGAAACTATTGATCCAATGTTATGATTTGATTTCTAGAGTCTTTTGGCACCTTGAGAAGAGGTTCTGGGTCAAATCCAGAGCCCTTGCAAGGAAATACTACTCTACCAGTTTGTCCAAGCTGCATCCTGTAAATACAACCCAGTGCTTAATCCTGGGAAGGAGAACAAAGTATCAAAACCAGCCAATCCAACAGTTTTCTCTGATACCACATATCTTACTCCAGCTCTGCTAAGGTCGAAGTCAGTCATGTGTAGGGAATACAGTACATACAGCAAAATAAAATTTACAGCCCAGCCTTCCCGGATTGAAGTTGGGTGGGGTTTTATAGGCAATTAGGAATACTTACTAGCCAGCTTGAAATTAAAGAAGGTTACAGTCAGACCCATGTCATTCACGTGCTTCAAATTGGCAGGAAAACAATGCTGTGCCCAGTGCAGAAAGGTATTTGAGCACTAATTCAGGTGGGGAAAGATTCTCAGGGCACCCGAGTTAGACTGCTTTGGAGAGCGAGCTACGCAGCAGGGACAGCCTCCAACCAAGCCATCATACCTGGAAACTGCCAAAGCAGCTCCCTCCCGGCAAGGTGACATAGCAGACATAAGGGGGGCTGTTGGAAGGGACCATCTCATACACCACGAGGGCTCCGTTTTTCAGATCAGCTCCGCGTGACTGCTTCATCTGCCAGAACTCCTGAAGGGCCTCCACAACGTTCACTGAGGAGACAGAAATAAAATTGAGTTCAGACACAGAAAACAAGAGCCTGGGAAGCTGGTTTCCTCAGGTATCACCCGCCAGGAACGGCTGCATCCAGAAACAGCGCGGCATAAATGTTCAGTGTATTCCTACCTACGCAAGCAGGGCCCTGCCCAGGGAGCTCAGTTATATCTTGTATTAAAAACCATCAGCTTCAAGGGAAGCTGTAGGTGGACGATGTCAACACAAACACACCTCTCCCAGCAAGAGGAATGTAAGGAGAAACACCAAGTTATAAAGCAAAGCTTCCTGCAGAAAAGCTCTTCTCGTTCCAACAAACTTAGGGAAAAGCTTTCAGAAGAGGACTTGAAAAAGGCTGCAGAGCGGCAGGGCAGCAAGGAGTTTTTTCCTCCATGAGAGGGCTGTCAACAGGCTCAGCAGGTTCGCTCACCTGCCTCAGCTGATGCTCAATACTGACATTCTTACATTTAAGATAAAAATAAAGCCGCTGACCTGCCTGTGCACTGTTAGACCTGTAGAAACCACCTGCCTTTATGCTGAACATCACATACCTAGCTCAAAACAACACGATGGAGACACAAGAAGTGACCTGAGGTGTAAAGCTACCCAGCTGAGGCTTTCTGGCAGAACTCCCTGTAATTTTTTGTGGGAACACAACACAGAGAGTGTGTAACAGCACAGAGGAGAACAGAAACAGCTAATTGGAGAATCTCGTTTGTGCCATTCGCCATGGGAGGACGTATAACCAAACAGTGAATCACAGACTAAGACCAGGATTAGCATTGTTATAGTAAGTGGTTTTTCCATCCCAGTTAGGAAACCAGAGCCTAAAACATTAGCCCTTGTTGACTTTGGTAATTACAGTCTTTTCAGGAGAAGTCGTTTTTAAGCAGGCACCTCTTCTGGAGCACCAAATTTGTTAGACGGGGTTTGAGCACTTACTCAAGTTTAACGACCCAGCAGCTAGTCCACACCATGCACAACCAACCAATGCACACAGCCCTTGCTGCAATCGGCTTGCAGCCTAAATCCATCAGATTAAATTCTTATTTTAATATGCATGCAAGAACTAGAGGTGTTTGCTGTAACAATGAGCCAGCTGTCCTGCCACTCTTCTCATTTTTGAATCCCCAGTGCCACGAGGATGTCCTTTGCTTACCCACCCTTTATTTTGTCAAGGTTTGCGCAAGAAAAATGACCCTCATAGCGTCTAACGCTCTAAGTCCCAAGGAATTTGCTCTAAGATTCCTTCTGTGCTGAAGAGTTTGACAGGTAGCTGTAGGAAAAGCCTGTCCTCAGCTCTTCCTCAGCACTACTTCTCTCAGCCTTTTTAATCTCAGCAATCGCTTTGAAGCAAGGTGATCTGCAAAATAGATTACAACAACTCCTCACTAATGCAAAAGCTGTTAAAAAGACTCAACTCCAGAGTTCTCCTTTTAAGCAAAACAAGAAAAATATCCCCAAATCCCCATGCAAGCTCTCCTGTGAGGAGCTGTATGCAACGCAGCAAGCACCAAGGCAGAGCACCAAGCGAGACAGGGCTGCTGTTCTCGAAGTCTCCCAGGGTAAGATGTAAAAGGGAGGTTAATTTGAGGCCACGCGTGAAATGTGAAATGCCAAGACCATCACAAGCCACCCTGGCTTAGCTTTTCGGTTGCCCACACAGTGCTGTAACTTTTTAGTTCTTCAGACAGGCAGCTTTCAGGAAGACAGTGAGCTTGAGCCTTTTGCTTTGTTTTATTGCGTTCTGTAAGATGAAGCCAGGCAAGGAGTCACTAGCACAGTAGTTCCTCACTAAGCATTTCCCTCCTCTTTCAACCACAGGCTTTTCAGGGCATTTGTTCATAAAGCAGTTGCTTTGGATTATTTTCAAGTTTAATTTGGGGTTTGGTTTTGGGTTTTTTTTTTGATGAAACATGCAAGACAGGGGCAATTTTCCACTGAAGACTAACAAAAAGCCATACAAACAATACATAGTTCACTGACAGCTCTCCAGTGCACCAATACCCAGACAGAATTCCCATCCATCCAGGCAGATTCCCTTCCCAGGGACAGTGTAAGACATGCACATAATCCCCAACAGATTTGGAGAGACAATGCCCAATTCAATAACGGCTTCAGGGACCGTTTGGCACGGGGCAAGTGAGACTTCACAGCAGCGACCACACAAGAAACTGCAGAGAAAGCCGAGCTACATCAGGCAACGCAAATTCCCAGGACACACGGAATTACTCTGAAAATTCAGAGAAATTATAGTTTGGTTCAATTTAGTGAAGTCTGAGAAGTTGGCATTAAGAGCAGGTTAATGAGGAAATGCCTCACGCGCAACACGTGCATGGGCACGGAATTGTGTTTTCAGCCCAAGACAAGGGTTCCTCTATGCCAGACACTGGCTGGGTATTTCATTAGCAACTGGAGCAATAGGTCAGGCAGCTGAGAAGCATCCAAAAGAGGTTTTCTTCACAGACTGGATTCAATACTTCCAGCTGCTGCAGGCAGGACAGTTTTAGGAGACGAGAGACTAAAATACCTAACTGAAACTCTACAAATGCTTCAGAACAATATGCTTTTATAAGGCTGGAGAGCAAACCACGCCACTACAAAGAGAGGCCTGCCCATCTGCCCTCTCCTTCCCAGTGTAGCTCCAGCTACAATGCTGCACACATCATATTTAGCAGACAAATAGTGGCTGAGCGCTACAGTGTGCTGAATCCTAAGTGAAATCTTAGTCTGTATTTGCTCCAGATTGATGATTTTCAGCCTTGTTCATTCACCCCCCTCCTCCCATTAAATCACAAAATAGCGATGTGGGGGAAAGAAGCAGGAGACATGAAGTTTGCTTTCATTTACAGAAAGCATCCTAAATCTTGTTGTGTCTCATGGTTGCGATAGGACGGTCCTTGAGAAGGCAGGGACACCTGCAGCCTGAAGGATTTTAATCCCTTATGGAACACGAAACACAACAGCTCAGGCTGGGGAGAAAGAAAAACAACTGGATGGTTTGAACACAGGTAAAGATGCTGAAGAAGTGATGTTATCTTTGCACCTTACATGAGGTCATGTTTAATGGGAAACCCAATGTGTAAAGAAAGGTATTTTAAATGCCTGCAAGTAGAGCAAGTCTCTCTACCAGCTTAAAACACTGGAACTCTTATTATCTGCATCAGTCGATACCTTTTAGTCTGTCTATTTGCATTTCTGAGGGCAGGAACTGGAAATGCTGACCTTCTAGAAAAAGTTTGTCACCCACCTGTGGGAGACCCACAGATTTACAGAGCACGGCTTAACTCACACAGGGTGGCTCCTGTCAGAGGGTTACCCTTTAGATTTGCCACTCCGAGAACAGACGAAGAAAAGCTGGGAGATACAAAGCAGAGCCTGCTCTGACCATCACTCATATCTGTTTATTGCTTTGGAGCATAACCCCATATCCCAGCGTTGTGTATATGATAGCACATCTGACTTGCATATTAAATACATAAGAGTAAGTGATTCCACATGGTGCTGAGTTGCTCCAGAGCCAGACGAGCAGCGGTCCCCCCGCACGCCGGTGGCGCCGACTGCCAAGCACTCACCATTTGGAAGCTTATGACTGCCTCTGTTGGACCTGCTGCCGTAGCTGGAAGAAACCGGGGAGCCAAAATAGTTGCAAAGTGTCTCCTTTCAGGTGGGGTGGAAGATTCTTTCCATCACAGGGCCAGTAAAATATGTGCTTTAACCTTTTTTCTTGCTTCCGTACTTTTTTTTTTCTTTTCTAAACAAAAAGGACTCTACAAGAAACCCAGATCTGAGCCTCCTCCAGGGGCTCTCGCACAACCGGGCGCCTCTGATGCAATACTTGGAGCCCTGTGGTGCCGGAGCGTGGTGGAGTACTTAACACCCCCGCAACAGCCTCTTCCAGCACCAGCAGCCTGCAGAGCTGATTTCTCCTCCCAGCCACGGGGTTTTTGATCGATAAGGTGCAGCTGTGCACAGCACAGAACTGAGTGGGATCCCAGGAAAACTGCAGCCACCAGGAACAGGCAAGGATTGCCCAGCAGAGCCCTCTTTGCTGCTGCCTTCATTGAAAGAAATGAGCTTTTTTTTGTCATGACATCAAGTTGAAGTAAAGGAATTACATACAGAGGACTAAATCACTACCGCACAAGAAGCGTCCTCCTTCTTAAAAACATAAAAAACATCTAAAAAACATTAAAAAAACATAAACAGCCTCCACTTTCTCTTAACTTTATCACACGTTTACCTGTTACAGGCACAGCACAAGCAGGAAACCTCCTCAGCTTTAAACCACAAGCTAGGGAATTGTCTGCCCAGCTCAAGTTCCTACGCCTGCCTTCGGGGTCACCTATGGTACTTGCCTACCCCTACCTTGTCTTCTTTCCCCAGTTTACAAAAGCAAAAAACCACGTCAAATCAGGTATCTGGAAACAGTTGATATCATAAAAATAAATGTTTGCATTTAAGAGGCCACAGAGCTTTCTAAGAAAAGGAGATCTGTGAATGTTTCTCTAGCTTGACCCCTGAAACCATAAGACTCCTTAGGAAAAAGGCAGACCCAGAGAAGCCATGGACTCGGCAGTTTTACTTTACTCACTTTCACGTTTGTGGCACAAGCAGCCCCAAATAGATCGGGCTGGAGCAGGGATCCTCCTTTCCTCCCCATGCTCACCTTTAACATCACCCAAACCGTATGAGCTCACTCTGCAGGGCTAGGAAATCCCAAGCACAAGGGTTGAGACACCAGCAGATGCTGGAAAGTCTCCACAAATGGCACAAAATGCTTATTACTGACATTGAACCTAACGAGAACAGTCAAGGGTGCCTCCTCTGTCACTCTTATAACCCATCACATGGGCAAACCACCAGCTGAACACCACTGGGATAGGGAACATACAGCCACGGGAAAGGCTCCCAACTCTCTTCTTTTGTCTATGTCACAGATCTGCAGGGAAAGACTGCTCAAAGCTTGGTGGCAGGAAGCAAGGCCCTCACCCACCAAGGCTGCCAGGCAAATTCCAGGGAAGGAAGAGGGTCTTGGGAGAGGTCCACACCTTAAAGCTTATGCTGGAGAAGACAGAAGGGGGAAGGGTAGCATGGACCAGGGAAAATGGGTTACAACAGGAATCCCAGACATGGGAGAATTAATGGGGAAGGAGGACTGGGACAGGAGAATCCCAGACACGAGGCTGGAAGGAAAAGGGGGAGCTGACAGGGGAACACCCCGAGAAGATGCCAGACCCTACAGTGATGGGATGGGACACGGGGCACCTGGGCTCCAGAGCGGGGCGGAGGGGAAGGAAAAGGGGTAGAGAAGAGCCCCAGCCCTGGGGCACGAACTGCATGGGAGAGGGGAGAGGATCCCATGCCCTGGGAGAAGGTGGTGGGGAATAAGATGGAGGGAGAAACCGGTTCAAGCCGCAGAGGAGCCAGCCCTGGTTGAGGGCAGCGGGAGGGCGGCCCTGGGGTGGGGTGGGGT
>JANXJC010000091.1:10852029-10877505 GCA_027564655.1 Leptodon cayanensis | reverse complement strand
GGGGGGCTCCATTAGGTTGAGCACAACCTTATACAAGACAGCAATGAAGCCACTGCTCGCCCTGCTCTCATCTCCCCAGCGCATTGAGGCGGCGGCACTGGGTCCAACCCTCAGCTATTTCGGGCGCAGCGTGGATGGGCAGCTGGACCTGGACGGGGACGGGCTGGTGGACCTGGCCGTGGGGGCACAGGGGGTGGCTGTGCTGCTGCGGTGAGTCCTGGGGACAGGGACATGTGGAGGGGACAGCTCTGGGCCACCGCGCTCTGCAGGGCCACTCGGCTCAGTCCTGCCTGGCGGGACACTTCCAGGCATCTCCTGGACTCCTCTGTGCCTCAGTTTCCCCTTGCAATAAGAGGAGGAGGGCCTGGGGATGGGGCAGGGATGGATGTCACAGTCCCCATGAGTATCCTGGTGGGATTCAGGGGAGAGTACTGTGCCTCCCTGGGGTGTGACACTGTCCCCTCACTGCCAGCTCCCGCCAGATTGTCCAGATCAACACGTCGCTGATGGTGGAGCCACCGGCCATCAATGTCATCCAGAAGAACTGCCAACGTGGCGGCACCGGTGCTGTCTGCCTCCGGGCCAGGGTCTGCTTCCGCGCTGAGACCCGCGCCCGGGGCCAGCGGGACAGGGAGATTGGTGAGTGCTGGGGACTGGGGGGGATGTGTCGGGTGCCTAGCCCTGGAGCATCCCTGGAGCATCCCTGGAGCATCCCAGGGTGCTCCTGGAGCATCCCCAGGGCTTCTCTGGAGCATCCCTGGGGTGTCCCCTGAATATCACCAGGGCATCCATGTGCCAGCCCTGGAGCATCCCTGCAGCATCCCCAGGGTGTCCCCTGGGCTTCTCCAGGACCATCCCTGGAGTGTCCCCAGAGCATCTCCAGGGTGTCCCCAGCCCCAGGGGTGTCCCAAAGCACTGAACCCCATCCTCATCCCCACACAGAGCTCCGATACAACGTGTCCCTGGAGGAGAGGACACCGGGAGCCCGGGCTGCCTTTGACTCCGGTGCCCGGCGGCTGCTGCAGCGCCGCCTCGAGCTCTCCCTGGGGAGGCAGAGCTGCCTCCGCTTCCCCTTCCATGTCCTGGTGAGCCATGGTGGGACCCCTCCCTGGGACATGGGTGCCTTTTTCCAGCTCCCCCAGGAGCACAGGGGGCTAACAGAGACCCCTCCACCCTCCCCAGGACACCATGGACTATCTGCGACCCCTCAGCTTCACGGTGAGGTTGGCCATGGCCGAATCCACAGGGCCGGTGATGGATGAGAGGTCCCCCACCACCATCCGGAAACTGGTGGGTGCTGGAGGGGGTGGCTGGATCCAGGATCACCCCTGGTGCTTCCAGCACCGGGATCACACCCAGCTCCTTCCAGATCCCCTTCTTCAAGGACTGCGGGGAGGATGATGAGTGTGTCACGGACCTGGTGCTCAGGGCCACCATGGACATCGTGGGCTCCAGGTATGGGGTGTCCCTAAGGAGTCCCTGGGGCTGAGCCATGTCCCGGGAGCCCCTGGGGCTGTAACCTTCCTTGCTGCTGCAGGCAGAGCCCCCATGTCCTGCGCAAGGGCAGGAGGAAGGTGGTGGTGGACGTGGTCCTGGAGAACAAGAAGGAGAACGCCTACAATGCCAGCCTGCTCCTCCGCTTTTCCAACAACCTCCACTTCTCGAGCCTCGCGCTCCAGGTGTGGGGCCATGGGGGGATCCTCCAGACCTGTGTGGCCACCCCCAGTCCCTCCAAGACATCATAGTCCTTCCAGCCCTGTACAGACCCTCCAGCCCATCCCAGGACAAAGATTGGGGTCTCTCCAGTCTTTTACAGATCCTCCAGCCCATTCTTATCCCCAACCCATCCCAGGTGGGAGTCCATTGGGCCCCACATGGGTCCCCCAACTGATCCCAGGTGGGGTCTATGTAGCCCCCTCACCCCTGTGCTCATCCCGAGCCCCCCAGCTCCAGCCCCCTGTGCTCCCATCCCCATCTGGCTGTAGGTGATGTCCCCCCCTCCGCAGGACACCAGCCCAGTGAAGCTGGAGTGCACAGCGCTGCCGGGTCACCGCCGGGTCTGCAGTGTCGGCTACCCTGTCTTCCGCTCACTGGCCAAGGTAGGGGACCAGGACACCCCCTGCCCCCCCCGGCACCCTGTGCACCCATCCCACCCTGCTGATGGCCCCACTTGCCCCCAGGTCTCCTTCACCCTGGAGCTGGAGTTCAGCTGCTCCGTCCTCCTTGACCGAGCTGAGGTTGCCCTCGAGGCCAGCAGGTAGGAGCAGGGCTGGGGCGGGGAGGGGGGGGGGGCTGCACCCCATAAGTTGGCCGAGGACGTGAGTGTGGGGGGGTCTCGGGGTCCTCCTGAGCTCCCCACAGCCGCATCTTCCCCCTCCAGTGACAGCGTCGAGGCGACACTGGAGGACAATGCAGTCCGGCTTTCTGCCCCCATCCGCTACGAGCCCAACCTCTTCCTCTCCAGGTAGGGCTGGGGGGGAGTGGGGCAAAGCTGTGGGGGGGATTCATGGTGCTGGGGATGGAGGCAGCAGAGAGTCAGGATCCAACTGCACTCTCGTCCTGGCAGCGATGCCAACCTGCACCGGTACGAGGTTCACCCACTTGGCACCTTCCCCCACGGCCCTGGCCCTGAATTCAAGACCACGGTGAAGGTGAGGAGATATGGGGGTGTGGGGAGGGGGGGGGTCCTGGCTTACCCAGCTCTCCCCCCAGGTGCAGAATTTTGGGTGCTACCCTGTCCGAAACGTCACCCTCCACATGGCCCTGCCAGCCCTGGGCTACCGCCATACCACCTTCCTCTCGATCACACGTGTCCTGACTGACAATGTGAGTCCCTTACCCGAGCTGGGGGTTCTGGGGGGGTCCCTGCACCCTCCCGGTGCTGAGCCCAGCTCCTCTCACCCCACGCAGGCTACCTGCATGCTGCAGACCCCCCCCAAGGAGCCACGACAGTGGGGCTCAACCACAGTGGTCCCCGTCCACCCCGAAGACCTCCTGCATGTGGACAGGCTGGTGAGCATCACCATGATGCCCCCCCCAAACTGGGGTTTGGGGGTGGATATGGGGGGGTCCTCTGCCACATCACCCCACATTTTTTTCTCCATAGGACTGCAGCAATGCCTGGTGCCAGGAGCTGAGCTGCCGGCTGGGTCGGCTGGACCCTGGTGGGGAGGTCTCCATCCACATCCTCCACACCATCCACAATGACTTCTTCCATGGGGTGAGAAGGGGAGGGGGCCATGAGGAAGGGTGACACTCTCCCCACGCTCTGGCTGGGGACAGAGTGAAGAGCCCAGGGTGGGAAATGCAGCTTGAAGGCCTCCCCTCCACCTTTCCCCATCCCCAGGCTAAATTCAGGAGTGTGAAAGTCATCAGCACGATCTGGCTGGGGGTCCCGGAGAGCAGCGTGCTGCTGCTGGAGGAGGGGGCACATCGGAGGGAGGTAGGAGCCTCCCTGGACCCTTGCTGCCCCCCAAACCTGGGGCACGGGGCTGTACAGACACCCCCCACCCCTGTTTCCTCCTTTCTTTTTCCGCAGATGGTGCTTGAAATCATCCAGGGGAAGCGGGTGCCCATCTCCCTCTGGATCCTGGTGGGCAGCATCCTGGGGGGGCTGCTTCTCCTGGCACTGATCATCTTCTGCCTGTGGAAGGTGAGAGCAGGGTTGGGCTCAGCTTTGGGGGGGGGGGCACAGCAGGGGACAGGGGGGGTCTGCCCACTCCCCTTCCTCCCCTCCACCCTCTCCCTCTCACCCCAGCTGGGCTTCTTCACCCGCAAGAAGCTCCCTGAAGAGGAGGAGGAGAAGGAGGAGCAGTGAGGGCAAGCAGTGGCCCCTCGAGCCCAGCACCATCGAGAGGGGACACATCCCTTTCTCATCCTTGGGGACAACCAGGGGCTCGGGACTCTGCCACCCCCCCTGCCTCAGCTCCATCCTTGTGGAGGGCGATGCCTCCATGGGGGCTGGATTGTGCTGGCACACAGATAGAGCCAGGTGAGGTTGGGGGTCCCGCACTGGGGTGAAGGAGCCCCCCCAAGGTTTGACCCAAAGGACTTGGGGGTGGTTGTGGAAAGGGGAAATCAACTGGGCTGAAACAAGCAGCTCCACCAATAAAGCTCAGCCCCGCGGAGATGCTCGAGCATGTGGTACCTGCCGCTGTGCTCTGCCTGCACCCCTGGTGAGCCCTGACCTTGGGGATGCTCCAGGAGTAGAAACACTTCCCACTCCCAGAAAAACCACCAAACCCCTCTGGAGTGACACCAGCCAGGGCCAGGAAATATAAAGGGATGGAGGCGAAGGGGGGGGGAGGCATGCATGGCCCCTGGATCCCCCAAAGGGCTCCAAGGTCCCTTCAGCCCTACACCTCCCCCTGCCCTCACAGGGTCCTGCCCAGCAGAGCCATATCTCCTCAGGGCCCAGCAAGACTCCCGGCAAAGCGATGGGCTTAAATTCTGCCCCAGGGGGGAGAAATCCCTGATTTCAGGCACTTCAGGGCTGAGCTGGCACCATCCACAAGAGGGAGGAACTAGGAGCAGAAACCTAGCACAACCCCGAATATCCCTAGAAGGTGTGCGGGCCCCCTGCCCAGCACCCCCAAAACTCACCCTAAAACACTGAATAACAGGGAAAAGCAATGATAGAAACCCAGCAAAGAAAACACTTAAACCAGATCTAGCTGCAGTTAAAGCATTTTCCCTTTTGTTGTCACCACCCACCACGGCCAAGAGCCATTTAGCAGCTCTTAAATCCCAGCCCAGCCTTCAAAAGCACAAGATGAGCGGGTCTTCATGCTTTAAATGGAGGCCAGCCGAGCAGGGAGAGGTGGGCCCGAGGATGTAACAGCAGAGCACAAGCTGCTTTTCCAGGAACGAGCCCAGCAGGTTGCAGGCAGATGCGTATGGGGCAGAAGTCAGCAGGTCCACCTCTCTGCTTTCCTCCCCTGCCCCGAAACACACTCCCACTGCTTAAAAAAAAAAAAAGGTACAGGCAGCAGCAGGCAGCTGCAAGGGGCATCCGCCTGAACCCCCATCCCCTCCAGCACCTGGATAAGAATTTTTCTCACCAGAAAAGCCCTTTACAGCCACCCCATGAGGTTATTTCCATGCCTGTTAGTCCTCCGACCGTTCCCCGAGCTCCTCAGGCACCTCTTCCAGCCCCAACAATCCTTCTCCACATCTGGTCTTCTTTATAAAGGCCTTTATTTGACTTAATAGCAAACAAAACACTAGTTTAAATCGAGTGTACGTAGTACACTGTTTACAGCAATGAAGCGGCAACATGTTTAGACGCGACCTACCTCTCCCTCCCGCCCGCTGCCAGGCTGAGCAGGGGGTTTGACATTGCCATGTGGTGGTTTAGTGGGTGCCGTAAGCACAGAGGTTATTCGGACGATAAAAACAAGAAGTCAAACATGGATGAAATGTTACAGAAGTGGGAAAAAAACCCAACCAACCAAAAAAAACAAAAATTCCGCAAAAATAAAGAGACTCTCTTAAAGTTATCAGACAAAGGGAGAATTAAAATTGTGTGTTAAACACTGAGGAATCGGCCGTTAAAATGGCTATGCAGTTAGGTCTGTTTTCCTAAAGGATGCCTTTAATGTGGTCCATATGATACAAGCCAGCTAAGGATCCTAAATGACTCACTGTGGGTGGGGGACAGGTTGGGACAGACCTGGGGACACAGGCACATGGCGAAGGGCCAGGAAAAAAAAACCCAAACAAACAAAAATAGTCCACGACAAGACAGAAAATCCTGCTTGGTGCATTCCTGTTCCCAGAACCAGGGGGGTTCCTGTGCATCCCAAGCACACTTCTCTCCACCAGCACGCCTCGGGAAGAACTCCGGAAACCCTCCAATGCCTCCATCTTCACCGCTGCCTCTCCCTTGAGAAAACCTAGAACTCTATTTTATAGACATGGTCACTTGAATTCAAGAGAAGAGGGGGCAAAAAAAAAAAAACCACAAAACCAAACCCTCCTGGATTTGATTCCGCCCAGCTGGTTCGAGGGGCAGGGAAAGGGGTCAGAGGAGAGAAGTCAAAAATCTCCTTTCCACTCCTTCCTTTACTACAAGGAGCAACGCAACGGGGACGCTTTCCCCACCCAAATTTGCCACCTCTTTGCTGGGGAGGGGGGAGGACAGGGAGCAAGGACAGGGGGGAGCTGACCCTGTGCTGGGGAGGCTGCACAAGAGATCTCAGGACCCCAGCGGGGTCTCCCCAACCCCCCCTGCGCCAGCTCACCCCCCCTCAGATGGGGCCACATTTGAAGTAAAGGTTTCACAAGTATAAAATCAAGTCAAATCACTCAAAAGACTCTGAATTTAGGACTAAAGAGGCGATTCCAATGGAGACACGATTCGCTCGGAGATGCTAAGTTTCAGGAAAAAGACAGCACTCATTGCAGTAATACCACAGGGTGGGTTCCCTCACCTGCCCTATATTTCCTGCTACTCTTTTTTTTGTTGTTTGAATTATAATACAATGTACATCCGTAGTAACGATACTCCGTCCTGAGCCCCCAAGGAAGCCCTCGAACGTCAGAAAGTCCATCGATCATGTAGTTGGCTTTCACTACTAAAGCTGTTACTTGCTGAGGCCTCAGGGTTTTGTGTTTGCCGAGTCGAATCTTCACCTTTTAAGCTCTTCCTGCACACCGGACATGTGTCATGCTGCAAGAGAAATATGGGAACTTCAGGGAAGTGCCACTCGGATGGCTGCTATACCCAGATGGTTTCATCCCATCAGACATGCAGGGCTTGGCTTGGAGACGGGGCCTCTCTCGGAGCCCCCAGACCCATGGTCGCAGGCTCTTACCAGCTCTAACCACGGCACAATGCAGTTGCTGTGGAAGAAGTGATTGCACGGTAACTGCCGAACTTGCTCCGCTACTGTGTAGTCCTCTTTGCACACAGGACACTCCAAACCCGTATCTGGAAGAGATGCACAGAGTGAGGAGGGTGAAGCAGGCAGCTTTAGCTCTCTGGGAACACAAACTCTGCTCTTTACAAGGCAGGGTCTGTTCGCATGCAACCTACTGCGGATGGCAGCATTCAGCAGCCAGGTACCAAAGAAATTCCTTACGTTCTCTGCATACGACTGGCAACAACAACAACAAAATCAAACTAAGGGTATTTTACCCAAATCCTACCAAAACTTCCTCGCCCAGAATAAGGGCAGTTTTGCAAGGCTAGGGGGGGATGCTTCCACCGCACATCCTCCCCTGCAAGAGCCCAGCAGGCTGCTGCACACTATCGACCACAAGAGATGGCAAAAACCCCATCCCTCTTCCTTCGTACCAAGCCCGTAATGCTAACGCAGATGTCCCAGCCACATGCAGCAGGGAGACCGAGCTCCCAGCCTCTCTCAACTGCCAGGCTGCACGGGCTGAGCTCTGTCAATTCAAACAGGCGAGACTGAGCATTACAACATGGAAATTCTTGGCTTCCCAGACAAGAAGAGGAGACATGGGTATATAAAAAGCACCAGACAAAAATATCTGTTGTGGAAACAGTTTTTCTAATCAAACAGTTTGTCTTAATGGAGCATTTTAGTTTCCAGCAATAGAGCAGCTCGGAGGGAAAGGGATCCTCTGAGCAGCCTTCAGAGACAGCCTTCTGCAAACACGGGGAGAAAAATCCCTGGGATGAGCTAACTGCAAAACCATAAATGTTATGAAAAACCCACAGGTCTTTGCTGACAGCTGCACTGCAAGAACTTGAGTTTTACATGACATTTCCAGAGTAGTTCAGCAGCAATACGTTCAGAGCCTCAACTACCAGCCCTGCTGTGAGCCAGTTTGAAAGGGAAGAAAGCAACGTGCCAAGCCCAGCTCTAACGAGACCATAAACAACAGCACAAACAGATTTTTGAGGAAGGTAAAGCAATCAGGGGTTTGGTAGGCCAAAGAGGCAGCGCTTAGGGACTGTGCAAACACTCTGCAAAACAAAGAAGGTCTTTGCTGATGGCGTGAATTGGCAGAGATCTGAGAGTCCCAGGAGAACTGAACACCAGAGGTGACAGCAGGAGCAAAGCTCAGGATCTCCTGAGCTGGACGACACGAGTGTTTCCAGCCCGAGTCTAGGCAGTAGTTCAGGAGGACAGAGCAGCACTGCCTTCTACGCTCCTGCATCAGCCAGGGAAGCACAAGGACACAGCAAAGAGGCTGATCCTTAGCAGAGGGAGTGGGGGAAGCTCAGGATGTATACATCAAAGCATCAGGAGACGAGTGACATCAGACACTGATGACTGATTTCACCTACCGACTTGTTCCTGAGTTACTGTCACTGTTGGGAGAGATGAGATCTTCTCTTTGTCGGCTGGAGGTGGTCCCGTGTTTTCCAACTGTCCCAAGAGCTGTGGAGAAGAAAACATGCTGTGCTCAGGAGTAGGGACACAGCTTTGCTGTGAAAAGCGTTGTCCTACAAACATGGAGCGCACTATGTCCCAAAACCGGACAACCAGGCACGAGCAGCTCAGCACAGGCTGTCCCTGGGGGATGTCTCTGACCTAGTCCTAAAGCTTCTGAAGTGACAGACTTGCCAGGCAGGCTGTGTCGCAGCTGCCCCACCAGAAATATTCCTGTTGCCCAACCCTAGGAGCAAGCTCAGGCCATTTCATCCTAGTTTAGATATTCAGTGCACAGGTGACCATTGCATCCTCTGCAGCAACATTTTCAGTGTTGAAACCTTACTTTCATGCCTCCAATCCTGACAATCCCGCTTCTGACATTGCTGCCCTCCAGATATTTCCTCTTGCATCAACAGCTGGGAGACTGAAGGGCTTGGGTGGGAAGGGACACATTGCTACAGACATGGGAGAGGGTGCTAAGCTACCCCTGCAGAATTTTGAACAGAAAGGGAAGTGGTAGAGATGTTTTGAGATGAGGAAGAATCTCATACTGCAGAAACAAGGGAGACTGAGCACCTTCTGCCTCTCCCAAGGCTTGACCCAGGTGTTAGGAGGAAAGAGGAGACCTCCCAGGGCCATAAAGAGAAGCTGCTTTAGTCTAGTACCGCCACCAAACCAAGGAGCAGCCATACCAAAAGCCTGCGCTCCTGTGGGTCTGTATCTCCCACACGGAGCCTCCAACGTTTAACACAGACTGAGCTCAAGCTGCAGAGATGGTGCTGACAGCACCTCTTTTCCTAGCATTATAGTTTCATGACTCATAGAAATTTTATACTGTTAAGACCCAGATTCACCTGGCAATCAGCTCAAATAGGTTCAAACATTGTCAGGGAGAGCACAGAGAAGCATTTGTAGGAGCCTCATTTAACTTTGAAGGCCACATTAAGATGCCTGGGATGACATGAAACCCCAGGATGGGCAGGGCTGCTGCTCCAGATGCAGACAAGAGCTGAGCGGAGCCTGCATATCCAGCCTGAATCTGAACTACAACACCAACTCCACTGCACTGCACTTGCTGGGGCTTGCTCTGCTCTGCTGGGTGTGGGGTGGGAGGAGGAAGGTGCTGTCTCTGAGCAGCCATGTGGGCTGCAGACTCATTTTAGGAAGCGGTGGTGAGTAAGGCAGGCGAGACGGGCGTGTGATGCAGCCTGGGAAGCTGGGGGCTACTTATGAATGGCAGCAGATGGCTTTGCCAGGCGCTTTCAGGAGCTGTCAGCACGACAACAGCAGCCAAATTAGCTCTCAGTAAAGTATCCGTCTGCTCTTCCCATCCCAGTGATGCCAACGCCCTGGAAGAGGCCGTTTGTGGATGGAGGGTGGACACCTCTGATCCTCAAAGGAGCCAGACAATGCTTCCAGGGAACGGGAGCGGACTCGGCTCATCCCTCCACAAACCACAGGGGGAAATGGCTCATAGCTGCAAATTGCTGAATTTGGCAAGAGATCCAGGGCTGACGTTGGGAGATTTTCATCCTCAGCCTCTGCTGAGCCCATTCCAAGGCACCTGCAAGCCTTGCACCACACATGGGTTGACAGAGGTGAACTCAGACACTGTATTTCCATAGGAATAAAGTCTGAGCCCCTGTTCCTAGACCCTCTGAAGTTGCAGGGCACAAGCAACCACCAAGCCAGAAACCTATGGTGTGTTCATAGTCCTTGTCTGAAACCCAGGGCTCATCTCCAGCAGTGGGACTAACCAGAGAGAAGCACAAAAACTTAGGCACAGATCAAAGCCCAGGCCAGCCAGCTTGGGACTTTCTCCACCCAGGCAATTATGAGGGTCTTACCTGGGTGACAATAGCATCAAGGCCGCTCTGTCCCCATGCATAGTCCCCAGGATTCGAATGCAGCATCCCACTCCTGCAGACGGGAACAGAGAGTC
Source organism: Leptodon cayanensis (assembly GCA_027564655.1). Classification (NCBI taxonomy): domain Eukaryota; kingdom Metazoa; phylum Chordata; class Aves; order Accipitriformes; family Accipitridae; genus Leptodon; species Leptodon cayanensis. Next base: position 10,867,215 of record JANXJC010000091.1, on the reverse strand, counting down.
AAGGAAGACGTTTCAACCACCCCAAATGTGCCCCAAGGTTTGAAGAATCCTCCCAGAGAAGCCACACTGGGGAGACGGAGCTCCCCAGCACCAGATCACAGCTCTTTACTGGTGTGCACAGCCGTGATCAAAGCCACGGTCTAAACCACACTCGCTACTCACCAGGAAAAAGGGTGTTGTGAGCCAGGAATCGCTGAGTTTGCAAAAAACCCTGCAAAGATCTGCTGTATTATTCTAAAGAGGGAGGAATCGAAAGAGAAAAAAAAGAACAAGTTGAGCAAACAACTACATGGCAGCAACAACAGTTTAGCAAGAATGGGCAGCAAAACACGAAATACTGCTCCGATCGATCATAGCCATGTTATTGCAAGACTCACACCTAAGTAAATCCCTCTGTAGAAAGGCGAGCCCTCAGACAGAGGGACAGCACAAAGAAACAAGGGATGCTAACTCATCAGAGTGTGGGAGGGTTGGGAGAGGAAATGACTGAGTTTCCCAAGCACTGACTCGTTTCCCTGTGGCGAGGGTTGGCACAGTTACAGGCAAAACCCACCTTTCCCACCACGCAGCTTCGATTCGTGCTGAGGGGGACAAAGGGTAGAGCATCTGATGCGAAAACCTGTGTTTTCTGGGTCCAAGGGTCACCTACCGTTAAGTGCCAGGATCCCACTTCATCAGGTTTCTCCCCAGGATCCCACATTTTTTCCACTGATGGGGGAAGGACACAATTCCAGGGGGTAATTTAGGCACTTACCCTTCAATAGCAGGAGACCTGTCGGGGCGCGAGCTGCCCCGGGATCTGTACCTCCGTGTCATGGGCAATCGCGGGGGTCGGCTTGGTCCCCAGAGGTCAGCGTGGGCTTGGTGGCCCCTCTCATTGTCCCTGCTGTCTTGATCCAGTGAGCTGCTACTCAGAAAGGGTCTGAAGTCAGGAAAGAACATTGTGTGGTCCAAATGGTCCCAAAGCTGGGGGGAGAAAAGGGGAGACACAAACCACGCACAGCTCCATCACTAATCCTGGTGACTCCGCTGCCAACATGGAGGCAGGGAAGTCCACCTCGACAGAAGCAATTGAGCAAATTCATATGGTTGCCATAGCTCTCTGAAAAAAGTCTGGCAAACATATTTAATTACAGCCCAAACTCATCACATGTACCACCCCTGGGAAGACCAACACGTTGTCTCTTTCCTGCTATGTACAGATCCCAACAACATATTTTGTTAAGCCACCCCAGGGCACTATGAGGATTGGCCTCTCTCTCCAAGGGCTGGGATTTAAGGGGAGATTTGAGCCACAATTGCCATGTGCTCATTGATTGTTCTGGGTCCTCACAGCCACAGGCAGCAAACGGATGTGGCCAAGGGAACCAAAGCATAGCCCGAGAAGGAGGGTTTGTGTCTCCGGTTGTGTCCTCCAGTTCAGCAAACACAACACTGCAGGACACAGCAGCATGAAATGGCCGATAACGAAAGGTCTCACACACGTCGTGCTGTTTTGTGGGGTCCATCCACACAAGTAAAGCCGTCTCCTGGCCCTACAGCAGATCTACCTGCTACTGGTGGTGCAAAAACCCACCTACTCCTTGACCAAGTCAAACTGCCAGCCCTGAGCCTCTCCAAAGGCAAGCAGGGACACAAATCAAGAGCTGCTGGGGACAATCAATGGATCTCTGCAGAGCTCCTGGCTATGCTCCCCGCTTCAGGCTGCTAGCCTGCAGAGAAACTGGGGGGTGCACATAAACACCCAGGAACCCAGAGCAAGGCATCCCCATCCCGAGCCACAGCTTGAAGCTGAGAGCCCCCTCAGCGACCCTCTCCTGCAAAAGCCATTTGGCTTTATTCCTTCCACGATTCGGATCACCCACAGAATAAAATAACAGCTGAAGAGGGCACTGAAGATTTATGATGTGGGTTTAGGAAAAAAAATTCATAGAGGACAACAAAACAAGGAGCATCAGACAAGAAACCCTCCATGTAGCACGTGAGAGCAAGCTGCTGCTCACACTTGATACACCCAGGCCAACCTCCATGCTGCAAAGGTCATATTCGAAGCAGCAGCGCCCTCGGATTTACTGTGGGAACTAAATGCTACAGAGCGTAACACAAGGGCTGTTCTTTTCTTATTTGTACTAGACCCTCATCATGTGTTATGACATGATCAGAGCAGCTTAATTTCCATTTCACACCGAATTAGCTCACTTTAAAAGTCTCTTGCATTGCCTGGTTCAATCTGGTATTGGAGGAAAGGGAGAAGTCAAGTTTATGACCTGTTCTCTGAATTAATACCCTGCAGATGAGAGTTTTGCTTGTTCTCCTGCTGACTGTGACCATGACAGAGCTCTGCCTGCCTGCAGCCACCCTGCTGAGAGAAGACTTTCATTTATTATTAATCCTAAAAGCCATTTAAATTTACATAGCGGCTTTCATGCAGAGGCATCCCAAAGCTCTTTGTAAACTGACACATGGGCTATAAGATGAGATCACTTTATCTCGCTGAAACACGGGCATTTCTGGGATATGGCGCTGGGGAGGAGCATAGAAAGGCAACAGTTTTGTTCAGAAGACAAATGGATCCAGCTGAAGATTAGGGGAGGAGACGCAAACCAGCCATATACAGGGAACGTGGAAGCAAACAGGAGGGATCCAGATCCAAAACTCAAAGCTGTAGAGGAATTTCAGTTATTTGGTGACCCTGTTTCTGGCACTGAATTGAGTGGCTTTGCTGCAGCACGCGAAGGAGGGCTCAGCAACAACACAGACCCCCAAATCTACCCAGAGACAACCCTGGCCAATGAGGTGTGACTCGACATCAGGGAGCTCTCCTGGCAGGACTGAGAAACAGAACTCCTCAAAAACTGAGCAAACAAAATAACCTGATCTCTGAGCAAGGTCTGCTGGCAGAGGGGACGCATAGAAATTTTATTTCCATCTGCTCTACACAGCTCAGCTGAACTGCTGAAGGGAAATAGAGAGCCCTGAAGAATGGAGCCTGCGATCAGAGTCTAAAGCCACCCTGCCTTCCCCAGCTCTGGAAGAGGAGGTGCTGCCGCAGCCACAAGCCCAGGGTGACTCAGGCGAGGCCACAGCATGAGTTCAGGTTGCGTATTCACGGAGCTCAACTCAGGCCGTCGGCACTTGCCTGGCTGTTTGAGACTTTAGGTAATGGGGTAAGAAAAGACACTTCCAGCACTCGCTGCCCAACACCCCCTGCTCTGAGGTGCACGCAACTGAATTACAAGACGTAGACTTTATTATGAGTTTGGACTTTTAGACAGTTGCATTTCTGGTAAAACTCAGAGCAGAAATGAGCAGGAAGGAAAGGGCAGTCAGGCAACACCCTCCCTGGCTGGCTAAGCATCACTGACACACGTCCCAGCATCTGCCAGCACTAGGGGCCAGCATGTATTTCTAGCATCCTTCTTTTCCTGCTCTGCCCAGTGAGCAAATCTCTGGCAGGTCTCAACCCTGGCAATGTCAACAGTCTCCTCAAAATTTGCCAAGTTCCTGAAAACTCTTAGGAAGATCAGTTGTCCTTTTTGCAAGGCAGTAAGTGAAGATGCCTTGACATGCTGCAGCTGGAGCTGAGACTGAAAACCTCTTCATGGCTACAGGTTTTGTTGTTGTTGTTGTTTTTAAAAAAAAGCAAGACAGCAAAACTCACCTCTGCAAACTGTGTGGATGGGCTGTCATCTATGCCGCTGCCATCTAGAAAACTGGAGAAAAACAGGTGAGTGAGAGCAGGTCACCCCTCCAGAAATCAGCTCCTCTTCCAGGGTTAAACACAGACAGGAGCTCGTGTGAGCAAGACAGTCCCCGTGTGGTCTGAGAGAGAAAGGGATGAGCAAACAGAGCTTGCCTGTGTGAACACAGCAGAATAATTCCTAGGGACAGAAAAAGACTATTAAAGTTAAAAGGCTTGTTTATGTGCTAGCACGCTGTCCACAACCTGACCATGGAAGAAGCCTAGTTTCTAACTATCCAGACTCTGGAAAAGCCTCCTAAGAAGAGGCATTTGAGATGGAGCATCGTCATTCTGTGAACGGGATTGTGTGCCAAGTGCTCCAGAGGACCCCTCCAGTCTTGCCTTAAGTATACACTTACATTTAAGACGACGACGTAGTGTGACATTAAGTCATCTCCCTGGTGACACCCAGCCCCAGATTCCTGCTGTGGCAAGTCTCAGATAGCAAAGTTTCACATAATCACTGCTGCCCTTTCATCTCGCCTACCCCCAACCCAAATAAAGCATTTTTCTCAGCAATGAGAGACCAAACATAGTAAGTGCATCATATATATATATATAACAGACATCATTTTGGATCCCTAATTTGCTGGCACCGTGTTCTGCTGGGTGACCAATGACCAAATTGGTGCTCCTAGAGAGAAAAGGTATTTCTTTCTCTCTTGGCCTGAGCTGTGAGATTAGAGAGGCAGTCAGGAGACTGAGCTGGGGTCAACACAGGAAAAAAAGAAAAGAAAGGTACTGTGAGTCACTGAGGTTTAAGCTTGATTCCTAAAAAAAAAGAAAATAATGCTTTTTGCTCTAATAGACCAAAGAAACAGGTGTCCAAAACCTGTAAGCACTTTTGTTCATGGGACCTTGTACAGCCTTAATTCACAAATCCCATCTTCTTGGAAGTCTTCCCCAAACCCCTCCATGTGGCTCTAGCATGAGACCAATAGCCACTTGTATTTTCAGTCTTATCTGGTATTAAGTCCAAATTCAGACTAATATATAAGCTTTTCTTTTGCATTCCTTATTTTATCCTTGTTGTCCACAGTTTTTAGAGGCTTTATACCAGGCATCTTATAAACCCAGAAGAAACGTAAGCATGTGGTAAAACAAGTGGTGCATCGATGTGTACGTTACCTGGAATCATCTGTGACTTCTTCGATAAAGCCAGATTCACATCTTGGGCAAGTGTACTCCTGTAAAGACAGAGGAAGCCGGTTTTAGCCACCAAGCACTTAGCTTGTGATTTCAGGAAAAAGACAGAGCTCAAAAAGTTACATGAGTCTAACAGGAGTCTACCCGGAGTTACAGGAGTCTAACATGGATTCCTGATCTCCACCTCTCTGTAAAGGCACTCTGGAAGACCAGAGTTTCAGTTTCATTAAGAAGATTTCAAAGCCCAGTGGTTACAGCAGGTATTATTAACCTCAGCTGACAATTGTGGAACAAAAAACCCACCCATATCAAGATCACGCAAGGTTAGTGGTGGACCTAAGAAAAATAAATTTAAAAAACCAACACACCTACAGACAATGACATTTAAGAAAAGAGCCATTTACAAGCCTGCTGCAAAGCACCAGGACAAGGCCAGTTCCCAGCCCCAACAACAGAAAGCAAGTCACTTGAATTAAACTGGTGTCAGAAAGCCGACGAGCTGCTGGCAACGCGGCGCCGAGAGGGAGCTGGATTTGCTGTCACTCGCACTGTGGGGAAGACAGCTCTCACAGGGAACTTACAGACATGCTCTGCAATTATCAGAGTTAGAAAATAAATATTTTTTACTTTTTTTCCGCCAAATCGTTTTCATAAATGGGGACTCCACATGTAAGCCAGGCTTGCCAGCTATTGATCACCGATACTACCTCCGCCCATTGCTCTGTCGTCCCACCAAGCACGCCATCCCCTTACCAAGCGAATGATTTGGGCTGCAGAAGAGGGAACACACAGCCCCAGGGCTGCTTTCCCTGGCACATCACCTGGATAAAAAGCAGCTCCTCCTAAGGCCACAAAATTCTAATCCAAAAGGCTCAAACATGCATCTTTCCCACTGCTGGCTCCCTCTGAGCCTGCCCTGCCAGCTGAGGCGCTGCCGGATCAGTAGCAAGGTGCTGGTCACCAGTAAAGCAGGAGGTGGATGGGTTGTGGCTGCAAAGCTTTTAAGGACGGGAGAGAGGGAACTGGATAATCCAGAGGCTTCCCTGCTCTGGAATATGCTGCTAGGGCCATCAAAGCAGGATCTGCTGCACAGAAAGATGATAAGAAGCCAGGCTGGGCAGATGGACAGACAGACACACACAGCCAGAGCACAGGGCATGGAGAAGAGGCACCTCTGGGTCCACCTTGCAGCAGTCCCCTGAAATCAGGACCCTGTGGGCACCCCCCATCACCTCCCTATCCGTAAGCAGGGAGAAAAGCTCCCGTGGCCCCTCTGGACTCCTCAGCCCATGCTCATCTGGTGCTACAGAAGTGCAAATTTTGTGTAAAGGGTGGGGAAAAGCCATTATCCAGCCTCCCCACCTCCAGCCCTCCTGAAAACCAGCCAAAGGAGAAAAAAATCAGATTTCTTCTGTGGTTCCTTACTCCGCCCCCCAGCATTACCAAGCAGGGACACCCCTGCCCAGGGGCAAACACAGATACAGGGAATATCAACCAGGGCTTGCACCGGCAGGGAAAAGGAAGAAGGGCTCCATCCTCACAACTACATCAGCACAGCAACACCCCTTTGCCAGCTATTTATCCATCAAGAGAAATACAAGGAGTGCTCCCCACAAGGAGAGCATCCTTGCCAGCCTTCACCTGAGAGAAGGGCACATCCAGCTGCATGACCACACGGCGATCCTGGGTTCAGCACTGGGAACTGGAAGAGCTGCTCACAGAGAACCACAGAGGCAGCTGAGCTTTTAGGTGCAGTGGGGAAGATTTCTTTAGAGGAGAAAAGTTTTCTGTTTTCATTGCAAGCCCTCATTTTGTCCCAGAGCTGTGGGTCAGCTTCAGTTTAGGACAAAACATTGCCAAAACCAAAAAGCACCCCCAGATCCTCCTTCCCAGCCTGTCCCGCTGCAGGAGACAGAGCACTCCCAAAACCCACGCTCTGGGCAGTGACTTTCCAACCCATGATTTGTGGGGTCTCTGTCCAAAAAACAACCCTCTTGATAAGTCTTGCTTTCTTTACTTACGCTTCCCAGACTACAGATAAAAACCCTGCCAGCATCCTGTGAGCCACAGCCTTGAGCCCTTGGTGTCAAATCCTGCTACCTAGACCTGGAGCCTGACAAGGAAGAGGAAAGATAAGACACCCACGCCAGCGGTACACCAGTTGCTCCAGCTCCTTCCTTTGAACTCCCAACACACCACTGAGCTCAAGGACCAATCAAATTCCTGGCGCAGCGTTACCGGAGCTGGGGCACAGGTGAGACATCTCCCAGCCCTGTAACACAACGCCTTTGTGGAAGCAGCTCCAAATTCACCCACGTCTTTTTTTGCTTTCATGAAATTCAAGCTTCATCTTCCCATCCCCTGTCACCGTACAGCTCTGTCTCATTTTCCCACTGAGTCTGTGTTTCCCTGGGAATGGCACATAAGCCCTCTAGACACCTCAATGATCTCATTTTGCTTTCCCCCCCAAGCAAAGCATTAGCTGGCAATATTTACAAGGTGCTGTGCTTATTCAGGGGCACCTCGCTTGCCAGCTTGCCAGCTGGAGCAGCTTCAGAGATGGAGAAGAGTGCAGCAGGGGGCTGCCCACAGCAGCTTCACTCCCAAAATGTGCGTGACACCCCAGCCTGCGACAGGAGAGGTCGAACACAGGTTTTCACAAAGACCCATTTAGGCAGCCGAACATGTGGTATATTTTCAAAAGAGCTCCAGCCTTGAGTATAATGGGAACTGATGGGTGATGAGCTCTCAGAAAGGAAAAAAAAAAAAAAAAAAGAAAAAAAAGAAAAAAAAAGTCCGTCTGGGGCTTTCGACTTTGCATCCGTGAATTGCAAGGCTAATGAGAATAGATGCGTGCGTTTGAAAGGGGAATATGCATTGCTTGGTTCTGCGTGGGAGCAAATTGTGGGGCTAAATGCCATCACGGAGAGCAAGTCCGGCTGTGCAGCTGGGAAGGCGGGGGGGTACAGCATGGACCCACCTCTGAACCAAAATTACAATACAGGAGGAGGAAAAAAAAAAAAAAAAAAAAAGCTCTTCTTTTTGGGAAGGTTCTGCAAAACAGAGAGTACTCTCAGGTGTCCCTCTTCAGAGATGTTGGATCTGAGCTGCAAATTAGAAGTGAGGAGCAGTGAATGCCTGGCATTTCTTAAAACTAATGAATACATACCAAATCTAAAGCTAGGCAGTAAAATACTGGGGACAAAAAAGCTCATTTCATACCATGCCACCTCATTTCATACTATGCCACCAGGCTTCAGAGCAATACCGAACCAGGAGGATGTTCTGCGCTGCCTAAAAATCCTTCACCTAATTCATTTCCAGCATTTTCCCTGTCAAAATGACCATGTTAGAACGATTTTTTTTTATTTTTTTTTTTCCCCCTCCCTAAACTTAGCAGCAGGCCACGCCATCAGGGACACTGCAGGTCTGATGTGTCTCTAGAAGCTTTTGAATGTTTCTTTTTATGTTATAATCTGTATGGAAATTACCAGCACCTTGCCCAGCAGCTCAAATGTATACTCAGAGCATGAAGAGAGATAAAAATGGCATTTGGGATAAATAGCAACAGGGGGGAGGAAGAAGGGAAACCAGAACAGACGACGGGAGGTGGGTGGGATACTGCAGAGCTGTCGCATGCATGGAGAGGCACGGGCCCTTCATCTTACCTACCCGCTTTCTGCGAGAGGTTTAGGGATGCATCAGACAGCCCCAGTCTCTGTCAGAGCCTCCTGCTTGCACAGAGGGAACTCGATGGGTGCCCCATGTCCCAAGAACTGCCACCGCAACCGTTTCGGTGAGCACAGGGACCTCATTCCCCAAGCAGGATCCAGTCGCAGTGCAAAGAAAAAGAGATTTTCCAGGGAGGCTGGCAGCATCCTATTGCTCCGACTCCCCTTCAGCCTAGTGGTCTGTGTTTCCCAGAAGGAAAATAAACCAAAATCCCACCAGGAGCCCTTGCTGCCTGCGGCTCTGCCTGACAGAAGCCCAGTGTGTCCTGGTCACAAGAGATGCAGGCTCATTAGCTAGAGGAAAGCAGCCAGCTGATTTCTTTAGCATCCAGAACTGGGTTGTACATACATGGCGAGCCTAAGCACGTCTGTCAGGAGCGATGTTGCTAGATTTGATCCTACATCAGGCCAGAAAGGGTGGACTAGAAGGTTTTTCAGCATCTGGTTTGTGGGTCCGTACACCCAGGCGGTCCCCAAGTCCCCCTTCACCCCCAAAACAGAGGGAAAGATGCAAATGCAATTCCAATTAAGAAGCAAGCAAAGGTGTGTGGCACAAAACCAGTCTAAGTTTTGAGGTCCCTGCAGAAAACTGAAGTTAAAGACTATAAAACACCAGGAAAAGTGACGTGCAGATTGCTTTGGTCCATCTACTGTGCCATTTGGGTTCTCGGGGTGAGCAGGCAAAGCAAGGCACATGGCCAGGCTCTGGCAGAGGCACCGTTTGTGCCTTTGCTCTGTTCATCGTCCCACCCAGACGCACAGCAAGCCAGGAACCACCAACTCCCCCCTGTCAGTGTCACATCCCGGTCAGGGGACACTACACCGCCCAAGCGCCCTGTGCCATACTGACAAGGCCATCATGGCACAGCACATCCCCTCTGCAGTCCAGCCTGTCCTGCCAGCTCAGCCCTCCGTCACGGCGCTTTTAACACCATCAGCATCTTTCCAGCTGAGGCACCAAACCCAAGCTGCTCGCAGCCACTGTGGCTGAAGGCCCGCAGGTAATGGTGTTAGTTTGTCACCCTCACCTGGAAGGTAGGGCTCAAACTGTCCCCTTCTCATGTTCTCCTGGCTATTCCAGGCAGCGGCAACTTGGAGAAGAGACCTCAAAGCAAGGTCCCTGATCAGCAAGGCACAGGCTCCAATGAAGAAGAAAGCATAAGGCAAGCTGAGTTTTCCCCAACTCTTGCTCAATCCAGCAGCTGTGCACACTTCTACTCTGGTCCCTTGTCCTCCCCTCGATGGCCACAAGCCCATGCCACAGCTCTAACCCCAGATGTAACTTAACTACCGTCCTCTCTCTTCACCAGGCAGCTACAAGGCAGGATAACTCAGCTCCACCACCCCGGGCCTGGGTTGACTCATTTGTCTTTGCTGAATTAAATATCCCTCTTGTAATCCCCACAGCTGCAACGATATTTACTCCTCATTTTTAAGTACTGGGCAACGTCACTCTGCACTGTCCAAACCGGCTTCACCCAAGGGGCAGCTGCTCCTTACATTAAATAAACTGTAGAGTTTATATTTGACATGGGTAAAAAGACTTGATCTGCCCAGAGAACAGACGCTAAATCAACTCTTCAGAGCCACACAAGTTGCAGCTCACAGAAAGACTGAGCCTCACATGCCTTAAACCTCAGTTAGGAAAAGACGGCTTTTGCATTCTCACAAAGAAGCAGCAGCAAAAAAACTTCCATGGCATCTCTTCCCCTGGCAGGATGCTGGAGCACACATGAAATCCTGAGAACTGCTCCTGATCTCTGCTGTCACACTGGCACATGAGCCAGGACCGTGGCTCCCACCCTTGAAGCTCAACAGCTTCTCCCCAGACCTCTACTCCTTGAGGCAGCTTATCACCTCGACACGTTTTCACCATCCGAGGACTTTCCTCATGCTACACATTGGCTGTGGAGGCCATGGCCACAGTGTGTTGGGAATCCAGAAGCATAAAAATGTCTTTAAAAGGTCTCTAGGTGAATTCTTGGAAGACTGTCATTCTTAAACCCAAGAGCACGGGTACAGTCTCCAGCTCAGGAGATGCTTCAGCATGTGGAGGTCTAGAAGAAAGACTGCTCAGTAACCCCTTGTTTTCCACTACCTTGTCCCTAATCCCTTCCCTAGTCCCTGTCGGAAAGGAGATCCAGAGCTCAAATGACCCAAGACAGCTAATTTGCTGCAAAAAAGGTGTTTGGTTTTTGTTTTGTTTTTTTATAAAAACCATATTGCCAAGAGAAGACAAAGCAGTTGTCACACCAGAAAGCAGGTGACATCAAATGCTCTGGGACAACATCTCCCTTACCTCCTCACTACTGTACAAAGCCACACACCGTCTCCTCTGCCCCAGGACCTGACCTCAGAACTTGCTGCTGCTTCTTCCCCCTGGAGCAAGGACAGGGCCCTCAGTGAGACACAGACAGACCCTTCGTTATAAATATTAAACATGCTGTCACCAGTGTTACAGACGGGGACTATTGTATCCTAACCTTGACTCCGTTTCAGCATTGCTGCACAGTTCATTAGCCAATTCTAGCATTCCTTTGAGCTGCACCACGCCAAGTGCAAGGGAAACTCCACCACTGAAACACTGGACACCCAGGCAGCAGCTTTTAACCGTGCATGGCACCAGGTGGACAGTTTGTCATCCTCGGCGTTCATCCAGAACTCTTCAAGGGTAAGGAAATGTGAAGCAAGAACAGCTCCTCTCCTGGCTTGCTCCCAGCTGAGACTGCCTGGCTTCACACCGATGAAGAAGGGGGGTCAGGCCATTTCAGCAGGGACAGGAGCCTAGCACGGATGAAACCAGCTGACCACAGCAGGGATGAGCACGGGGATTGCTCCAGCCTCCTCCCACCACCTCTGGGGAGGGGAGCACCAGGCTGAAACAAGCACACACGGCAGCAGTCAGCACTGCAGGAGCTGTGTCACTGGGAGAGCCAAAATCCCTGCTCAGCTTTGCATCTCATCCAGCCACATGTTCTCTCTCCCTTGGGTTTTTCCTCCCCGCTTTAAAATAAAAACAGATCCGCAGGGCTGCAGCCCCATCAGGGCAAGCACCTGCCGTGCACAGCAAATTGAAATAGCTGGCAGGGGATATCATTAAACATCAGCTGGCTTCTCAGCATCAAACCCGCGCTGCAATCCGACTGTTCGGGCAGCAATCAACCCAATGCAGCCCCGTCAAAGACCCAGCGCAACCTCCCATTAACACTACAGGCTCCTGCTGACATGGAGGCAGCCCCCAACCATGCCAAAAGGGCCAGAGGTGACCTGTTGAGGCACTGCCCCTGCTCGGGGCACCCACGTGTTGGAGTGGGCAGTCAGGGAGCGAAGTCTATGCCACCTCTGCCCACTCTCTGGGAGGTTCCAGCTTACTGCTGAAGTGAGAAGACACAGCAGCTCCACTGAGGATGACTGCTGCATCTAAAATCAACGTGCTGGGAGCCCTCACCAGGTCCCAGCAATGGCAATAAACACCATGGCGGATGCGTGCTGACTTTGAAAGGAGGCAGCGGACCCACACCTCTAAATCTTGCCTGATGAGCAGCAGATCCTTTTGCTCAGAGGGGGTCAGTACAAAGTAAAACCTCCCGGACAAACAATCTGCAGCTGGGGTTTTAGTTTAGGTTGCCATTATCCTGGTGAGAGCAGTTAAAAAAACAAACAAAACAAAACAAAACCAGTGCACTCAGCATTTGTTTTGTTTTTGCAAAGACAGAGAGAGAAGTTACTTGTCTGGGGTGAGAGAAAAAAGATGTCGGGGGCATGGGACCACATCCTGATCCTGGCAAATGGGTCCAGCTTCTTGCGATTTATCACTTTCAGTTTTGCAGATCCACCCCCATGGAGGCAGTAATTGCTCTGCTGATGGTAAACTGAGGCACGGAGAGTTACTGGCCAAAAAAATCAGTGCTGGGTCAGATTGGGGTGCGCACAACCAGTGCTCCTCCTGCAAGGCAGGGTGATGGCCACCCAGCCTGGAGGGGCAAGGGGAGCCCCTGAGGACAAACCAAAGGGAAGCAGCGAAAGCAGCTCCCAAGGTCACCCTGTTGCAAGCGTGGGCAGAGCAGCCCCATGGCCCACATCCTCCCCAGATGGGGTTTCAGGTAACACCTCTACGCCAACTGTCCCCAAGCCATGGGGACAGCACCAACCCAACGCAGCGGCTGGTCATGCCACGCTCCTTAAAGCACGTCTGGGCGCTGAGTAAAGATTGCAAAAGCCTCTCCCAGTCAAGCTGACCGGCTGGGGAAGGCTGTAAGGAAGTTCTGGCTACGTTTTCCTTTAAAGGGATGATGTGAAGGAACAGGTTTGGGGATGACTGACGGTCCCCAGCAGGTCACAGGGAACCTGTCCATCCCTGTCCCCACCCCAGGGCCAGGCCAGAAGACTGGAGATCTCAAAAGAGCAAAGCGATTCATTACTTTGGCAGGCACAAGCTCCAAATAAACGTTTTTATAAAGCCAGGACTGTAACAACCTGCATTTCTAGACCCACCAAAAGCTCTACGATGCTTATCCCTACAGAAATCCAGCTGTCTCCGGAGGGGAATAAGAGTGGAGCCCAGCGGGAGAGGCAAAACAACAGCCTCCACTGAGGCCTCAACCCTGAGCTGGGTTTCTGGGTGCTCTCAAAATAGAAACTGGAGCAAGACACGCCGGGAGAGCTGGGCAAGCCATCCTCCAGGCAGAGGATTTGGCGACCTCTTTAATACCCACACAAAGCAGAAAGGACTTCGGTCCGCCTGGGCTCCTGATTTAGCAGTGAAGGAAACCGCTTGTGGCACGCCAGATCCAAGGACATGAAAAACCAGAAGAGGTTTGATGTAAAGGTGTTTCATGGAGCAGGCCTGGAGTTTTATTCCCAGGTCAAGGAAGAAAGACTACTGAGGCACTGGGCAAGCCTGAGTCTCGTGGACGGATGGGGTTTGAGCAGGTTTTGGACAGTAATTCTTTCTAACACAGTAGATTTTGAAACACTGGAGGGTGAAGTGCTGAAGTCAGCAACAGATAGAAATGGTGTAAAAAGAGAGTGGAGCAAAATTTGAGAGACAGGAGGGAAGAGAAGCACCCAAAGGTAAAGCTACTGGCTCCAGAGAAGAGGAGTTGGGATGGATCTGGATGCAGATATCCGACTTCCATACCATCAGATGAGGATAAGCCTCGGGGGGCTGCTCGTGCCTGCAGGAGCCCCCGCTGGAGACCATGTTGGGGCCCCTTGACCAGGCTGGGTACGAGCACTTTCAGAGCCTGCGTGCACCCCTCTTGCTGCCGAGAGGCCACGTTGCTCCATTTGCCTGGATTTTACAGAAATCAGGGAAGGGGTCTCGGTGCCCAAGGGGGCTGCGCGCGGCCTCGCTCCCATCTTGCCAACAGACAAGGACAGGGAGCGCTCCAGCACCCTTGTACAGTAAAGGAACAGAGAAAACCCACAACTCACAGCTCAGAAATGAACTTTTTGGGTAAATGAAGCCGATAACTCCCTGCCTGCAGATCCCAGGGTGCCTGCAGGTGACAGGAGATATAGTCCCTGACCAGCAGCAAAGCAAAGACAGCTTGTAAATCGGACTTGGATGTAGATGCAGCCTATGGGTAACAGCTGCTGAGACATCTCTCCTCCGTCCCACACTGCTCAGCTGGGGAAGGATGCAGGCAGCCAGATGAAGGTGGCCACCCAGTTCACCTCCTCCTTCTGCTGCTCCACATGCCAGCCCTGTCTGCATCCCTCCAGTCCTGCCCCTACCCCTTCTCAGGCCGGGCACTGGGATTATACCCACCGCCATAGGGAACAGGAGCATCAGCTCAGTCCTGTCCTCTCTCCCGAAATGTCCTCCAACTTCAGCAATCACGGGTCAAACCTGCCACCCCCAAAACCCCAAAAATGGAGGGGGAAGGGGCAGAATATTAAGGTCACACCAGCCCAGACCCACTTTGAGCTGCCTTGCTGAAGGGCCACAGGGATTTGTCACCTCCTTGCTCACCCTTTTGGGGGTGTTGGGCTCCCCAAATATGGGGGACTCAGTCCCACTGGGTTGGGGCTCAAGCTCTCCTCTCCTCCTCACCCAGAGGGACAGCAGCAATGAAGAACCCCTCATGGGCTCGGTTAGGGAGTGAGAGCTGGGGGTCATCCCTGGGAGGGGGCCACATGCAGCCCCCCCAGGTGCTCTCTGCAGTCTTCTGCAAGGACATCAGTGCTTCCCAAAAGGACAAGAGGACTCATCCTCTCCTACAGCCCTATGGATGTTAGGGTGTGGGTCAACCTGTCCTCAAGAGTTTTTTTGGGGGGGTCACTGCAGTCAGCAGCCAGGAGGGTTGGGAGGGCACCTTGCCCCTACAAGGTTCAGCAGAATTTGAGAGCTCATCCCTTTCTACATGGCCTAGGGTGTGTGTGTGGGGGTCACCCCTAACCACTGGGTTTCTGGAAAACCACCCCATGGGATTTTGGGGGTGAGCCCTTCCCTGTAGGCATTAGGAAAGTTTAGGGGGATCACAGCAGTCTCTTAGGCTTTGCAGGGCAGTCCTGTTTCAGGGAGCACCCCTTCCCCACGGGGGGGGGGGGGGGGGGCCCCCC
>JANXJC010000091.1:10821986-10844547 GCA_027564655.1 Leptodon cayanensis | reverse complement strand
TTCTTATATTTACACCTCCCCCCCCCCCGCAGAGACCCTCCTTCTGCCCCGCCAAGCGCCTGGGGGAGCAGCCGGAGCTCGACCTCCCCGCCGAGCTGCGGGGCCGGGGGGTGGCCGCAGGGGTGGCCGTGCTGCTGCAGGCCAGCACCAGCCGTGTCCTGCTCACCCGCCGCGCCGGCACCCTCAGCATCTTCCCCAACGTCTGGGTGCCGCCCGGTGAGTCCGGCCGGGGTGGGGGCTGGAAATACAGGGTGCTGGTTACTTTGGGGTGCCCCTAACGCGCTTTCCCTCCTCCCAGGTGGGCACGTGGAGCCGGATGAAGAGGTGAGGGGACATTCGGACCATACGGCCTCCGCCTGGGAGAGGAGAGGGGCAGCAGGCGTTGGGGGGTGCTGGTGCACACTGAAACCCCCCCAGCCCCTCACCTATTTTCTCCTTGGCCACAGCTGCTGGATGTGGGGCTGCGGGAGCTGGAAGAGGAGACTGGCCTGTGCCTGGAAGTGGGAACCTTCTCCTGGAGGATGCTTGGCCTCTGGGAGGTAACATCCTGCTCAACTGGGGGAGGGTGGCCTCAGCACCGCCACGCCCCCCCCCCCGCCATGGAGCTGAACACCCCTGGGTGGGGGGACAGCACCCGGTTGACGCATCCCCCCACCCACCGACCGCATCCCCTGCTCGGGACCCCAGGGTCCCTCCCATCCGTAAGCCCACCCTACCTGTGTCCCGCTGCCAGTCCATCTACCCACCCATGCTGAGCCGGGGGCTGCCGCGCCATCACCACATCGTCGCCTACCTGCTGCTGCTCTCCACTGAGTCCCACGAGCAGCTGGAGGTGAGTGTCTGGACCAGGGCCATCACAGTTTGTCCCTGGGTGGGGGGGACGAGCGCTTGCCTGAGTGCTGCCTTGGGGTTCAGGCCAGGATGTGTCCCAGCGAGAGCGAGGTGAGCGCCTACGCCTGGCTGGAGCCCCCTGTCCTGGAGGCCATCGCAGCCACTGAGGACGGAGCAGAGGGTTTGGGAAATGGCCCCAGCACGCTGCCAGCCACCATCGGGTGAGGACACGCCCGCACGCTTTGGGGACAGGGACACTGGGGCAGTAAGAAATGGGGTGCAGAGCCCCAGGACCCACGTTGCCTTGTCCCTAATGGCTTTCCCTCTCTCAGCATCACAGACCTGAGCAATGGCTCCTCCAGCACCACCCAGCTCCCAACCTCGACCTTCCTGAACACGGCTCCAGCTGAAGGGGAGGATGTGGAACGGGTCAGCACTGGCACCAAATTCGCCCTCCAGCTCTGGCTGGAGTCCCTCAGGGAGTGGGGACCAGTCCGGCCCTAGGGCAGCATCATGCTGCTCCTGCAGCTGCTGGCAAAGGGAATAAAGTTACTGCCCACGGGGACCGGAGTCTGTTTTAGGAGTGGGATGGGGGTCTCAAGTGGCAGGGAAGCAAGGGGGGAATGTGAGAGGTGGGCAGGGACCCTGCCTGCCACAGAAAGGGCAAGGAGAGGACAGCAGGGTGGCCTGGAGGGATCACAGCTTAGTGGGGTGGCAGGATCAGCACCCATCAGCTAATCAAGATTGGGGTCTCCCAATACTGTGCGCGAGCTGGGCTGGGTGGGTTTCTTTCGGGTTAAGGCGGACCCTGCACCATACAGAAACTGCTCCAAGGGCTCAAGCAGCTCAGGATCGAGCTGGGTACATGTCCCAGCACAGCTGCCAGCTGCTTCTGGTGTGTGTGACAGGGCTGGGTTTATAAAAGACGTGTTGTCACCCTGGCAGTACCTGGAGCGGAGCCGCTGTGCTTGCTGGGGGACCGGGGTCCCATGCCGGGCACATCCTGTCACAGCTCGGCTGCAGGGAAAGCAGAGCTGAGTTAGGGGACATGGGTGAGCTAAGCCCATGGCGAGCCAGCCCGGTACCTCGGTGGGATCTTATCAAGAACAAATCCCCTCCAGGAGGGAATTTCAGGAATGCGGAAATTCAGAAACTCCAAAAACCCGTTCAGAGGGGTTTGGGAGCACATGCAGGTGAGCCAGGGCCAAGAGCCCTGCACTCTTGCCCCCAACTCCTGCTCTTCACACTAGAGCAGAAGCAGCAGCAGTTTGGCTCCTGCTAAACCGGAGCAGCACCACATGCCTGGTCACCACATGAATCAGCAGATCTTCAGGATTTAACAGCTTTATTGCATTGAAATATTTACCACGGTTACGATACAAGGAATAGGAAATCATCCAAGCAGAATACTGTGCACTGCTCCCCCGTCCTGACCCACTGGCACGGACACTGCTTTGAATTTCAGGGAAGGACCAGGGTTTTTTTTTTAAAAAAAAAAAAAAGGTGCTAAAAAAATTGCTACATGTGATACCTCTCCACGCTCAGCCTCGCTGTGAGCTGCACCACCCGTCTACCTGTCGCTGCAGGAATTCGGAGATGAGCTTGGCAGCAGGGAGCAAGCCTGTTTGGACACTCACAAAGCAGCAGGTACATTGCTGTAGAGGTTACAAACTAAAGAATACATATAAATACATAAATAATTTGTGCAACGGGTGATGCGTCGTCCCCGGAGACAACACAGCCTTCATTTAGTCCTCATGTAGATAGAGAGACAGGGAAGTCTTTGGAGTTTTATATGTACAAAAGCTGCAACTGAAAATATAGATCATCTATTTGTTCTCTGTACAGGTCTGCACTGGAAATATTTAAAAGGAGGAAAACAAATCTACATTTTTTTAAAAAATACATCGTAATTACAACTGAGACAGTACTGTCACTAGAGGGACAGGCAGGAAGCAGCAGCGTGGTCAGGGCGCCCGCGCCGCCTCCCTCACGGGTCGCTTGCCTCACCCTGTCCTCATCCAAGGCAGCCCCGTTTGCATCTGTTCACCCCACTCCACGCCACCTTCTGTTAAAAACGAGGATTAATTTCCAGGGGGGACTTGGGAGGTAGCCGCAGCGAGCCCCAGCCTCACTTGTGAGGGTCCACGGGGGGTATGGGCGGGTGTACGTGCAGGACTTGCTGCTTCTGGGCAGCAGGTGCTGCTCCCGCGGCAGAGGGGCAGTTGAATTATCCTCCTCAGCTCCTTGATATCTGTAGCAGAATCCTACATTATATAAAGAAGTATTTTAAAACCATTTAAAGCCATGGGGTTTGGTTAATGCTCGGAAACAGGCCCTCCCCAGAACATCCCAACAGAGCACATGCGTGCACTGATACAGCCGTGGGACGCATCCTTCCTAAGAGAGAAGGACTGGAAACCACGAGCGCAAGGCCTGGGAGCACTGGTTACACTGCGGGGAGATGGCCTCAATCGAGAGAGGAGAGACACAACCGAAGGGTTCTTGGTCAGGTCCTTCCAGCCCCAGAGAGAGAAGCCAATCCCTAAGGCAGCTACTGGAAACCTGCCCTTGTCTCCCATCCCCAGCAGAGGGAATAACAGCCATCAGCGTGGGCTTAGTCCAGGGAAATGATGTCTGGCCTGCAGCCCGGGAGCACCGCGTTGCTACTTATTGTCCCGTTGTGTCCGTGGCGCTCTCGCAGTGCACTGGTGGAGACGATGCTGCTGATGCGGCCACCGGCCGGGCTGATGGCGCTGTGAGATCCTGCCATCACGGGGGCCAGGGGATTCATGTTTATGAAGTGGCTAGACGTGCCTCTGTACTGGAAGAAATGGCTGAGCGTGTCCTGCTCATCCAGGGAGGTGATCACGGAAGGGCTGTAATGCTGCTAAGCAAAGGAAAACCCCTGATCAGCTCACAGTACCCACAAAATGCCGGCCCCAGGCCCAGGCAGCCCTTTGGAGAGGGCATGTGCCTGCAGAGAGGACAGGTTGCACAGGGATCGCTCCCAGAGCTCCCCAGATCAATGTACCAGTTTACCGAGACTGGCCCCGAACCATCAACACCCGCTGCCTCCTGTCAGCACAACCCAGTGCACGTGCAGGCTTCAGAGGTGAGAATGGCAGAGAAAAGACATGCGGCAGCAGCAAGAAATAAAGCCCAGCACAGAGAAAGAAGATGGAGCCTACAGTGACCGCCCTGAAAAGCCACACGTGCGTGGATCCGTGCCCTACACCAAGCCACCTCTGCACAACGCGGACAGGACAAATCAACTCTCAGCGACTGTCACCAAATCCCACCGCTTTCTACCCTCGCTCTGCAACGTCTGCATGGATTCAGCCCCAGAGAAGCAAAACACTTCCACATCTGAGCCCTCAGCAATTCTGAATTTGCCCTAGTGAGGCAGACTCAAGAAAACGGATACTGTGAAAGAGGAGAGGTGCTGGGCAGACGCTAAGTGTCTCCCTGCGGTGTCAGGTGATGCCCATGCAACCGCAAAGCTGGCACCCCCACCACTGTCCTACAACAGTTCTCACAGAGGAAGAGGATGGAGGAGGAGGAAGGTTGGCTGAGTGAAGAGGGATGCGTTTGCGAGTCTGCAGATTTGGTGAGGAGAAAAGAAAAACAAAAATGAAACAAAAAAACACGGCAAAAACCCAACTTACCTGATTTTCAGTTTGAAGGAAGGAAAACAAATCCAGACCTAGAAAAATAAAAAGGGGAAAAATAAATCTCTTGATGGTAAATAAACTTCTTGACAGGAAGGGGAGCCAAACCATGCTAATGGAGAGAAAGAAGCAGATGGGTTCAGGCTGCTTCCGAGTACTAGATACCACAATATTGTCAGCTCCAACTCCATCACAAACTCCAGCTCTGTTCCTACAGCCCCCCTGTAACTCATCGCGTGGCCTCAGCAATGAAACAGCACAGGGCCAATTAAATTTCACTTCTCTAGAGCTGTCGCGGGGCCTGGCACCAAAACCAAGTTCCAGCAAAGCTCAGCAAACCACAAAGGGCTGGGTCAGCACAGCCCCGACCAGGCTGGCAACACCACGACACTTTGAACCGCTCTGCTTCAGGGTCTTGACCAAACTCACGCCATCAGACAGCAACTGCGCATGCATCAAATCAGGCATGTGGGACATGAACTGCACGCAGGACAGAGAGAATTTTCAGGTCTCTACTGCTGACCTGACGGGTGGACTCAAGCCCATCACCTCATCTCTCTGGACAGCAGCCTCCCTGCCTGTAAAACCAGGCTTTATGCGCAAGCGAGGCATAAATAACTCCTGTAAAGCACATGGGGATCCCCAGACCAGGGGGTTCCTGGGAATGGTTTATTATTCCCCTCTAAGCAGGAAGGGAGAGTTTACTTCTCAGCCATGGATATGAGCCCCTCTCTTTTCTTCTGCTGGGTTAGGACACACAACCTGTATCACACCCTGCCAGCCAGGAACAACAAGAGCCCACGAAAAGAAGTCACAGCCTCATTTCCTGGCAGCCCCAGGACACACTAACCAGCCAAAACCTGGGTCATTCCTACCTGTGATATGTAATTAACAACCCGATTTCAAGCTCTTCTGCCAGTCAAGATCTCACCTGCAGGCCCCTAGAGAAATCTCTCTGGAGTCGTGCCCCAGGAGGGAGGTACTCTAGTTTCCTTCTTCCCTCTTCTGTGTTGGGCCAGTGAACTCCGTCACTCAAAAATACTTGCTCTGTTCTGCAGTAGCTGCCAGGCCAAGAAAGATGATGCGTGTGCATGACCGAAAGGCCTCCATAGCTCAGTGGAAAAGAAGGCCAGGGCACCGGCTGTTAAAGCCAGCTGCTTAGTCTGGTAAACTGGTACAATTGTGTGTATTTGGTAACTGCTGCCAGAGGTCTTGGTTGTTACCTTGAAGCTCTGAGGGCACCT
Source organism: Leptodon cayanensis (assembly GCA_027564655.1). Lineage (NCBI taxonomy): Eukaryota > Metazoa > Chordata > Aves > Accipitriformes > Accipitridae > Leptodon > Leptodon cayanensis. Next base: position 10,838,801 of record JANXJC010000091.1, on the reverse strand, counting down.
GGTAGGAAGGATGGTAGTCAGGAATGGGGAGGTTGGAGAGATAGTCACTGCCAAGAGCTGCCATGGGAGGACTTCGAAGCACAGAAGACGGCTGGTGATCAATACTTAATATCCTGAAAGAGAATACAGACCCAATGAACCTTAACAAAAGTAGAACGGCATGCTGAGGGCAAAATTCCTCCATTGCTTATCGCCAAAATAAACCGCTGATGCTACCTACAGCAAAAACAAGCCCTCCCTCCTCCCCTGTCCCATGGTCAATGAGCTGTGTCACCTCACCCTGGCCAGATGTGGAAAGCAGCAGCAGTGCTTCCCAGGGACAGAGCACACTCGGATCCAGTTACTGCGACGGCATCAGCATTCAGGAAAGGAAGCAAGCAGAGAGCAGGAAGCAAAACAAGCCAAAGCCCAGCAAAGCGGGGGGGTCAGGTTCCTGCGCTGCCTTACCCCTTAGGCCCAGCTGCTGTCGGAAGAGCCACGCTGGAGACCGGGCACTGCTTCTTGGCAGGTGGCTCCTCCTCATCCGACGAGCTGTCCAGAGTGAGATCAATAACCTCCACTTTTTTTTTGCCCTCTGATGAGTTCTTGCCCTCGGAGCTCACAGTGTAAAGGGAGCTGGCTGCAGAGGAAAATCAGCCATCAGCTTCAGCTGCTGAAATGGAGACGAGCAAAACACTGCTGCCTCTACAAGCATGACAACCCTGCCATATACTCGGGACTTCCAAACAGCTTTGAGCAAATCCACACCCCATCCCAGAACAGAAGCATCATCCCCACAGTAACGATCAGGTCTCCATAGCCCACCTGGAATTAATGCTGCAGTTTCAAGAGGAACCTGCATTTTTCGTGCTTTTTCTAGCACTTACTCCACAGTTGTGTGCTAAGTGCCTGTCACGCTCCTGGTATTTCAGTGTGATCCCAAATACTGGCTCCCAGATGGGATCTGAAACACTCCGAATGTTGCTTTGTAAATGTAAAAATTGTAAGTGTAAACGTTGCTTTGGCAAAAAAAGACATCCAAAACCAGAACTGGTGACCAAAGCTCCCATACCCTCAATCCCACTGAACGCAGACGTCTGGCACACCTCCTGGTTCTCCTTCTTCGGCTTCATGGGGCACCAGGAGCCATCCTCCATGAACTGTATCTCATCACAGTCCGTGCAGGAGTTCAGGATTTCCATGAACAACCTGCCGGGTGAAAGCACAAGCTGGGGAGAGCAAACGCTACAAGGACTCACACATAAACACACGCACACAGACGGCAGAAATGACACGGGACTGATGGTGCTCAGGAGATGGGTGAAAAGGGGTACGAAGAATTACTGTTCTAAAATCTGTGCCGTATCACCTGCTAGTTTAGTTTTATGATGGGCTGATGTACACAGGAGGGCTCTGTTCAAACCCCGGTAAGCAGGTTCCCTCATTACTGCCTCTGCAGAGACTGCCAGCAAGGAAGCCAAGATTTTGACAAAGGCTTCTTGTTCTTCGGGAGAAATCTCTCCAGATTGGCATCAAAGCAGTTTAGGGAATGAAAATCAGATTTTAAGTTATTCAAGGCTGTAACTTGTCTATATATGCTAGCATTAGAGGATAAGCCTTAAAAGAAAAACGTTATCCAGGCTAAAGACTGTGTAAGAAGCCTGCTCAGCTCACCCGTCGATTATCAGGTTGTCGTACGGGGCTTTCTTATCACACACAGGACAAGTCCACGTGGGTTTCTTCTCATTCATTTGAAGGTAGAGCGCTGCGTCGAAGCACTGGAGGTGGGTGCACGTGGTGGCTCGGCAGGGCACAATCAGCCTCATCTTACCCAGCTAGGGGACAAGAAAAAGGAAATGAAGTTGGTTTCATGCTAATCACCTCTCACAGCACAAAGTAAAGCCAGCGGTGTTATTCCCTGCTTATTCCCTTTTCTCCCCTGCCCAGCATTCTAGCATGTTTAACAAGAGGTTAAACTAAAAGTCAATGAAGAATTAACATGTGAGAGAAAACAAGCTTTCCTGAGGGTATTTTTGCGTTTTGTTTTGTTTTTAAGCTCACTTCCACCTCAAACACATGCTAACAGCAAAGGTGAAAGACAAGGATCAGGTCAACAGAAGACATTTTTTGGCTAGGCAGTTTAGGCCAACAAACTTGGCAATTTTTTTATGCGTGAAAGAAAGCGGTTCTGCTTTTATTTAGGAGTCAAAGCTGACTTTTCAACAAAAGCAGGGCTGCAGCAGCATTAGCTCTCGTCTCACTCCAAAGCACTCCTATGCAATGGTAAGGTAAAGTGGGAAGCTGTTCACAAAGGCCTGTCCAAGAAAAATGAACAAAAATGTAGAAACCTACTGGACACATCAGGGAAACTCGTAAGCTCGTTGTAGCTATCTCACTGTCAGGATCAGCTGTTAGTTTTTCTTTGACTGAAAGAAGAGGAGGGGAAAAAAGGTCTCCTGTCAACATCCTCCTTCTTTTACATGCATAAATATGTACAGACATGACTTCTAATTTGCACCATGACACTTATTATGCAAACTACAGGCATGTAATGCTTACAGCAGCAGACACTATTACTACTATTAGGTTAACAGCTCTGGCAAGTCTCCTTGGCTGGACCAAAGAGACACTCCCTACCTTAAAAGATTTTACACCCTTCCTGTAAAATGACAGCCCAGGGGAAACATTTGGTTGTAGGGCAACAGCGTACAATTTGAGTGCAAGCAGCAATGGCACCACTGCTACTCACGGGACACGTGTTTTGGAAGTATCACAATAGAGATGGGCAGCAATCTAAAGGACAGTTTGATTTAGAGCTTTGTTGAATGACATCACTGAAAAATAATCCATTACCTTTACAGTCCTTACCTTCCCATCAGATTCTCATCAACAGGACTCGGCAAGCGTGGGCAGGTTTGCGAGAAGGGGCGCACACAAAGACCTGCAACTGCCCTCGCTTGCTAATTCAGACCTGCTCTGTCTGCCCGGACTTAGCGCAGGATCAGATCAAGCACAGTTACACCTTCACAAGGGGATACCTACTCAGGGCTCGCGAATGGTCTGGATTTCGGATGCCCTTGGCTCTTAGCTTCTGTAGCAGCGTTACTGATGTCAGCTGCTTCACCAGGTACACCGACAGAGAGTAGTTCTGTGGAAAAGAAGTTGACACTCCTCAGATCTAGAAAAACCCACCAGAAAAGGAGAGGGCTCTCCAGGATCTGTACAGCTTGATGCTACTGCAAAAATGACCTCGATTCTGCCTTGCAGACCCGAGGCTGCAAACAACCGGTAGTTAAGGAACAGCAGCAAATGGGAAACGGCTTTCACCTCACCCACCCTGCCAAACTCCGAGGACCAGTTCACTACAATCGTGTTCGGGACAGTTGCCGAAAGTCGTGCCAATGGAGTGATATTGACGGGGCGGCTGGGTCGTTTTGGCTCTGCGCCGTTTTTTGTGGGTGGGAGATAACCCTGCAAAGGAAGAAAGATTACCTGATATAAAATTCTCTCCAAGGTGTAAGGCCACGTACAAGAATCTACAAACCCAATTACTTCATGGCACATTGTACCTCCAGATATTTCATGTCACACCTTAGAGCTTGTATGAGAATTCCTCCACAAATTTCAAAGCAGTACATTATTATTCCTCAACATCAAGAAATTAAGAATAAAGGTTCCCTCTAATATCCTTATGCTGACAAGCACACTAGAATCCCATCATAAGCTGAACCCCCTCCACCAACACAGAACTGTCAGTTTGGGATGTGTTGGGTACAAATGGCATTGAATTAAAAACTAAATCCTACCCAGATCAACGAGGCTGGGAAGCTAAAAAATTACATCCTGTGAGAAATCTCACGTTGATCTCATTTTTGCTTCATTATATCCACATTCCGACTTGATTAGAAACCCATCCCATTACTCAGCCCAAGAGTGCCTTTTCTGTAATTCAGAGAGATTTACACCACACTTTTTTCATCACCCTCAGTTAGACTGGGCAGCTTGAGACTGATTCAGCAGCCACTCATCACGGTTTAAGCAGAAGTAAAACAAAAAAAGCGTTCCCATTGAGCTGCTGTGCTGTGCACAGCCCATACAAACAGCTTCTCAGCTGCAGATGACTCATCCAAATGAACGAAAGAAACCTTATCTGTGAGCCGAAGCTGGGGGGGACCCTTTAGCCATCTTGCATCTCATATGCACTTCCCTCTTTCTGCCCCACGAGGCCGGAAATGATCTCTCTATTTTTATTTTTATTTTTTAAAGCAGGTTATTAATTGTCTCGGTCCAAACCAGACAGAATATCTGAGGCAAAAAATGCAAATCTCTAAAAATATTAAGGGAGCGGCTCAGGCAGAGCATTAGAGGCTGTTCTGCAGGTTTGACTGCAAAACGTGCCAGCTATAATGGAGCGAAGCCTGCGTGTGACAGTTGATGGGGAACTGGCCTAAGACTGTCAAACCTCTGATGCCTTTCCTAGCTGTGACACTGAATCCACATCCCTTTTTGGACTGTAAACTGGGGCAAGCACTATTTCTTGTTATGTTTTTAAACATGACCCAGCACAAAGGACCCCAGCCTTGACTGGAACATCCAGGTCTTCCTGCAATACAATAAACTAAAGGCAGTGCCATTATTCCATTTATCTCAGATTTTACTCTGCATTTTTATTATCAAGTTTCTTGTCAAAAGAGGCATGCAAAAAAAACCAGAGAGGGAATCTGCTGGTTTAAAAAACAAACAAACAAAAAAGCAGGCCCAAAGTTTGCATATTCTTCTACTTAAAGACCACACTCCTTGAATCAAAGAGCAGCTTTCATCACCAATCCACAACCCTGTAATATGAAATCAGTTTTGCGCTCTAACCACACCATTTCTTCAAGTCAGTCTTTAATTTCCAGAAAATACACTCCCACTGCACTCACTGGAAGCTGCAGCTGTGTAAAAGGGCAGACTTTAGTCTAGAACATACTAAGGAGAAATAAGATGTACTCACAGGCAGGGGACAGAGTTTTCCATTGACCTTGACAAATAAGTTAGGAGGGAAGTAATCTTCTTGGGGACAGCTGGTTTCACACAAGCAAAACCTAAGAAGTAGGAAGGAGAAACTGGCAAGTGAGTGGTGACACTTGCAAAAAACAGCAGCCAAACTTCCTTTTAAAAAGGGAAAAACATTTTCCAAGCAGAACAGATCAATGGCTGGAAAACACTTAAGCAGATGAACAGCCCTACACGTGTTTCAAACCCTACATGCAGCAAAAGCGATACAAGAAACAAGACAGAAAAATGCCAGCAGCTTAAAACAACTGCGAATGTGCATGCTGTGAAGTGTGCAGGGACAGGGCTAGTTTTCTTTAGCCCAGATGACAACTGAGGCTATCCAGAATCAATGTTTCAAAGGCAAAGTGTATTCCTCTGGCCTAACATCATTCCAAGAATGACACAAACCGAGCTCCGGGTTCAAGCAGTACAGACAGCTAACCCAGGTGCCATTTAGGATGAAGAAGGACTGCCATTCACTCTGGCCGCCCTGATATAATTCCCACACCAGCAGCATTGTATCAGATGGTTTAATCCAGGTTTGGGTGCGATCACGTGCAACTTCACCTATAGATTCTGCAGCGCTTCAAGATGCAAGGGACTACATCTGTTTAAGTTACCCAACATAAGCACCTGAGGAACTAAAAAGTTATATTTGACCCAAAATGAATCTTGCAATAAGACAGACTGGTTACTGTTTGGACTCTCTCAAACCTCATCCGCCACCACTCAATATCCTACCGTTGCCTCCCTCATCATAGAATCAGAGACACATTTAGGTTGGAAAAGACCTTTAAGATCATCGAGTCCAGCCGTCAGCACCAGCAACCCAGAACAGGCTCTGCTTCAAATCCTAATCCCATTTAATCAGATGGCCGTGCGCTCTATTTTCTCTCAAAGGAGGGTGCTCTGCCAGAGACAACTCCCCATGCTGAAACCACAGTCCTGCTGCGTAGTCATGAGTCAGACTGTGACCTCGGCCGGCTTTTTCTGAGCTGTGAGATCAAGCCCTGGCATGTCACGCCGACGCAGAGCCACACCATCAATGTTCTCAAAAAATAAATCTGATCTTATTGTTCTTTAACCTCTCTCTGCTTGCCAAATGAAAAAAAGAATAAAATTGAGAGTTAATCTTTTTCTTGCTTGGCAACATGAGAATACTGCATATGCTGAAGCACATCGGCAGGAGAGAAGAAATGGTCCCACTGTCATTTTTAACTCCTGCACTAAAGTTTGCTGAATAAGGGTTCACTTCTTCAGGTGAAGGGATGCACTCCAGACACCCAGGAGACTCCTGAAAGTTTTCTGGTGGACTGTTTGGTAAACTCTGTTTCATCTCCAACATCCAAAACATAGTAAGAGGCATACATATACACTGAAACCGGTTCCTTCAAAAACACACATGGTGTTTTTCTGCGCTACAGAAGAGACATTTCCAAGCATCCACCTCCTGATGCATTTCAGGGAACAGGATGCCCATATGCTTCGCTCTACCAGCTCTGCACGCAAGAGCGAAACAGATGGACACAGCAGGAAAACTGCGACTGTAAAGCCCCACATCAGAAAGACACTGTCACAGAATCATAGTTAATATAGAATGCCCTCCTGAAAACCAAAAGGCTCTCTTTTGAATTAAATCAAAGACTTCAATTTCAAATAACCGCTTTTCTTCAGACTTCCAGATATCACAACTAAAGCCCTAAACTCCTCATCACTTTTTTCTGAGAGTACAGCGGTACTGTACTTTTTTCTGAGAGTACTCTTTGCCAAGTTCAAACCCCTGATAATAAAATTTAACATTTTTTTAACCCTGCCAAGGGTTGAATGTTGGGCAGGAACCTCCTCAGTTCCTGCTCAGTGCCGCAAGACAGCATGGGTAGGCACTTAAATAACCACCGCAGTGCTGACTGCAAGAATCAGAGGATAATCTGTGAGGCACTTTCAAGTATGTTTCTACTCCCGCTCTCCAACGGGTCTTGCATTTTCGTGAGTAATAACTAGGTGGATATCAAAAAACGTTCAAATTTTAAGGTAATGTAGTTTTTGCCTTTTATTCCGCGTTTTGCAATGAATCTGCAATAAGGCAAATAATTAAAATGGAGAAGAGAAAGAAATGCATTCTATATAAGTGCGCAAAGCTCTGAAAAAGATTAGATTTTACTACATTTAAAATTGAAAAAAACTTGTGCGCAAGGCCACGTTGCCTGTGCCAGCAAAGTGCCACCCAGAGAGAGAAGACAACAAGAATGCTCGCGCAGCCTCGCTGAGTTCAGAAAGACCCTCTTAGTTTGGTGTTTCACATACAGAAACCTCATATAGGTTTTCTATTCACTCCCATATAGAAACCAGAGTTCAGAACGCAGCACCAAACATTTAAAATTTCCTCTGAGCAAATCAACATGCAATTGCAAATAAAATCAAGTGCTACGAGCACAATTCAGCAAATCAAGGACAAATTAATACCGATGCACTAGCTCAGGAAACAGGACTTAATGCATTCATCAAAAAGACATTACCTTACCTTAATTGCACCTGTATAGTGTAATCACATTTGGCACCTGGTAAGATATCTCTGCAACAGAAAAGAAGTTCTAAAGACTGGCAGCAGCACTTAACAGAGAATTACAACTACAACAGCCTAACATTTTATTAAGTTATATTAATATTGATACATGTTAGTAGTACTATGAATAAAATCAGTGCAGCTGAATTGTAAAAACAAGTAATACCTGTCTGAACTAGCAGGCATAGTCCAAACAAGGACATAAAGCAAAAGCCCATTGAACAGAAGAGAGAGTGGTGGGAAAAGCAGAAAATCAACCTCAAAGGTTCTTCCTACTGCTGAGTTTTAAGAATATAATGCCAACTATAGGCTTGCCAGTGCAAACGAATTATCATGTTTGTAAGCACAGGTGGAGGGTAGTCCTAAATTTTGGGATGAACTAGCATGTGTTTACCCCAATTACCACATTGTCTTTCTTCCATACAAGAATTCCACTCTGCAGGCTTTGAGGCAGGTCCTCAACAGCTGTAAGCAGCACAGCACCACTGACATCAAGGAACTCCCCTTTCCACACCCAGCTTGGCATTTTATTCTCCCATACTGCACTGGAGCAGAGAAATGTGAATTGTTTAACAGTCAGCGCTTCCTCCTATTCCAACTGTCCCTGACCTCCTCATCTGCCAGGCTCAGCTCATCCGAACTCTGCCCACTTTTCCTCCTGACTCCACTCCTCATTCTGCCAGGGAAGAACATGCAGCCACAGCAGGGAAGCATCCAGAGAGACACCATTTCGCTTACCGGGAGGTGAGGATCTGTTGAACTTGCTGGGGGGTTAGAGCAAAGGTGAAGTGAGCTTCTTCAAACCGTTGACTGTTTGTTGAGGCTGAAAAACAGAATTTAAGACAAATTACATCATCATTAAGTCATCCTTACCCCTGCAGGCACCAAGGCTTGTCATAAACACAGGACAGCATCCACTAAAAGCAGAACACGATCTGTCATCAAAATGAACTGCAGTTCCCATGCAGGGGCACTCCAAGTCCTTGACCATGTAACCAAGTGTCAGGTCTGTCTTTCAAGGTAGATGCTCAGTTTCCATCATTTTATTTACAAGGAAAACTGAGGCCTGGAAAGTAAGGTGGCTTGCACAGATAGCAAATGGTGAGAAAATTGGGAAACCTGCCCGCTCGCTCTCCTGGGTCTGCAACAGCCTCCCGAGTCCATGAAGAGCTGCACAGCGCTTCCTGGGGATCAGCAGACAGGTTGGGAACAGTGAGATCAAATGTGGAGCTAAGGGAATGCCAGAGGTCATCCATTGCCTTAGAAATTATACTAATTACTGTGGTTATGGAATAAGTACAGTTGCCGAACAATAATCAGGCATTGCCATTTTCTCCTCGAGCACATGGTCAGAGTCATGGCGAATTTCCAGAAATACAGCCATGCCCTTGATTAAAAATAAATACATGCAGAGAAACCCACATAATGGGAGAATCAAGAATTTTATGGGAGGGTTAGTGATGAGCACAGTAAAAACATTCTGTGCAAAATACATGTAAAAATAAACCAGGATTTCCCCCTCTCTTACCCCAACCTTAACCAAATTACTACTTCTTTTGTGCCTGAGCTTCTCCCTCAGTAAAACTGGCAGGTGTCTGCCTCCCTCACAACCACCATGAACTATGTTATTAATATTTGCAGAGTATCAGTATCCTAGAATGAATACCACTGATGTTGTAAGCCAGTGTTATTTGCAAAGAGCCAATTTGCCCTCTTCTGCACTCATTTTTACACCCATCAGGAGAAGTCCTGAGCAACAACAGCTCCCACCGGTGCTCTCTGGGACGTGGAGCATCCCTGGGTCAAGAGACAACAAAGCTGAGGACATTATCACAGTGGCATGTGTTAGTGTAAATCTCATATTTTGATCTTTTACTTATTTCAGTGAGTTCAATAACACTTGTGATGAGCTGGCCACAGCGTGACCATCCGCAGCGACTATGCATCCGCAGAGGAGAAGGTTAGCTTCATCCTCTGTGCCACCTGCCTTCGGAGAGGGACAGCCTTAGGCTGGCCTCCCCAAAAAGCATATTCAAGCAGAGATTCCTCAGTGGGAAGAGGGGTTTTGCTTCTCCAGCCTCCTGCAGCTCAGGAATGCGAGGAATGAGAGGCCCTGAGTTTCCTGGCAGATGACCTGCCAGATCTTCCCCAGCACCTGCAGCAGTGGCAACAGGCTGGCAGATGGGACTGGAGACATTTAGAGGAATTTTGACCATCTTAGGACTTTCTGCCTAAGCCTTTTGCTCCTCTATGACAAAATCAGATCCTGATTCTGTTCCAAAAAGCACCAGGGTAAAGCCGCTCAAAATTTGCAGCTTTCTCTGTTCTCTGCTGCCTCCATTTATAACTGATAACCAACCTCTACCTAACAAGCAATTTATAACCAGTGTTATTGCTCAGCTGGCAGCCTTCATCCAACCCAGAGAGAAACACCGACATTTCCAAGATTCAGACATCTCCAAGATTCACAGTAACACAGCTAGAGGTTTGGTATAGGATGGGGAGTGGGAAAGCCAAAGCCTGATATTCCTCACTTGCAGCAAACAAAGCGCAGATGGTCCAGGAGGCTTTATCATTAACCCCCGTGTCACTGTCTCCACCCATCACCACCCTCTCCATCCCTGTTTTCATTTTTCCTTCCCACATATTGCTTTTCTGACATTTTTCTGATACTACAACCTTCATATCTGGACACTTATAATAAAATTGCCCCAAGTAACTAAAATAAAAGAATGGGAAGGGGACATTTACACAGCTAAAGGGATAAGAAAGACACAAACCACCAGAAGCCAAAAATAAAAGTCCATGATCCCCTAGGAATTACATAAAAACTCTTTCAAGTTCAAGCACCAACACATAAGGAAGGGAGTTTTATCAAGGGAGAGGAAAAAAAAAAAATCATTTCTTTTGCAAGGCACGTATCCCATTTCAGGGAAGAAGCTTAACCACAGGTTTTCTGAGAGATTGAACAAAGCCAAACCTAAGAAAAGGCAATTTTTAGCAGAACAGTAACAAAACCAAATTCCCCCCCCAAAGCGCGCATGGGTTTTGGTTGGAGTACAGACACACTTATCTTCACTTTAGCAAACATTACTATGTTTATATGAAAGGAAAACCACCCTGAATCCAAGCAAAAACCATTTAAAAGGCATAAGATGGGTGGATCTAGTCCAAAGAGGCCAGAAGGGCTCAATCTAAAGTAAAAATACAACTTATTCTAAAAACCAGAAGAAATCTTCCTTCTTCATGGGCCCAAATCACCCTGAGTGCAGCAGCACTTCCAAAACCACCAGCAATTACTGGGCTAACTCTGTACCGTACATGTCCCCACCAGCATTTTAAAGATTACAGCAATCACACAACTTTTCTGGAATTAAGCAAAAACCAACATTTTCTCTTCCCTATTTTACAAATGAGGAAGCATCGGAGTGCTCAGCCTCCACATCATGTCGAAAAACAAGCAGCTTTGCCCTTTTGCCATACCCCATTTCAGCTCTTATTTAAGATCCCCGTTTGCTTCCTGCCTGACGTCAAGTTTTCTCATTGCCACAGAGCCAACCTCTTCTCATCTTTGCAACCTTCAAGCTGGATCATTATGCATAAAACAGCTCATTAATTTTAGATATTGGAAGATTTTAGGAGTACATGTTTGTTAACAATTAAGGCAGAATTAAGACTTAAAGGCGGCGGAGGATTTTGCTGGAAGTTGTGACACCAGTTGTTTGCAAAAATAACAAACCACTTTTTATAATTAACTCTCCTGGCATTCACTGATTTGTTCAGAAAGGGAGCCCGTGCCAATTTATCCATGTTTTTATTCTCTTGGGATTAGGACCCAAATGCTGACATGCCACAGACCAGAGAAAGCTTCACAATTCAGAACGCAAAGAAAACCCCAGGCTCTATCAAGTGAAAACAGTAAATAATCCAAAACTTATATATACTTATAAAATATACACTTAACAGAAAAGGTGTCAGCTGGGAGAGAAATAGCCTTTTTCATGTAAATAAATTTGGAACAAGACTGACAAGCAACTAAAAGCTTCCATTTCTGGCAGCCCAGAGTTGGAAATTATTGGTTCAAACGATTCAAGGGCTGGAACACCTCTGCTACGAGGACAGGCTGAGAGAGTTGGGGTTGTTCGGCCTGGAGAAGAGAAGGCTCCGGGAAGACCTCACCGTGGCCTTTCGATCGTTATAAGAAAGATGGGGACAGACTTTTTAGTAGGGCCTGTAGCGACAGGACAAGGGGTGATGGTTTTAAACTAAAAGAGGAGAGACAAAGACCAGATGTCAGGAAGAAATGTTTTATGCTGGGGGTGGTGAGGCACTGGCCCAGGTTGCCCAGAGAGGTGGTTGATGCCCCATCGCTGCAGACATTCGAGGTCGGGTTGGACGGGGCTCTGAGCAACCTGATCGAGTGGGAGATGTCCCCGCTCCTGGCAGGGGGGTCAGACTAGGTGACCTTTAAAGGTCTCTTCCAACCCAAACCATTCCATGAGTCTATGAAATCCCACTTTCATGTGGATATCAGCCTTTTGAATCCACTCACACCACTCCTTGTTGAAAGGTCTCTAGCTCAAATCCTTCTATCTGAGCGAACAAAAGGAGCCTCCAAAGAACAAGAGGACTGAGTGTTTTTGAACGTACCTAACGTGGTGGGTTTTATCAACTCATCATAAACATCGTAGAAGGGCAGTCTCTTCATCTTGACATCCGGATGGACAGGATGGATGGGTGGCGATAGGTGCTGAACGTCTGTCTCGTGCTTGGGTCCCAGGACAGGCACTGGAGGCAGCAGAGCCGCCGGCACGGCGGCAGCAGCGGAGCTATGGTCATAGGGCAGGTGACACACCGTGCCCTGTGTCAGTGCGGTGGCCGAAGGCAGTTGCCCTGCCTGAATGTGGAGCATTGACAAGTCTGAAGGGGTTAAGATCTTTCTTGGGAACCTCCGCCGGTACAGTTCTTTAATTTTCATCTGGACAGCCGGGCTGCAGCCAGATTTCAGCAGCTGTAAGGCCTTTGTGAGAAGTTCGTGCTTCCTTCCACTTTTGTTCCTTCCAGCAAAGCCCAAGAGAACTTGTAATTCTGATACCCTAAAGCTCATAACCATATGCTGCAAGAAAATAAAACGACCACCATTACAATCGCTGTGTGACAGACACAATCCAAAAACAAGCCATGGGTTCATTAAGGAAGACGGTGGAGGCCTTAAAAGAGACACTGTCAAGTTTGAAGTTCCTCTTGTCATCAATAACTCGTTAGTAGCAGAACCGTAAATATTTAGATTTGGTTTTACTTTTAGATACTTTGCTTGGATCTGGAAATGCAAAAGATCATTCACTTCCCAATTCAATGGACCCCTGAGCAGTGCCTGACACCCAAATGGTTGTTAAATCACCTTCTCTTTGAATAAACACTGACAATTTCTTGTAGGGTCAACCTTGCGTTTAAACTAAAGCTTTTGTACCTCTCTGGGTTTAAAGCTCTCACTTTAAGTCTCCTTCAGGCTGGCTTAGAAAAGCCAAGCCCCAGTGTGACTGCAGAGGTTTTCAGCCATTGCTTTTATTCTTTTATTTCTAAAATATACTTTGGGAATGCCTGGTTTTGGCCCGATGTTCCTCTAAGAAGACACATCAGACTTTGAATCTGAAAACAGACAACAGTCATTAATGAGAAAGGCTGCAATTAAGGAAGAACATGCATCAGGTGCCACCTCTATACCTTGGCTGGCATCATTTATCAACCTGCCTCACTGATGGGAGTCTCCCCAACAGCAGCCTCCTAATTCTCACCATGAGTCCAACGAGCTTGACAGGGTTAAGCTGAAAGATGCCCAAAGCGGAGAAAATAGAGAATTATTCCCATTTCACAGAAGGAAAAATAAAAAGGGTCTCAGAGACCTCTCCGCAGTCACACCAGGCAAGAGACCTAGAAACTCAGCTCAATCCTGCAGTCGTTCACAAAATCATCCTTCTCCTGAACTCGTAATATGATTTTGGAATTACTTATTTAAGCAGAAACACCCATGGGATGACAAAGAGTGCTGTAGAAGCACATATAAACTTCTATGCATATACATACACACACAAATTATAGCACAATCTTTTCTTTCATGCAAGTAAAAGACGGTTAAACCTGGGACAGGACCAACTCCCAACACTCTCCCTTTTAAATAAGAAAAGGCACACAGAGTTTCACCACCACTCTGCATCTAGAAAGACGTTTCCCTTTAGGCTCCCAAAATGCAACTGATTCAACAGTAGTAGAATTGTTCTCAAATTAGTTATAACTTCGTGGGGTTTAAATCCACGATTTTGGTTCCACGGAGGGGCTTCATCCAGCTGCAGTGGAGTACTGGTGGCGTAGAGGGGAAAAGTTGGCTTCTGTGAGTTCAGAAATGCCAAAAAAATGCAATCCCTTTGATAAAAGAAATGCAAAGTAAAAGCTGAAACCTTGTCGGTTTAACAGGAGGTGTATTTTGCATTTGGATTGATTCTCAAACCCATGAGAGCTAATTTTCCTTCAAGAAGAGCTGACAGGAACATCTCGACTTTTCATTTTACAGACCAAGTTTTCTAGAGTCACTTATAAATACCAAATTAAGAGGCATGCCTCCATAATCTACAGGTCAAGCTTATTAGATAGTTAATTGATTCTGGTCTATGCACCAAGGGGTTTTAAGGCAGTGTAATTTGCTGTATGAGGATTTTGTTACCCATGCAATGAAAACGCAGCATCTCAGGAGGACAATGTGACAGATGTTCCACTTCCCGGTGGGGAAAAAAACAGGGAAGTATTTGGTAAAGCTATCAAAGCCAGCTCTGTCATTACAAAAAGTGCCATGTGGTCCCCAATACAGAACAGACACAGTGTCAGACTAAAGTTTCATGTAGAAAAAAGCACATCAAACCCTGTAGGTCGCGTGGGATTTGCTTATTACCTTTGCTGGGAAATACGTTCAACAGAAGAATGATTATTTTTTTTTTCCCCTTTTTGGAGGCAGGAGAATTTGTCAGAAGCAGGAAACCTCTGTCCTTTAAGAGGAAAAACCTCGACTTGGGGTCTCTCAACTTTGACAGTGCTTGTTTTAAACACCTCTCGGAAAAGACACGTTAGGGACGCACATTTAGCAAATATTCCTCTTACCAACTCCCTCCCCTTTTGCGACAATCATTGTAAAAGAACCGACCTCTTCCCACATCTATTCCTCCTAAAAATCCTCCAGAGTCCTTCAACCAGCAGGAGATTAGTGTAGCATGGCTCACCAGCATGAGATTCACATTTATTATTAAAAAACACTTGCATTCATGACATAGGATGGCTGTGTCACCACCGCTGCAGCAGCTGTGGACTCTTATCTACCCCTGAAGCCTCTCCGATTACCACTCAGAGCATCAGAGCAGCGGAAAAAAACTCTCTATGTTGCCGTAAGAGTTGGCAATCGAGAGCTCTCATAGGGCACCTCAGGCTTGGGTCGTGGCTGGATCTGCAGCAGACTCAAGTCTGATCGTGCCGCTGTTGAACAAGGCACATCCGCAAACTTCTTCTCTGTCCAGGGGAGTCACCGTTCGGTCTTTTAAATAAAGGAAAGTATCTTAAGCCAACTACAGGCTTTATAAGGAGAAATAATTTCGTTTTCAACTGGCTCGTCTTGCTTTTACAATGAGACACAGATGGTAAAAAGCTTAAACAAACTCCTGGTGAGGAAACCAGAAAGGGGGTTAGGGGAGATGGACAAGGGAAAGGGAGCAGAAATTCAAAAGTAAACTGGAGAAGCCTCAAAGGGCTGGCGCCCGGGAGCCGGGGCCAAACCCCAGACATGTAAACCTGTGTGCTAAGCTACACCTAGTCTTAAACGACAATTCCTCTGCAGGGATTTATCTGCAGAGGGAGTGGAGCAGAAAACATTACAGACACTTTGCCCTGGGGCACGCTCAGCTTTACCGTTTGCTAAACCGTGTCCCCAAATTGCAGGATTACGGACGCAGTTGCTGGTGCTCAACTTCTGCGCAGCTCCAAGTCACCCAATTACAATTATCGGAACCAATTTCTCCGCTAATATTGTTAATGTTTTGCCACTTGATAGGGCTCCTGTTGTAGTCAGGCTTAAGTTTTAGGGGAGGGAGAAAGATCACACCATAAAGCTGTATCAAAATTTGGACAGGACACTGCTGGAAAGATTACGGATAAATATTACTCTGGAGAATTATATTCTTGCTGTGGCTGGCTGCCAAAAAGGTACCAGTTCCCAAATGTCTTAACTGTTCCCAGCACGGGGAAGGAGGCAGGACTCCTAGGCCACTTCAGCCAGCTAAGACCTATATTCCAGCCTGTGGGGGGGGAAATATTAAACCACCAACAAGGAGAGAAAAAAAAAAAAAATCAGCTTTGGAATTAGTTACCAGGGGCAATTTCATATTCCACAGTCTGGTGGGCAAAGGTGGTGACACACTCTGACTCCTAAAAAAACGAGAAAAAGAGAGTGGAGGGAGATGAAACCCCATCCAGCTGTGAGCACTGGTGCAGCACTACCATGTTACACGCTCTCTGCTCCCTCCCCCCATACTGCACCCCAAACCTGCCTCCGCATTGTCCCCTCTCCAGCCTGTGGTCATTTTCTGCTCCCCTACCTACCCCCTGACATCCTTAGAGGTTCTGAACCACTCTGGCTCTCGGCTCTCCCATCCTTTGCGTTTCTACCTCTCTCTCCACAGCTCTGCACTTCCAAAGCCCCCCAAGGTCTTTCAACCCCTCTTCTCATGGACAAGCCCACCAAACTCGCTGCCATAGTCAACAGCTTCACCCGTTGCTCTGTGCACAAAGGTCCCGACTCCGGCACCCTCGCTATAGCCCCTTCGCCCCAGTGGTCCCTGTACCTTCCCCCCATGGCTCCGCCCCCAAGTCAGGATCCCATGGCTCACCTCAGCCCCCCTGTGCACTCCAACCCCTGAATCGGCATCCCTCCTCACCTCTGCACCCCACACCAGCTGTCCCCACAGCCCCGCACCTCGCTCCCCCCACCCCACAGCCGCCCAGCTGCCTCCCACCCCTCTTCATCTACCACTGCCCCACACCCCAGTACAGCCCCAACCCCTGGCGCTGCCGCCCCACAGCCCCCTGTCCCACAGCCCGACGCGGCCACCCCATCTGTCTGCCAAACATCCCCAGCCCCACACACCTCCTTGGCCCCACTGCAGAGTCCCCCAGCCCCACACATGCCCTCAGTCCCC
>JANXJC010000091.1:10761459-10782047 GCA_027564655.1 Leptodon cayanensis | reverse complement strand
AACCTCCAAAGCCCCCAAGGACCTTCCCCAGTGCCCCCCATATGCAGCCCCAAGCCCTCCCCAAAGCTTCCAGAACACCCCAGAGCTCCCAAGTCTACCCCAGAACCTCCCAATAACCCTGCTGAGCACCCAATTACACTCTAAAGCTCTTCAGGACCCCCAAGAGCCACTCAAGACCCACCCCACACTCCCCCAGTTTGTATGTTTGCTTTAAGACAAAATATTTTTTTTTTTACTTCTTTGCATGAGGGTCTTGGCCCACCAGCTCTTCATCAGTTGTTTCTGCTGAAGACACAATGGGTTTTGAGCCCCTTCCAAAGACAGGGCTGGAGCTGTAGGTGCTCAGTTGTCTACAGAGATCTCCATGCTTGGAAAGGAGATGTCTTCAGTCAATAGGGTTTTAAGAGTGAGCAACGCTTTGCCAAAAGGGTTAAAAAACCCCAACACAATAACCTTGATAGGTTAATAACCTTTTGATAGGTAATGTGAACATTCTCAAATGTCACCTTGCAGATGGAGACTTGTTCAATTCCCCCACCGCCCCCAAGGTGGCAGTGGCACCTCAGGCCAGCACAGTGACCAGCTAAATATAAAAGTGATTTTCAGCAGAAGTTTTTCCGCCGCAACAAACTATAAGGCATTTTGTTTTAAAGCCTATAGTAAATACATACATTTTAAAAAAAAGGGCTGGTGAATTTGCAGTCTCAGCCAGAAGGTTTAACATGAAAACCTTTTTCCTTCAGAATTGGTTTTGTCACCCCTGTTGCAAACAAGTGCTGTGTTTGATGGGTTGTGTTGCGTGGGTGTGATGGCAGCTGAAGTGCCAGTGATAGCATTTATGTTTCAATATCGTCATCATGAGAACCTACATCAACGTGAAACCACGGATATCAGCTACTTTCTCTCTCCACACTTTCAGCAGCAGTGCAATGGTCCGTATCTTCCATTCCCAAATCATATACATTGTTTGGAGAGAAACATCATTTGTGGAGAGGTTTTGTGAGAGATCCTTACATGGGGGAGCAGTGCCAGATGAGAAAGTACCAGCTGGAATGCCCTCTGCCACCCATTCCTGCCTCCAGAGACCAAATATTGGGTTTTTGGACAGTGAAACTCATCTTTTATTTTTCAAAGAATATCTGCAATTTCCTTAATAGCACACAGAGATAAAATGACACCTGTGTCATTGTAGCAGTACTCAATGCTAAACTGGAGAGAGAAAAACATGATCTCTGTTGTAACTGTAGGTGATCTCTGTTATAACTGTAGGTATTGCAATTTTACTCTGAAAAAACCCCAACTTTTTTCCCCAAAAAGAAATCACTAGGTCCCTGTAAATCATATTCCAAAATCCTCCCATGCACAGGACTCCGTTCCAGCCTGTAATACAGGCTGATCTTACAGAAGGACATTGCCCACAGAGCCAGAAAGTTATTCTTGAAGTCAGTAGATCCATGCAAGCATAGCACCAGTGGTTTAACTGAAGCCTCAGGAGTCCTCTCTGAAGCACAGGGTCTGTCTATATGAGTGGGTAAGAGGCATAACTGGCGATCCCGCAATGGTTCGCGTGGTTTCTTGACATGCGGATATAGCCCTTGTCACCAAAATGCACACCCCAACTTTTGTGAGAGGAAACAAAGAAACAGACACAAGAAAAATTAGATTCCTTTTTCTGTAAGTGAAGTGGCAGCTTTATCAACATCACAGTATTGGAGTGTTTTCATTAACTGCTTCATGGGATTTCTAATCCTGTATTAAGTTATGACAACACTCATCAACATAAAGGGAACTTAAGGTGGGTGTAAGTGTATTTTAAATGTATTTAAAGTTCCTTCACACTGCTAGGATGGCATAAAGGTGCTTTGACATGGCTAAGCATGAATCCCTAGGGAATAGTTCAGGGACCAATACCAACTTTCAACTCTACAACAACAACCCCCATTGCACAAGCACCCATCTGATCTCCCTCTCATCTGTATGAATGTTAGTGTGAGCAGTGGGAGGTTACCTAGGAGAAGCCTATTCCTATAGATAGTGAGCATATAGATAACAAGAGTTCAGTGAGGCACAGTTGTGCCTTTACCTGTTTTTCACAAGCCAGTAATCCTTATCATTTAGGGTGCCGTAGCCAATCACGAGCACTGCATGATTCACCTGCTGTGTGCACCGGGGATCATCGTACACACCTGGAAAAAAAAGGAGTTTGGAAGCACGTCATCAGACCACAAGACTTTGTCTCTGAGTCAAAGTCAACCTTCAGTATTGTCACTAATGCTGCTGTCTTAGGTTTTCCCACATTGATGCCTTCATCCAAGAATTAAGCCTCAATTTGCCAAATTCCACCAAATTTCGTAAGTTTTATATGCAGAAAGACACAGAAGACTGTGAAGAAGGTCTTCACCGCAAAAGGACATACCTGACTTGTACAAGAAGAAGGTGGGCTGGGTGGCATCAATGGCAACAGAGACTGGTCCAATGTTGGCTACGGCATCTTTCAGGGCTGCTTCATCAGCGTATGGGAGCTCAATGTACTTGGAACAAGTGGCGGCTCGTGTGGAAGCATTGTACTGACATGTCCCATTCTGGTAGGAACAAGGGGGAGTTGAGAAGAGGAGCGTGAAGAGTCCACCAGGAACATCTCAAGACTTTCAGATACGTGTTTTCTATCAGCCCTCTTTGACTCTGTGCTACCCCATTCTTCCCCTTTCTTTGACCACCATTTTTCTATACACAGGACTACAGAAAAGACGGCTGGAAGGACCTGAAGAGACCATCTTGTCCATCTCACTTCCCCACACCAGGAGCAGCCAAACCATTTCAACAGAATTCTCTGCCTTTTTTCTAGAAATCTCTGATGACAATACTTCCACCACTTCCCTAGAGAAACTGTCCTTGCTTCCTCATTCTTCCCATCCGAAGACTCATGTTTAACCTAAATTTCTTTTATTGTACATTAAGTCCAGGGCTTCTCATTCTCCCTCTGGACACAGAGAACAGCATCTTTTGTCACTGCAGCTGCCTTATGCATGTTTGAAGACTCGTATTCCACTTTTCTTTCTTGGAGTGAGCTGCTGTCACCTTGTCCTGTTTCCATAGGCCATGTTTTCAAGACACCAGGTCATTTCAGGGCATCTCTTGACTCTGGCCATCAAGACTCTGAGCATCAAAATCTTTATTTTCTTATGGCTCTTTTCTTATGACCTTGCAGCAGTCATATAGCATCTGTTACAGGCAACTTTTAAAAAAACAATTGTATGAATGTCGTTCACCGGCAACCTCTGCCCACTGAAATGGTAGAAGTATCAATATCCCATTTTTGAGCTACAGAAGATGGAATAATACAGAGAGTTAAGAACAGGACCCAGGACTCCTGTGCCATTTTTCCCTTCCATGTAGTATGTTGCCTCATAATTTATGTAGGACAGAAATAAACATGTAGAAATTCTGGCTCCTAGTCCAGTCATTCACCTATGAGAAAAAATAATGTCTAAAGGTCCCTTCCCTGGGTCTGAAAGAATCAGCTGCAAAGGCTGAGATGACATGAGACTGGTAGAAACCAAGACAGAGGGAAATCAGTGGGAGAGGAAAAGGCTGTGTATGCAGGAGAGCAGAACGAATGGCCATGTTGCTTCCATGCTCATGTGTTTTTCTGCAGATTTCACATGCTGTCTAGGTCTGATGCCTACCTGAGCCGTGTAGGGGTAGGAATCATCTGAGTCAATCCCTTGGTTGTCAATGATATATTGGAAAGCATTGGTCATGAAACCTCCACTGCAGCCTTTGTTCCCATACATCATGGAGCAGTCAACAAGGTTCTGGGCACTAAGGGACACCAGCTTCCCCGTCTTCAGCTTCACCTGGGCTTCAAGGGCTCCCACGGCACTGAACGCCCAGCACGACCCGCAAGCACCCTGCAAAAGCCCCAGAGATGCTTAGATGCTGCCCCATGGGACCAAGACATGTGGAGGCACAAAGAGAGCTTCAAACCTGGTACTTCACGTCCGTGACACATCCCTTCTCCCTCCAGTCCACCATGTCGGGGTCTTTGCTGCCAGGCTGCAGTCGGTACGTGGAGGTCTGGTTTGGCCGAGGAGCAACGTTCAGCCCAGTTAACAAAGCCGCCACTTCCTCACTGGTCTGGTGGGAAAAGAAAACACTGACTCATGATATCCTTGTCTCTGCTAAGTCTTAAACTACATGTGTTGAAGGTGGAGGGGGATTTCCCTTGAACAGTCTGAGCAGGAATAGTTAGGTTTGTGGAGTCCTTGGCTTTTTATTTTTTACATTTAATTTCTAGCTGTCCATTGGAAAGGGCAAGAAAAAGAAAATACAAAGCTGAACTCCAGCACCAAAAATCCCTAGAAGCTCGTATGTTTCATTAAACAACACTACAACCTGGGGACACTGAAGAGGGATTATTTGCAAATATATATATAATGACCAGGATCAAGTCCATGCACCCCAAATGCTGCATTAAGGAGTTATTTCCTCACGCCAGATTGCCTCATGCCGGTATGTTGAGCACAAGAATTTCTGAGCAGTTTGTCTATGGCTGCTGGCATCCACAAGAAGAGGATGGGCTGAGAAGGGTTACTGGGAGTTTTTCCACCCCTGACCCACTTATATTCCTTGTTAAATCAACCTCACAGGTAATTAGAGACAAAGACAAGCAGCATGGCCAGCACCTACCATGTCTCCCAGGTGGTTCATGCCCAGCTCGTAGGAGTGCAGCCCCAGGGAGTGCTCCAGATTATGCAGCGTCACCAGCTGCAGGTTCCTCTCCCATGTTGCGCGTCGGTCCCCTTCCTCTTTCTGAAATCAAATGCAGCCTCACGGTGTGTAGCAACAGTCCTTGCAGACATTTTGCCCCATTTTATCCCACCAAAAGCTGTCAGGAGCCCCTGCCAAACTACCCCTGGGAACCAACGGTACTTCAAAGTGCTGTTGGCTCTTCTTCCCGCTGTGCAATGCAGCTGATGGTCATGCCGGAGCAGCACCCACCATGTCAGCACCCCGAGCCACCTCCACCCACCCAAGATACCCCTACCTCATGGCGGTACTCCTTGCCATAGGTTTTCTTCCAGAGCTGCCAGTGCCAGTCCAGTGCAGGGTCAGGGTGCCCCAGTGCCACCGCAAGCGTGGCCAGGAAGGTGAGGGATGCCAGCAGCTTCATCCCACTCAGCTGGGACCAGGGAGTCGGAGTGACACGGCAGCACACTCGCCGGGAGCCAAGGGTTCAGAGCCAGAGCCTTGACCCCTTAGTGACAAATCCAGTTTGGTAAGGGACACAGAATGGTGATGACATCCCTGACCTGGACTCCCTGGCATGCCCTTCATGGGGTTTTTACACTGGGTGATGCCAACAGCTTCTGTCCTGCCTGCCCAGACAAGCACCCTGCAGCAGCGCTGCCTGCCCCGCTTGCCTGCTGTGTACCCCCAACCGCAGTGAGATGGGAAGAGAAATCCTGTCCAGGACTCAGAAACTTCCCTTGGGGGCAGAAGTCCACTGGACTCAGCCCCTGCCTGTGCAGACACTGACACGCAGGGACACATACAGACACTTGCCTCATCTCATGGTTCCACCCTGCCCGAGAAACCTTCCCCGAAGGAAGTTTGTACATTGCCTGGTCAAGCAGATGTTTTGACAAACCTGTGTTTTCCAGCACCTTGAAAGGCAAAATAAAAAAATTCCTATTTTTATCCAACTGATGTCCACCACCTCCCAAGGATGGGCTGCTACGTACAATTCAACTACTCAGAGACAGCTTGGAGGAGATCAGAGACGGGATGGAGTCAGAGTCAACATAAAAATACTGTTCCTTCAGTTTTACTTCCTCAAAGCTGAGTCCTGCCAGAGCAATGTTAAAATACAAAAGCACCTAACGTACCTGAAAAGGCTTCTTCTCGTGGTGGGTACCAATTTTCAGCTCCCCGGCAGTACACGTGTTTGGGGTAAGGGGGATGCTGGGGACAAATCCAGTGCGTCCCCACTGCCGGGACACCCAGGACCTCTGGCACACGGCAGCTGCAACTCATCAGACAAATCACGAGTCAGGAAATGAGGAAGTGCTCTGATTTCATTTTCACTTAGCTAGGAACTGTGCTTGCTGTGCCACAATCATGAGGTTATTCGAAGCAGGACCCTCAATACCATCAGAAAATTATTGCAGATGAGAAAGTTTCCTTTTTCCAGCACCCCAAAAATTAATGGCAAGGCTCTCATGGTGGTTTATGTGGCTTATGGGGCCAGCGGGCAGGAACAGGGGTCACACTCCTCTGATACGATTTTTGCATTTTTGTGACTTGATGCTAAGAGACAGGATGAGGTCAAGTACGGAGCCTTGCTACTGGTTTGAACTGGGTAGACCTGAGCTCCCATCTCACTGCAGTGGTGTACCAACCAGACCAAAGCCAGCTCTTGGAAGAAAAATCAGATTTATTCACTTTTCTGTGGGGTAGGGCAGAGGAGAAGACACAGTTTAAACACAGTCATGGGATGGAGCTGATCTGACCAGTCTCAGCTCTGCGTGGACAGCAGGAGACAAATTTAATGCACATTACATTGCAGGCAGGCTGAAAACGCAGTCAGCAAATTCTCCAGCTGCCTGGAAATCATGCTCCAGCCTCTTCTCGCGGCATCCTCTGGCTTCCCACGAAGGACAACCAGGCAGGAGGGTGCATTTCTCATCACTATGATGCACCATTGGACACAAAATGGCTGCAAGAAACCGTCTTCTAAGAGAGGAGGAGGAAGCAAAACAGTGTCTAAAGAGCTTTGAAGATGCAGCTGAGTCATTTTCTAAAAAGCTGCTGGAGATTGCAAGAGTTAGCAATGACAATAGAGAGCCTTCCACCTAAATAATTGAAATAATTCCCAACAGATTATCCCTTATTAGTGGAAAAGTTCCTGGGCAGGGTGAGTGAGATGGTCATACTTGATGAGACACTTGAACAAGCCAACTGCAATTGCTCCAAATTTCTGCTGCTTATCTGTAGAAATGCAATGGGATTCCTCAAGAAAGGAAGGCTGGAGTAAAGCCAGGCACACTTGAGATCAGCAGGGTGAGTGGCGGCATCTCAAGAGCTTGTCCCAAAAGCAGGGAAGCCCTCTAGATCTGGGGGTAAGCACCGTAGCTGGCAATCCTGCAGTGGTTTCCATGGTTCCTTGCCATCCAGATATAGCCCTGGTCACCAAAATGCACACCCCAACTTTTGGAAGAAGAAAGAAGCAAAAATTAGACAACAGGAGGTAACTGCCTCCTTCCATACCACCCCTCAAGCTCACTTTTTTCTCTCCCCACTCCTTTTTAAAATCTTTTTTTCCGACTTATGCTTCTGCCCCAGCAGCCACAGGAATAGCCAAATTTGCACCTTTTGGCCAAAAAGGCTGAACCTCCTGACTGCTTCCCTGCCAGGTTTTGCTGTCACTAACTCTTCTGAGGGGGGGTGCAGAGGAAAAATCACTTATTTCCTATGTGCTGGAGTGAGTCAAAACCACCAGGGAAATACCAGATAAAAGTGTATGAATTGGTTTTGTATATTAAAAACACTTTTTTTTTTTTTTAAATCCTACCAAGGCCAGAGATGAGAGAGAGAGGAGGAAACTGGTGGGTTTTAGCCCAGCTCTGACATGAGGATAAAGGAGCTTTGTTGACAGAACTGCCCACAGTTGGGTTTTTTTTGTTGTTGTTTTTAAAAAAGATAATGGTTTTCAGTTGCTGAATGTAGATTTGCTGACTTTGCAGTTTTGGTTTTTTTTCCAGAGATGCATCTGTCCGAGCAGGACTGTTCCATTTCAACACTTTGTTTCTTCTTGTTCTGCATTTTAAACAGCAAAAAACATGTTCACAAATACATTTTAATGCAAGGGGCAGCCCAGCTGCAATGATCTTTGAGGCTGTGCCTCCAAACTGGCCGAAGGAGGGGGTTCACCAGCATGTCCCCAAATCAAACCAGCTCGGTTTCTCTCTCCGAGAAACACCACCCCTTTGCGCTGACTCAACATCCAGGAACGCTGGAAACCCTGGAGTTTCCCACAGAGCAGAAATCCCATTTTTTGAGCCAGCACTGAGGAGTCAGGCAGGAGTGTTTTGGGTGACGTACGTCGTTTCGTGTTTACAGGTCTTAATCAAGGGCCCTTTACACCATGGTTGTGATGGAACTGAGCCCTAAACACACCTAAAGAAAGCTGATAGGCAATGAAAAGTGCTTTGCTGGCACGTCTTTGAAACTTTCAGGCTGCCCCTCGGAGTGGAGGCTGAAGGGAAAAGCTGCTCAGCGACTGGGTTTGCTGTACCTGTTTTTCACGAGCCAGTAGTCCTCCCCATCCAAAGAGCCGTAGCCGATGACGAGCACGGCGTGATTCACCACCTGAGAGCAGTTCGGGTCATGGTAGACACCTGGAAGACATTTGGAAACAGCCTTTGGACAACTTGCCCTAAGTCACTGCCCAAATGGGAATTAAATTCACTCTTTGGGAGGTGTTACCAATGCCTGTCACCAAGAATGAGGGCAACACAAGCTAAATGCAAGTCAAAGCTGAAATAATTTTTATTTAAGGAAGCAGGGTCATGGGAAGGAAAGCGCAGCTTTTTCTTGTGTTTCCCTGGAAGACCCACCAGATTTGTACAAGAAGAAGGTAGGCTGACTAGCATCGATGCTGACAGAGATGGGCCCCACACTGGCGACAGCATCCTTCAGCGTGGCTTCATTGCCATGTGGTAGCTCGACGTACCTGGAACACGTGGCTGCCCGCGCCATCAGGTTGTAGCAGCACACACCGTCCTGGCAAATGAAGGTAAGGGGAAAAACGCATCAGATCCTGCACAGAGTTCTGCTCTGCGTTATGTGAGTCAGAACTGATGCTCGCGGCATGAAAGACAGACAACTCCATGGTTTTCCAAAGTCAATTTCCTCTGCAAGCAACAGGACTATTAATTCCTCCATTTTAAGCTGAGCCAACTTAAGTGTTTCCCAGGTCTGATGCCTACCTGAGCCGTGTAGGAGTAGGACGCATCTGAGTCAATCCCTTGGTTGTCGATGATGTACTGGAAAGCTTTGGTTTGCCATCCGCCACCACAGCCTTTGTTCCCATAGCTCCTGGTGCAGTCAACGAGGTTCTGGGTGCTCAGGGACACCAGCTTCCCCGTCTTCAGCTTCACGGGCTCCCACGGCACTGAACGCCCAGCAGGACCCACAGGTACCGTGCAAAAGCCCCAGAGATGCTCAGACTGAGCATGGGACCAAGACACGTGGAGGCACAAAGAGAGCTTCAAACCTGGTACTTCACATCCGTGACGCATCCCTTCTCCCTCCAGTCCACCATGTCGGGGTCTTTGCTGCCAGGCTGCAGTCGGTACATGGAGGTCTGGTTTGGCCGAGGAGCAATGTTCAGCCCAGTTAACAAAGCCGCCACTTCCTCGCTGGTCTGGTGGGAAGGAGCACAGAGACATTCGTGATGTACTGAGGTTTACTTTGCACAACAGGAGAACGGATCCATCCACGCATCCCACCTCACCGAAAGGACCAGGTTTGTCCTTGCAGCCTCAAGGGACTGATGTGCGCCGTTACAGCATCACCAACACGACGTCTTTCACCCCCCTTGACCAAACGCATGACTCCATGCTTGAGCCCTGTAGCACAGCCAGCACCTACCATGTCTCCCAGGTGGTTCATGCCCAGCTCATAGGAGTGCAGCCCCAGGGAGTGCTCCAGATTATGCAGCGTCACCAGCTGCAGGTTCCTCTCCCATGTTGCGCGTCGGTCCCCTTCCTCTTTCTGAAATCAAATGCAGCCTCACGGTGTGTAGCAACAGCCCTTGCAGACATTTTGCCCCATTTTATCCCACCAAAAACTGTCAGGAGCCCCTGCCAAACTACCCCTGGGAACCAACGGTACTTCAAAGTGCTGTCGGCTCTTCTCCCCGCTGTGCAATGCAGCTGATGATCATGCTGGAGCAGCACCCACCATGTCAGCACCCCGAGCCACCTCCACCCACCCCAAGACGCCCCTACCTCGTGGCAGTACTCCTTGCCATAGGTTTTCTTCCAGAGCTGCCAGTGCCAGTCCAGTGCAGGGTCGGGGTGCCCCAGTGCCACCGCAAGCGTGGCCAGGAAGGTGAGGGATGCCAGCAGCTTCATCCCACTCAGCTGGAACCAGAGAGACAGTGCCAGACCCCAACCTGGGCATTTTACTTCCTCACTGATTCCTAAACCCACCCCCATTCCCTTGGCTAGGGAGCTCTCTCTGGGCACACAGTGATGCTCTGCAGCCCCAGTGCAACCTTGACACAGGCCATAGTCCTCCCATACGCTCGCCTGCAGTGCCACCCCCACCCCACTAAGAAAGCCTCTTCTAAGGAAGCTTCACGTATCCCAAGTATTTCCTCTGTCTACTTTCCGTCTCCATCGCTGCAGCAGCTCTCAAGGAAAAGTAGCAGTCGAGGGGGACACACCGAGGAGGTAGAGAGGAACTCTGTCCCCCATGTGGGCGCAAAGGGACCATGTTCTCCAGCCAAAAGTCACCCCAGGGAGATGTCTCACCTGCCTGCCTGGCCACGGTGCAGCTTCCCACAGAGCCTGGCTCAGCCTCGGGACGGGTGCAAGGGACCTGGGACAGCACGAGTGTGCGAGGAGGTCCCTCTGCTTGCTGCAGCTGGGAGCTGGTGAATGAGGAAATGCTCTGATTTCACTTTATTTTCACAGCATCGTTCTGGTTTCACACAACCCTGATGGTGCATCCTAGCAGGCCCGATGAGTTAACCAGCACCCCTCGTCCTCTCCATCAGCCAGCCAGGCCATTCACCTCCCACATCTTGGTGCATGGGTATGAGTGGGAAAAAGAAACTTGTTTTTAAGCATCTAAACTTTTTTTTGCATGAATTTTTAAGGATTTGGGTTTTTGGGGAGACACGGGGTTTTGGCTGCAAAACACCACGCAGCCCTGGCACAACCATTTGCCCCAAAGCCACAGCACTGCTGTGTTACCGGACTTCTAACTAACTTTCGCTGAAGAATAAATCTGAGTCTTAACACCTATTGCATTTGGTTAGTCGTGCATCCGTAACAAGCCCACACCAGTTGTTTATTTATTGCCCTGCTTTCTTCCTCCTTAACCCCCCCATATTTCTTCAACCTGTTTCACGGGTTCTGCAAAACCAACTGGGATTTTGCAAAAAGACCCCAGCAGCATCTTTTCTCTTCGCTTTGCTCCAGAGTCAGCTGTGTTTTGCCATCTGCTCCTGCCCTCTTGGGAAAGGGAAGGACTTTTCTACAACTGCAGCCCCATCCCACCACAGGGTCAGGACAGCACAGAACAAGCCAGCCCCAGCATTTATTCCCAACAGTGTTTATTTTAAAAATAAAGTCATATCATTCTCTGCAACCCCCACTGGGATGCAATGTGGAGGGAGACAGATCCGAGCTCTCCATGGGGGTATTCCACCTGCCTGGGATTTCCCCATGCGCCTGCATTGCTGGAGGCAGAGCCCGGCGCCGGACCTGTTTGCACAAGCATCTCTGGATAGATCAGACTCTCTGGAGCCGGCCAAGCCCAGCCCGACTGTCTGCGGCTGCGAGAAGGCAGAACCCGGCACACACAGTGCCAGCTCAGCAAAGGAGTCCCAAGAAGAGTTGAGGGGAACTCATTGCACTGTTCACCTGCAGCCGGGGGGGTCTTGCCCCTCTCCCGAGGGAGATTTCTCATGGAGAGGCAGAGATCCCCCCCAAAACAACATCAGCTTCAGAGACTGGGAGTGAAAAGGCCAAGTTTGAACACAGGGAAGCAGGGAGGGCGGCCTGATGCGGCGCAGGAAGGGAGTGCGCAGGGAGTGCTCACATCTTGGGGAAGCTGGCAAGGTTGGCAATGCCGCAGGCGTTGTTCATGTTGCGTGCCAGGAGGATGTAGCCCTTGTTGCCCCACTCTTCACCCCAGCTGTGGGGAGAAAAGGCAGAGCCTGAGCCACGAACAGAGCCGCCAGGAAACCTCGACACGGTGAAAAGCAGCCCCACTGTCCTGCCGTACCTGTTCTTGATGATCCAGTGCTTGGCGCCCTTCTGTGTGCCATAGCCCACCGCCAGCACCGCATGGTTGATGTTTTCGGCGTTGCAGCTCTCGTCATAGTACACACCTGGGGGACAGGACGGATGGTTATGCTCTGGATAAACCACTTGACTGTGCCTCAGTTTCCCCAAGCTGCCCTGTGGCTAGTGGGCACCAGAGGGGATTCCCCCCACCCCAGCCCCTCACCGCGGCTGTAGAACTGGAAAGAGGGCAGGCTGGCATCGATGCCCACAGAGACGGGTCCGATTCTGGCCACAGCCCTCTTCAAAGCCTTCTCGTTCCCTTCAGGGACTTCCCGGTAGCCACGGCACTTGGCTGCCTTCCCAGTGGGGCTGTACATGCAGCTCTCGTCCTGTGTGGGACCAGCAAGGTCAAGGTGAGATGGGGATGGAAGAGCAGTCGGGGGAGGGAAGCAGATGGAGATCTTACCCCCCCTCTCCCAGCCCCAGACCTGGCCGATGTAAGGGTAGGCATCCTCCGAGTCGATGCCGCGGTTCTGCCGGACATACTCAAAGGCATTGGTCATGTAGCCGCCACCACAACCGTCGTTGTTGGCCACACAATCCACCAGGTTTTGGGGGCTGAGGGAGAGCAGCTTCCCTGTCTTCCGCTTCAGCTGCCCCTCCAGTGCGCCCACCGAGCTGAAAGCCCAGCACGAGCCGCACTGGCCCTATGGGGACATGATGGTTGACACTGGGGTGCCAACCCACTCCGGGCACCCCTGGGAGCACCCTGCTTACCTGGTTCTTGACAGGTGTCACGTAGCCTTTCTTCCTCCAGTCTACAGAAGCCGGGGCTCTCTCGGTCCAGTCGGGGATGTAGAGTGTCTCATTGTGATGTGGGTGGCCACCGGGCACCTTCAAGCCCGTCATCGTCCTCACCACCTCCTCGCTGGTCTGGGGAAGGAGCCCGGGGTGGGCGGGTGCAGCCCTGGGGCTGCTAGGCAGAGCAGCACCCAAGGGTGCTCAGTCCCCTCTCAACCACCCTGTTACCGCCCCCCCCCCAGTGACACTCACCATGTCGCCCAGGTGGTTCATGGCCAGCTCGAAGGTGTGGACGCCCAGCGCGTGCTCCAGGTTGTGGGTGTTGATGTACTTGAGGTTCTTCTCCCAGATCAGCCTCCGTGCCACCTCATCCGCCTGCACCATGGGGTGAGACGGCGCTGGGCGAAGGGGTCCTGCCCATGTCACCCCACCACCACCATGGGGACACCAGCCCCAGCCCCATGGGGACATCACCAGGGTGGTCCCCAGCTCCCTCCCAGTAATCCCCCAGGGGCTGGTCCCCTCCTGCAGGGCTCTGCCGTACCTCACCGTTGTACTGCTTGCGATAAGTTTTCTTCCATAGGTCCCACTGTGTGTCCAGCTCCCGCTCGGGATGCAGCTGGGCCACCACTGAGGGGACCAGCAGGGCCAGCAGTGTGGGCCACCACATCCTGGGGAGTGGGAACAAAGACAGAGCCTGGGAGGGCTGGATGGGGGACAGGACCCTGTGCCCACAACCATGTCGTACTATAGGGGACTGGGACCCCGTACCCACCTCAGTGCTGGGCTATAGGGGCCAGGACCCCATATCCATCCCATTTCCAGGCCATAGGGGACCCTGTGCCCACCCTATTATTGAGCCATGAGGGACTGGGACCCCACACCCACCCTGGGTGAGACCAGAACCCCATACCCACCCCATTAACAGCCCATGGGAACCAGCACCCCCTGCCCACCCTGTTTTCAGGCCAGGACCCCCTGCGCACCCTGTTTTGGGGCTGGGACCCCAGGGCAGGCAGTGCTAGCCGACACAGGCATCACATGAGCCGGACAGCTGGTTCCCATTACCGCACCACTGCTGCCTTTCCAACAGCCCCAGGCCATGGGGAAACCTAATTTTGGGGGCACACGGAGCAGGGGGTGCAGGCGCAGGGGGGACACACTCAGGCATCCTGCCCCTCCCTTGCTTTACCCACTTGCTCCTGGCATCCACTTTCTCTCCAGACCCCTGGGGCAGAGCAGGGATGGGGCCACCAGCCTGACCCTGCAGCCCACAGGCCCGCTCGATGCTCCGTACCTCAGTTTCCCCTTTTGCACCTCTAACACTAAGGGAATTAATGCTGCCACACAGGACCGTATTTCACCTTCCGCTCCCACCAGGGTCCATTTCCCCAGGGAAAAAGCCACCCAACTGCCCCAGCAACACCTCATTGGGTCTCCCGTCCACCCACGGGACCCTCTCCCAGGCCGCTTACCCCAGTATCGTGCTGTCGGTGGGAGGATGGTGCAGCCTGGGACTGGGGGATGCGGGTGCCGTGTCTGCAGCTCTTTTATGGCGCTGTATTGAGGAAGTTAAGAGGCAGCTGGAAAATTTTGGCAGTCGCCTGGGTTCGTACAGGGTTGGAGAGAAAGAGGAGACAGGGAGGGGGGATGCAGCAGTGGCTCCCTCCCAGCTTCACGTGATGCTGTGGGGCAGAGCTGAGTCAGTCCCAGCTCAGGGGCCAGAGGCTCTGGATCCTGCCCTGGGGACATCCTCCTGCCCCAGGGATGTCCTCTTGCCCCAGCACCCCACCCTGGGGACATCTTCTTTGTCCCAGAGTTGTGCCCCATGATAGAGGAGCTGTTTGTGCACCCCCAATCCTCCCCAGCACCCCAGGGAGGGCTGATCACCCACTTGCTTCAAGAGAGGCAGGATTAGACCGCCCCCAGTGCCTCAGGTTCATTGTGTGACATCTAGTGCAGAGGACAGGACCTCATCTCTGCCCCCAGTGTCCCCCACCCAGGACTGCTTCCCCTGCCACCCCCTGTGCCCAGTTCTGGGGGGCACAGGTACAGCCCACGGGGACCAGGCTTATCGCCAACCACAGGCAGCAACACCACGGGGAAGCAGTGTCAGACGGTGCTTTCTGCAGTGACCAGCACCTCATCACGCGGCTCCTGCTGCAACGAGTCAGAAAACCTTGTTCACTGCCTGGAAGGTCCCAGTGTAACCCAATGGCATTAGTCCCTTGTCCCAGGCAAGGCATGCTGGGGACATCATCATCCAGCCGCACATATGAGGATGGGCTGGCCCAGGGAGCAAGGGGCAGAGTTAAGGGGATGGGAGCACCACTAAGGCACAGATCAGGCTAGAGCCACCTATAAAACTACACCCATGTCACCCCATCACTGCAGGGGTCCCTGGGGAGAGGGACCCACACATGAGCTCACCCTCCCAGCTGCTGAGAAAGGGGGTGGCTGAGTCAGCCCAAGGCTCTGGCACGGACTCATCGCCCTGAGCACGGGGCCCTGACTCGGCCGCGCATGACCAAGCAGCGAGGCCACCCACACAGGGACCAAACCATGGGGAGCCAAGTATTTTAGGGGGTCACACTCCTTGGAGATGGGGCCAGAGAGAGATCAGAGGCGGGGGGGGAGGTGAGACTGAATTAGGGGCACCAAGCTGTATCCCCTCTCCAGTTGCAGGGCTCAGGGAGAACACAATGATCCACAAACCCAGAGATCACAAGGGCTTGCTAACACACTCCAGACCACGACTGCAAGTGATTAAGTGGGGGAAGAAGGGAGGGAGCTTGGGAGAAAGGCAGCACCCAGGGGTCCATCCCCTCTCTGCTGCCCCAGGATCGCTGCAAGGGCACAGATGGGGATTCAGGGCAACACTGTTGTGACCAGAGCCACAGTACAGGGGAGGCAGAAATGAGACCGAGCTTTGAAAAAAGGAAAATATCTTGTTGTAAAATCTCTGCTACATATAATCATCTGCAACAAGAGGGAGCCCTGGGCCCAAAACAAGGCCCCCACCCCGAGAAGCAGGTTTGGCTCCTGCCCGCCCCAAGCGATTGTACGATAAAATACCACACCCCCCCCAATTGAAAAATAATACAATTATCAAAAGGGGATGTGAAGTGGACTAGCCACTGCCCCACCACTCTGCAAGGACACCAAGCACTGGCCCCTCCAACAGCCCACAGGACGAGCCCCGGGACCCTGCAGTGGGGAGGTGGCAGATGCTGAGACCCCGCCAGCCCCTCACCAGTCCTTGTCCTCCGCTGCTCCCAGCGCCAGAGCCAGGCCAGCATTTCCCAACAGGTTCGGTGTTTGCTGGCTGCTCCAGCTGGTTTCTTTTCCTCAGCAGCTTGAATAGTCCACAGCAGGACCTGAAATCAAGGGGCTACAGCAGCATCACCCATGACGGCTCAGGGAGATGGGCTGTCAGCTGGGGGACACAAAGACCTGGAAGTCATTACTTTTTGTCCATGGAGTACCCGGGTCCTGGTGTGCTCAGCGTAGGGGTGGGGGTTTGAAGCACCACAGGCAAATCCAGCTCTCACTGCTGCCCTGGGACAAAGCTCAACAGCTGAAGGACATCACTCCAGAAAGCATCAGACCTGTAGCTTCACAAAGGTCAAGTTCCCCAGGGCTTGATTTCTATTAAAAAAATGGGACTTTTCCTCCTCCTTGGGCAGTTGAGCACTGCTCCATCCTCTGTCAGATCAGGTCGGCAGAGCTCTGACGCTGGATGACAGGGTGCAGCTCAGTGCTGGTCCTTCACATGTCTCCACCCTGTGAGCAGGTGGTGTGAGCCCAGGTATGAACACCTGGGATGGTCAAACCTTGCTACTTTACAAAATAGATCTCCTCTAAGCCTGAGAAGACTCCACAGCCTGGCAATGGGGGCAGCATGGGATGTGACGGGCTGCTGCGGACAAAGAGGGGCCCATCGTGGTTATTGCTGGTAACATTTTCCCTGGGGAAAAGGACAGGGGTGGATCACAGGATGTTTCCAAAGTCCCTAATGGGAGGTTCCCACCTTTCCACAGATAAATTTGAAAGTGGTGTTTGAAGTGAGGAAAAAAAACTTCCAATCTTAATTTTCCAACAAAGGCAGGAGAGAAAAAAACCTGAAAGCTTTCTGCTCCACTACCAAGAGAAACCTCTCTGGGTCTCTGCAAGCACTGAAACCTGATAGTCAGTCAGTAACACAAATGTTTGAAGGCCTTCCCTACATGGACGTTATCTGCTAGGTACACATCCATAATCTGCTCTTTGGAGAGTCTCCCCCACCATTGCAGCACCAAGAGCTGTGACTCCAAACACATCCCTGCCTTGCCCCACGCCAGCAGAGGACGTTCACAGCCAGCCCGGGGGTCTCGACCAGCCCCACCAAGACACAAGGAGGAGGGAGAAATGTCCAGATTTCATCCAAAACAAAACCAGGCTTCCAGGAAAGCTTCGTATTCTTCCCCTGTTGCAGTTGTGCCAAGTTTCCTTCCAAGTCAAACTCTGCAATGAACATATTTTCCTGTTGAAAGTGAAGCAAGGCTTGCCATCACAGGGGGAATCAAACTGTTCTTCCAGCCCCCAGGCGCTGAGGAGAGCAAGATTTGCCACAAGTTTTTTTCCACTGAAGAAGCCAGAAGATTCAAAGTCAAGGTTAAAAAAAAAAAAAAAAAAATTCTGTTCCCCATCTTCCCCTGCTCTCCTCCATTTTGTGATTTGGCAACAGGGTCATCATATGGCATGAATTTTTCTTTAAGGAGACGGTGAGTATAAAAGCAAATACTGCCATTCAGAGCATGTAGTGAAAATGCAGCTCCTCAGCAAGGCCCTGAACAAATCCAGCGCCTCTCTGTGCGGGGAACCAGACGTCCAGCTCCAAAATGAAGACAAGGAACTCAATCTAGACGTGGTAAAATTGCATGGACAGTGCAGAGCAGTTTCCCCCCCACCCCCAAAAGCTGACAAAAAGCCTGTTGAAACATTGGTTCATGGCAGCACAGAAACCATCAGCTGCAAAACTGATGCATCAAGAACAAAGCTACATAGGTAATATTTTTATGGCTCGTAACTATTGTGTCATTCACACGAACGACTGGGCCCCAAGGGAGTTTATAGGTCACACTGACTACGGAGGCCCGTATTCATTGCACAGTTCACAGAAGAGAGACGGCATCCAAACAAACACCAACGTGCCTGCCAACATGGGAATCTCTAAATAAAGCACCCCAGACTGGAGATATAGTTAACAACCCTCCGAAGATGGCCAAGCTTCCTCCAAGAAGCAAGCCGGCTTATGACAAGGATTCTTAGGCAAGCAACCTCCAAAATTGCGTTATACAGGGTTAACGCTTGGAAGAGTTTCTTCCAGTATTTAAAAAGTTACAATACTTTGTGTTTATAGAAAAAGAGTCACGGTATAGAAGACTGAAATAAAAACAGTAAAAGCCACCTTATGAGTTTGGAGGGGCTGTCTGTAATCCAGGCAGGAATCCCTCTGACCAACCCAGCATGCAGAACAAAAACCGCTTGCGAGTGGCTCTGGAAACGCAGGGCCTTCAGTCAATGAGTGCGGCTGCTCTTGCAGCACTCGAGTCTTGAAGCCTCTGAGCGAAGCGTCCCCCACTGCCAGCACCACACAGAGGAGGTGCCCAAAACCACAACATCCTCCTCCTGCACAGCCACCCATCCTCCGGGCTGTCGGGGAGAGTTTCGCCTCCAGAAGGTAGGAAGTGTTTAGAAAGTTCAGCAGTCTTTGAAAAAAAGACTTAGGTGTTTTCCTTTACACATGGATATTATATATAGCTATAATTTGCTTCCCCCAGGGCTTATTTTATTCTGAAAAAGAAGGGAATATATTCAACTCTGGGAACTCTTCATTGTTGTAGTTGGGTCCTTGGTCTCCCAGCATTGTCAGCATGTCCTGTGAGGATACAAGGAGAGAGTTATTATGTGGACTAGAATATCACATTGGTAATTCAGTCACAGAGTAGTTTGCCAGAGCAGGTACTGCACACCAAGATGGTCCCTGCCCTCCCAAGGGCACGTATAGAGTTTGCATCTGAGGCTGCAGGAGAGCAGCAAATTGAAGTCATAAGCAGCGACTGCACTGACTCCTTTGAAAGCAGGGGGCAGCAAGTCACAAGAATATGAACTCTCAAGAGTTCTCTTCACTTTATTGGATTGCGGGGGGGGGTGGGGTGGGGTGGCAGGTGTTTGGCTTTTTTGTTATTGGTTTTAATTAGAGCTAGAAGGATTAATTCAACTGCGGAGCTGGTAGAGTTTCACACTGATCCCACAACGGACCAAGACACAAAGCCAGTCCAGCTGAAGCCTTTCTGCCCTCTCCTTTCCAATTTCAGCTCCATCAGGCTATTCACAACTTTGAGACCTCACCAGATGTTATCAACTAGAGGGACAAGCTCTCGGCGCTTCAGCCAGCTGCCCATGCTGGGGAAGCAAAGATCACTTGTTCCCATAAAATTGGCCCACACCAGTCCTCACTCAGGAGGTTAAAAAAGCACCGTCTTACTGAGAAGACCTCAGGCTGGCTTGGCTGCGGCTGTTGCACGTGTTGCTCCCCGGATGCCGGGCCGTGGTGCTGTCCTTGCCACTGCGGCCACATCCCCACACCTTCGGCTGCCCGCGTCTGGAACGGGGCAGGGGTCTGCGCTGCCTCCGTGGCTGCTTAACAGAGAACAAGTCAGCAAGCGATTCCTGGTGCAGGGCTGTGGTTTCTATGATCCTTTAATGGGACTAGGAAGTGCACAACTCATTGTGTGGTGCCTACTGGTAACAGGGTAAGATATGCCCTCCAAGAAAAGCCACTAAACTGTCACATGCATTTAAGGCATTTGTTGGTACCCATCTATGGGGTAGAACCAGAACAAACACAGGGGAGTCCCAGAGGGGTTTGTTTCCTCCCAGTCAGCCTTAAAATGGTTCAAAATTCATCTGCTCTGGAGCCTCATGCTGGGACAATGGTTAAAGGTGATAAAGGCAGTGTTAGCCAAAGCAGGGATTTAGCTGTGCTCTCCACATTTGGGGATTCCCAGCATACACAAGAAAACGATGGAGATTGTATCACACCAAGGCTTTATCTGACTGATGCTCCCAGCTTTCCTCCGAGGGGATTTTGTTGCCACCCCAACGTCCCCAGCATCCCAAGTCATACTCACTGAAGCCTGTGCCACGGCTGGCAAGGTTCGGGTAAGCAGCCCCAGTAGGGGAAGCCGTAGAGCCACCTGCTGTCATGGGGCTGAAGGAGGATGGGGTGCCTTGGAAAGTCCCCATGCTGAAAGAAGGGGGCCGAGTCTTCACTGTCTGGGATGCCACTTGCTGTAAGAGAGCAAGAAACAGGAGAGGAAGAGAAGAGAGACTTTTATTCTGAGCCTTGTCCTTGTTTCAGCTGGGATAGAGTTAATTGTCTTCCTAGCAGCTGGTACAGTGCTATGTATGCAAAGAATGTTGATAACACAGATATTTTCAGTCCTTGCTAAGTAGTGTTTAGTCTAAAATCAAGGACTTTTTCAGCTTCTCAAGCCCAGCCAGCGAGAAAGCTGGAGGGCCACAAGAAGTTGGCACAGGACACAGCCAGGGCAGCTGACCCAACCTGGCCAACGGGGTATTCCATACCATGTGACGCCACGTAAACTGGGGGGAGTGGGGGCGGAGGGGTGATTCACCACTTGGGGACTAACTGGGTGTCGATCGGCAGGTGGTGAGCAATTGCACTGCGCATCATTTGTACATTCCAATCCTTTTATT
>JANXJC010000091.1:10748724-10761359 GCA_027564655.1 Leptodon cayanensis | reverse complement strand
CCATCCCACTGGGGGGGGGCGGGGGGAAGTGAGTGAGCGGCTGCGTGGTGCTTAGTTGCTGGCTGGGGTTAAACCACAACACTCATCTTAACTAGGGTGAGAAGTTCCTGGACCGGCCCCAAAGGAGAAAGCAAATGGGCACACAGCATTGCTCCACCACTCAGCTAGAGAGTTAAAGCCAGTGGTTTCATGATGGCAAGAAGGGTCTGGAAGGCAGCGGGGACTTGGGGACTGCACCGAGGGTTCAGGCTTTGCTACCTGGGGTGTGAATGCTGGCCGTGTCCCTGGAGCCCAGTTGGTTCCGCTGACCTGAGCTGGGTTGGAGTGGCGCGAAATCTGTGCTAAGATCCGGCCCGCTGATGAGGGTTGCTGCTGAATAATGTTCACAGGAGGTACCATGCTGCTGCTCCTGGAAGACAGGAGACACGCTCTTGGGACACTAGGTATCACATACAGGACAAAGAGGCACAAACACCATCCATGCAAGTTATTGGTGGGGAGGAATGAGCCCAGAAGTGTGGGGTAACTTTGCTCATGTGCCAGTGCCCATCATGCTGCCCTGCTGTGGATGCAACTGGCAGGAGCTGCTGGGTTTGTGGGCAAGGCAATTCTCACCCAGCTCAGTTCTGGGGCTTCAGCCTAAGCATGCCCAAGAGGCACAGCTATCCTGCAGACAAGCTCTGGCAAGCAACAGAGCAGAGGGATATCAGGGAATCGAGGCAGTAGCTGGGGAGGTGAAGATGAGGGCAAGGACTGGCACAGCAGAGAAGGGGCCGTGCCAACTCTGCGCACTGCCTCAAAGCTCCTGCACCTCCGACCAGGAGCAAAGCAGCACCAGACAGGAGAGAGAGTTTCGCACCCACCCCTCAAAGAAACCAATGCCCGGATGGGCTCCCCCTGTATTTTCTGTGCACAATATATAGGAACACATTTATGGACAATCACTGCCATGAAGAAAGACGCTGGGAACACTCAGCTGTTGCAGAAGGACACACAAACAGAACAGGAACAACTGCAGGACAAGATAAGATTAACATGAGCCCATTCAAAGCACAGTATAGGAAGCCTCACCTGAAGTTCTCAGCAGGTCGCGATGGGGTGAAAGTGTTTCCCTGCGTAAAGAGGGGCTGGTTGGCAGGCACTGTGCTGGCAGGAATGGCTTTGTTCTGGTCTGTGGAGAGAGACTGATTCACTTCAGGGCTGAGAAAATCTCACCAGCAGGAACAGGGATAGAGAAGCAGTTGCAAGAGACCGTGTGAAGGAAGACTGTTCTGAGCCAAAGCAAACATGACTGCCCCTTATCCAGACACGGACTCCAGATGGTTTTCTAAAAGCCTGTTTAATTTGATTTCCTCTCCATTTTCTAATAAACTTGCATTAAGGTCCTCTGGGGTTAGAGCATCCACTACATTCAGTGCTCAGACTAGGAACACTGAGAACTGCTCTCTGGAGACAAGCAGGAAGGATCAGACTAAGGGAGGCAGTAAGACCAGAGCAAGACACACCTTATGACCCACTCCCTCCCCACACCTCTCCAGCAAAATGTTGGCTGGAGGACAATTCACTCCCACAACATCACATCAGCCTAGACAGGAATTATCCATCCAGCATGAAAATCAGCACTAGTCTGCAAGACCTGGGCTGCCACAACACAGTCACACTGAGCCTCCACACCGAGAACTGCTCTGAGTGACTTAGGAAACAGCAAAGAACACTCAGATTGAAGCTGAAATCAGATAGAGACGTGATGTGCGCCTGGCCATGCCTCACAGCCCAGCACGCCCTACCTGTATTGATACTGCTGTAGATTTCACTGAACCTTGGGTCCCGCTCCTGATTAAAAAGGCTCTCTGCCTTCTCCAAGGGCTTGCTGTGCTCCGGGCCAGCAGCAGTCACAGGCTGAACAGGAACCTGGGAGCAGGTATAAATGTGAGCCGTCAGTGCCTCAAGCACAAAGGAAGTCAGTGGTCTCACAGCCAGCACAGAGAACAGCTGAGGGCTTTGCAGGCAAAGACCTTGCACGCAAGAGGCTGGGCTGCTCTCTGGACTCCTGTGTATTTTATCAGGACAGTGGGGCCATTTAGGGCTGGCAGCATTGATGTGGGCATAGCGAGGAGGATGCCACAGGGGCGGATCAGAATCAAGCAAGCAGATCCCGCAAAACCCAAGGCAGAACACCTTCCTCTCCAAACCCTCAGCAGCCTCAAGTCAATCTCGTGTGTCCACCTTTCAAGCCCCAGCAAAGATAATTTAAATAACGCAGGACAACAAATGCAAGGAGTAACCAAAACCCCTGTTGATTTACCTGTGAGTGGTCGTAACCAGACAGGCTCTCTCTTCCTGGGACCACTTCCAGCTCTGTCTGTTGTGGTGGCTGCTGCTGCCTAAAATAGAAAGTCTCTGTAACAGGAGAACACCGGCTGCTAAAAATGATTGCCAAGGGAACAGATACTCTGTGGTTACACCAATGATTCACTAGCCCAGAGGAGTTCATTGCTGCAGAGAGGAAAGTTTGGGTAGGAAGGCTATTTGACAGGAGGGCAGAACCAGCAAGAGAGGCATGGTAAAAGGAGCTGAGCACCTCCTGACCTTGAGGGCAGCTGTGCTGTGCCCATCTCCAGGGGAAGGTTGACACTCTGCCCCAGCTGGGGCCTCTGCATTGAGTTTGACAGGGCAGGCCGAGACTCCTGGCTCGAGTTCCTTTAAAGCAAAGAAAGAAAGAAAAAAATATATTTAAAAAATACCAAACGAAAGCAAACAGTTGGCTACTGCATGTAGGAGAGTGCACCTGTCTCGGACAAGAGTGGAAGCTTTGCTTTTGCAAAACCTGTTTGAGCGAAGGATCCCTCCACTCAGTCTCCGTGGTCTCTGAAAGGGGGGTGTGTCATGTAATATAATGCTAACGGCTATGAGCCAAAGGGCTCTGCCCTCTCCCACTCAGTCACTGAGCAGGGGAGCAATTAATAACTTGAACCAGGAGTACAGCCAGATCCGCAATATCCTTAAAGCACAAGAAAAGGTTGTAGGAACCTAAAAACCCCCAAGGTTTTTCCATTCAGCCCTATGTCAGACACTCCAGAGCTGGAGCTTGCAGAGACCACCAGCAGTTTTAGGTTTTAAGCCCAAGACATTGGTGGAGTTCTTTATGCTCTTCTGTTAACTGTCAGAAGTCAGTTAACGTTTAACTCCCACAAGAAAGGAATAAAAATCCAGCGTTTTCTCGATAGTTCTTTCACAAGCTGCTGCTTCAGTAGTACCTGATCTCAAAAGATGAGACAATACAGATAACCTAGCAAAGATGCACATAGATAAAATGCACCTCAACCACAGACACAGATTGCTGCTTATCTGTTCTGAATTTATGCAGTGCTTTTAGAAAGCGTAATATGGATGTGAGAATGGATGCGTGTGGAATGAAAGAGTTCAAAGAGATATCTCTAACACTGGGACAGGAATTAAGGCCTGTATCAGATCTGCATCAGATTTCAGCCCTGCACTCAGACCACAGCTCTTTAAAGCCAGAGGGATTTGTCACTGCTCAACTCTTAATACTTTCTCACCAGAAAGCATCAGCTTGCCAGCTGCAGGAAGGGAAGAAATGTTACCTGCACTCTAGGATTTGCCCCTTTGCAAAAAAATTCCTGGCTTTTCGCTTGCCCACAAGCAATCTAGCCTTCTATTTGCCTAGCTGGAGAGACTCCATTTGCTGCACCCACCAAGCCTGCAGTTATGAATCACATGCAGGCACTTTTTGTATTTCAGTTGCTGCTCTTCTGCAAGGGGCCTGGAGCTCACTCATGGGAAGAGAGAGCGGCTCTGATCACTCCCAATGGAGATGCACCAACCCACTAAAATAGTCAAGAGAGGGAAAAGAAGACAGCAGCAATGAAAGCAGTCTCCCCACTGGAGCTCATTTCTGAGTCCAAGGACAAACTACAACAGTGAAGAAAAATAAGTGTTTACTTCCTACCATCAGGTGCAGACAGTCCTGCTCACATGAAAAGCCACTCTCTGGACCAGCTGCCCCCTTGACTGTCACAGGAGTCCAAGAGCTACATTCAAAGGCAGACTTCACTAATATTAGCTCTGAATGCAAGCACACAGACAGGAGACTTGCTCCAGTAACCAGAGTTAAAAAAGGCACTGCTGGAGCTGAACATTGGCAGCTTGCTAAGCCATACAACCGAGACAGCCAAAGGAATTAAATTTCTTGCACTTTATAGTCCTGCAGTGCCTGCCACGGCCCAGGAAAAGAGCGCTCACGGGACTTAGCAATTTCTCCAGGGCCTATGCAAATTGATGGGAAGCTTGGTGAGGGGGAGAGGCCAAAGTTCCCCCAGTTCTGTGCTGCTGGTTATTCTGGGACAAGACCCCAGCAGGTTCATGTGCTATCACTGGTGGTTGGCAAGTCATTTCCATGTACATACTTGACGTTGGTGTTGGTACAGATGATGTACTCAATTTCATCCGAGTAGGGGTTCTGGAAGGTAAAGGAGCTGGTTCTCATCCAGAGCCATTCCCGGTTTTTGGATCGGAATCGGAACATGACTGACAGAACCTGGCCTTTTAACTTCACCACCTAAAAAAACGTAATGCCATCAGTAGTACCTGATAAAGGAAGGTGTTGAAGAGCAACCTGCTTCTGAGCATAAGCCACCCCCCACTAAAACCTCATGATGGCCCTTTGCCTCACAGCCTACAAGACCATATCTTGGTCTTCCCCAACCAGATGCCACTGCTACTATTCCCTTATGCTATCTTGATTCCTGAATGATATGGAAGGAGAGTCTAATATCCCCTTTTTGGCTTTCACTTTTCTTATCTCTTTGCACTGGTGAGATGTATGAAAAAGCCTCCAGTAAACGAAGCACATGCTGTTGCTTCTGATTCCAACTATTTGGACAAATGGATATGAGCAGCTACTTTCTGGAGTCATGAAAGCACAGGGGCAGTCTTACCTGCCCTGCCACAAGTCCAACACCCTCAGAAATAAGAGTAACGACAACAGGGCAAGCAAACCACATCCATTTCGAGTTCTGCAGCACTGGGCTGGGCCCTAGAGATGAACCAGTGTTTCAGCCACAGAAGCATGGCATTCAAGTAGGCACTTTGGAGCCACGTCTCTGGCCCTAAAAGCAGACTGGACTAGCAGCCAGAGGATGAATTCAAGAGTTAGACATCAGATGCTTCTGTTTTGTTTTGCACATTTACAGTTATGTGACTATATCTGTAACTGTTCGCCATTGGGCAAAGGAGATATATCTAAGGTTTATTTTCCTCTTGGTTTTCCAATTAGTTTCATTGCTTTGCAAGCACCAAGACAGATTCCAATCTGAATACCACACAGCATGCGAAGTAGTAGCTAAAGTGTTTTACCTGCTGAAAGCTGTCCCGCAAAAGCTGTTGGTCTTCCGGGTGGCAGAAATCTACAATGTCTTTCCCCAGAAGTTCCTAAATTTTAAAGGAATTGGGAGAGAGATCAAGTCAGTTCATCTGGCAGGCAGACTCCCTCTTTCAGGTTTGCCTCATTAATTATTCCACTTCGGACAGGTAGTTAATGCTCCCCCTCCACCAAATCTCTGTTACACAAACCAAGTACAGGAACTGGCATGCTGTATTTTAAAGAGAAGCACAACAGCAGTTGACTAATGTTTCATCTCTAACTCAAATGGAGGCAAACACAATCTTAATTGACATTAGACACAATCCAGAGCCACCCATCCCTCCAATGATCAAAGTACTTAGAAAAGCACATGAAAAAGCAACTGGTGGAGAAGAAACACATGTTTAGGCCCTGGGCATCGTTTTATCAGATCTGTTAGACAAGCAGAGCCATGATGTACAAGAGAGGGAGGAGGGAAAAGTAAGTTTCAACAGCAGTTCTTTCTTAGAAAGCTCCTACCATTTTCTCACCTGAGGCTGGTAGCCAACCGTGGCCACACAGCGGTGATCTATGAAGGTGAAAATGCCTTCAGTGTTGTGCCGGGAGATAAACTCTGTCGGCTGACAAACATTGTTCATGTCTGTGCAGTTGGGTGAGCTAGTGACCTGGAAGGCAAGACAGCACACTTATCAAATCTTGCAAGAGCTGCTTTCTCCTGAGCAGCCAGCCCTGCAGTTGGATTTGTGGCAGTCAGGGAACATCTTCAGACAGAACAGTTTAACTCTGTGGACTTTTCAGACAAGGCAATGTTGAACT
This sequence comes from Leptodon cayanensis, assembly GCA_027564655.1. Lineage (NCBI taxonomy): Eukaryota > Metazoa > Chordata > Aves > Accipitriformes > Accipitridae > Leptodon > Leptodon cayanensis. The sequence continues at coordinate 10,755,160 of JANXJC010000091.1, read as the reverse complement.
ATTGAAAGATGCTACCCACCTGGAGCCTGCCAATAGCCACGAGGCAAAACTTGCTGCCTTGGCCAGCATCCGGGTCATCATCAGGGAGTGAAACACCTGAGAAGCGAGTGCCAAAAAATTCCAGCAAGGTCAATACAAGAAAAATTGCTAATTTCAGAGGAAAGAGACATGCAGTTCTGACTTCAATACATCTCCCCACCCTGTTTTGTAATTCAATACCCTTTCCCATAAAGGAATTTGGTAAATAAAGTTGCTTCCCCCTCCCTTTTTTCACCAGAAGGGTTAAAGATCTCTGTAACTTTCAGCACAAGCTAGCATATCAGACAGTGTATTATTATTTTCATCCTCTACAGTATCTCTACTGTCCAGAGACACAGATCTCTGATCTAGCATCTGCAAAAATTAGTTCAATCTTAAAATAAGAAAAAGTGATAGATACATTTGGAAAGCATTCATTGCCACATTTAGTTCACAGAACAACTTTAGACCATATGCTCTTAAAAATAGCCATAACTGAACGTAACTAAGACATCACCTGCGGGGGGCCAGGCTTTTATGTAACCTGTGCAGTGCACCACAACGTAGTGAGGTTCGCCATCTTTTGCAGCACCTAAGCCATTCCTTGGGAGAGAGAAACAGTCTGATTATGCTATGTATTAAACTGGGGTAAGGTGAGGCAAGGTTTCTGCTTGAAATTTGAAAAAGCTTCCACAGAACATCTTCAGGGTAAAAAAGAACAAAGACTTAACATAAATGCAAGAGGCTCAAGAACAGAATAGGTTGGAATCTATCTCAACTTCAAATTAAAAAGGGACAATATACACCAGAGCCCAACACCACCAGTGTAAAGAACATGCAGTGTTAAATTGACTTCAAATCCAATCTTGGAATAAAGAAAGGTTAATCTTCCCCAGGATTATCTTCCTCAGCATAGTGGTACTTTGGTTCCTCTACCAGCAGATCTATCTAAACTCTTCTATGAGCTGTACTAGTCTACCCTACACTCACTCACTAGTGTGTCCCCACCACTCTGATGACGGAGCTGTAGCTCCTTTTGTTCCTAGCAATGCAGCCTGCTTGCCCATAACTCTAGTATAATTTACCTGCAGCGATTCCTCATAAAGCTGAGACGATTTACAGAGACTGGATCCACTGAGCTGTTGCCACACCTGTACCAGAATTAGAAATGCGAGGGGAAAGGCTTTTATCTTTCTTGATCAACATCAAAACAATGTGACAATCTTGAATAAGAGGAAGCACTTTATAAATGGGGATGAACCTTTGAACCTCCATCACACAAGTGAAAAGCCCTCACTTTACAGAATCCAAGGGAGGTGACACATGGGGTCAAAAATTGTTACTTGAAACTGGATCTTCTACAACAAGCATGAAGGGGCCAGGGAGCAAGTTCAGCTTCAGGCTCAAATGAGATTTCCCCAAGGAATCTCTTCATTACCTCATTCGGCAGATGAAGGATCTTCGTGAACCCATACACATCCTCATGGACTGCTGCCCTTCCTTCTTCACAGTCCCCGTCTTCAAATCTAGGATGCGACCTAAAGAAAGAAGAAAAAAAACAAGATGCTGCTGCCATGTGAGTCCTTTCACCAACACAGGCACCAGGTAACATATTAGAAAACTAGCAAGACACAAGTGTCACCAATGGTACCTTTAGATGCATTCTCAGGGGGGGCTGCAGGATCCTTGTTAGAAAGGCACCAGGGTTTGGTTCCTTCTACAAAGGGAAGGTTTTAATCCAAGTCCTCTGCAGGCTTTCATACTGCCCGCCCCCGCTAGGTCCTTCACAGGCTGCTTTACCTGTCAGTGCATTCTCCGATGTGGAGAGCTGCTCCCTCAGCTTGCCCACGTCATCTGGGTGCACCTGATCATACAGGGTGCTGCCAAACCATTCGGACTGGGGTTGGTTCAGGACGGGAGTCACAGAATCAGAGACATAGACCACCCTCCCGGTCTCACAGGACACTATGAACAGAAAGCCATCGGCTGCCTCTAGGATCAGGTGTTTGAGTTCCTGCATTCACAGACAGATAGACATCCTCTCAACTCCAGAGCCAAGCAGGTGACACCCTCTAAACCCACCCTGGGCACCTATCTCCCTCCATCCCCGATGTAATACCACGCCCCCCCGCCATGATTGCAGTATTTCCCACAAAGCAGCATCAAGCCAAGACCTGGTCAGTGAGAAAGGAGGGTTTGTAGGTGCCGTCAGTGGAGGTATTGCCTGTGCCACGCAGGGACTTCATGTGAGAGACAGCCATGCGCAAGATGGTGAGCTTGTCTGGTTTGCGGGCCAGGGCACTGCAGGTGGGCACCATATCTGACAGCTCTGTGATGTAGGCAGTCATCTTGTTCCTTCGCCTACGTTCAATCTCGCTGTGATTTTCCCTGCAAAAGGCCAGGGAGGAGAGGAGGAAGATGAAGTTACCAACAGGCCAGAAGCCTCAGCTGGTTCCCCATGTCAACACTTCCACAAGGCCAGAGTGCAAAACACAGAGATGCATCAGGGTCATCAGGAGTTAGAAGGACTACAAGCGCCTCACATGCTGGGCGTGCACAAAGGAACGCAGGAACAAGTGCAAGGAGGACAGCCTACAGTTGGACGTTCTTTGCTGCAGACAAGAGCCTCGCTTTAAATCACATCCGTTCCCTGGTATCTGGTGAAGGCAACAAGCTAGGCTAAGCTATTTTAGCAGAGAAAGAAGCTTCCCCATCAATTCCACAACACTGTGGCAAGCCAAAGGATTTCTTCCTTTACCATGGCCTCTGGTCTCAAAATGGGGTTCACCTCACTTTACTGAGGAAATTTGCCTTTAAAAAGCACTGTGCAGACGGATTATGAAGACTCATCACATCCACTGTTTGTCTGAGGATGCATTAAATCCCCTCCACCATCACCTTGCAGACACCCATGTTTCTCCAATAACCATACAAGGAGGCCAGGGCCACGGCTAAGGCTTGGGCACCTAAATTACAACAGATGAGTCTCACCTTGCAGTGCCTTTATGAAGATACTTCTCAGTTACGCTGAGAGCCTTTTACAGTATCATGGCAGGAGGGAAAGCTTTAGAGGAGATATCCACCTGATTTCTGTAGAGATGAAGGCCAATGCGGATGGACCATCTACCAGGCACACACCTGGGTGGTGCGCACAGACCTCTACAGAGGCACCACGACAAATGCTGCCCACTTACAGTCCTTAAAGAGGTTCTTCACACACCTTTTGCAAGCCTGCTCACAGGACACAGCCCCCATCAACCCCCAGATCAGAACATAACTTGTTTAGACTTGGTACTTTCTATCCAATATGTAGTTTAACAGGGTTACTGAGGTGGGTTTTTCAAAACAGAACTTAAAAGCCAGGTTTCCTATATAGAAAGATGGATCAGATGCAAGGAAGCACATGGTGGGAAATGAAATGAGATGAAAGTGTTGGAAGGAACATAGACAGGCAAGTGAATTAAAGAGGATAAATAAAAAAATGGAGCATTTATCACTACCAGGTGTGTGCAATCATTCAATGACCTTGCTCCTTGCTGCAAGGAACTGATATTCAGAAAATGAAGTGCTTCAATTATCACACTCACCTTTAATTCAGTTTCTCCAAACTCACATACTCAAGTGTGAAAACGAAGCTTCTTCACTACAAAAGCTACTGGGAAACCACCAGATATTTTACTTGCTCCACTGCCAAATATTCTTTACTACAGCCTCTTGCATGACAGCAACAACTGACTACTGGGAACAGAGTAAAGGGTCACTACTTCATTGGAGGAGAAATCCCTGAAAAGCACTGCCGGTTGCTGTATTCACAGGCCCCACCTCTAGGGTTTCCTTATCTCCTCAAATATTTAAGCTATGCAATACCACAGTTAGGAAAGGTCATGTCTGGGGGTTATTTTTTGTTTTAAAACCAGCCAGCAGGCAATAAACTGACCAGACTTGTGGCATTCTCAGCACCCGAGACAGTCTTTTTAGTTCTGTGCATTGCTTAAGAACAAGTCTAGGGTGGAACAGTCCAAAGAAGTTACAGGGTAAGTTTGCAAGAAACCAGGCTAAGTTTGGCCACAAAACAAGCCATTCTTCATGAATTACCAACCCTCAGCTCTGCAGCAGTAACAAGCTGTGGGTGGCAAGCAACAGAAACCTTGAAGGTGATTTAAGCAGTTTTTATTTTGCAGCTGAAAATAGGGAAGGGTATATTTAGAGTTGGTGTTTTTCTGCTAGAGAAATACAGTCCTGACAACACACCATTTCAACCAGCTGCAGCTGTGTGCACACCTTCTGGGGGTACATTTCTGTATTGATGGTACAGCATTCAAAGGTGACTGCTTCGGTCATTTCAGCCACAGTCCCTCATTAATCACAAAAAGCAACTTGGGGAGAAAAAAATTCCTGTTTTCAGTAAGGCTAAACTGCTGTAAAGTGCAGGACACCATCTTTCCTGGAAGGTTTTATGGGGTAGAAAAAAAACTAAACTAGTGCAATTTTTAATGTCTGTTTTGATACTACAACAGCATTCCTGCAACAAAACCTTACCAAGGTGAGAACAGGCCATTTGGCACCTTGATTCAGCACAAGAAAAATTGTATTTAGCACCGGGTAGCAAAGCTACAATATTCAGGGAAAGCAATGGCCAAACCACACTCTACCCTGCGGTCTTTGGCAAAGAAATCCTTCTGTATTTTCCCCAAAGACATTCTCACAAGGGGACTAAATGCCTTTCCCCTCCTAATTCCAATTACACAGCAATTTCCAGAGGTCTGTTCAGTTTCAAGTCCTCTACTGGAGCAGACAAGGGAAGGGGGCGGGGGGGAAAGAGAGAAGGGATGCCTAGAGGAACATTAAGGAAAGGAAATACTCTGCTTGCCCATGCTTGAAATCTCCATTCTCCTACCTGGCAAGTCTCTCCTTATCCGCTGAACTCTGTTCATCATCAGACCTAAAAATAAAATCAGCGATCTAAGCTAAAATGGAAAAAGTTTAAAGAAATGAAAAATGGGAAGATGTACTAGGAAACCCAGCCTACAGACATGTCTGTTTTGCAGAGTAGCAATTCCATAAAACAAAGCAGTCATTAGTTTGCAACAATACACATTAATCGGGTGCCTGCTCTCTACATAGTTCCGAAGTTTTAAGACGCTTACCAAGACTGTAAAATAGCTAAGGGGTAGCTCTGTTTTACATATAACTGAGGCACAGATTATTCTGCGCAAGATTAGAATGTTAATAGCAGAACTGGGAATTAGGGTCCCATTCACATTAAACTACTCTCCCTTTAAAGAAAAAAAAAATAATCAATAGCTTCTTTGATAGTACGAACAAACCAGAAAAGCAGATTAAAAAAAAACCCAAATCCACAAACAGTGTAAAATTCACAGCTAACAACACACATTTTTGTAATGCTGCTACATAAACACCATTCAGGACAACACAGTCGAGATGGCTACACGACAAATAGCACACAGAGATGTTATGCACATCATCTACAAAATGGCACACAGACATCCCCACCAATCTGCATGCACTTTGAGTTTTCAGGGAAGAGGAATCTGCAAACCTTGTTTTACAGAGGCTGATGATAAGTTTTCCTCCTTGAGGTTTGGCTGCCTTGGAAAACAAATAATCCCCCAAAAGCTACCGCCAGGAAAGGAGAAGGTACCACCTGTGTTCAGTAAGGCAGGCATGCAATCTCTCAAAGGCTGAGCATCTAAAATGTAACTGTGGATTTATGGAGTACAGGAGGTGTTTTTAGCATTGGTCAGCTGTGGTACCCTTCCACTTCAAATAGGTTTTAGTACAGTACTTAAAAAAAATAGTCATGTTCACTTCCACACTGTCTTGCCTCACATCATCTGAGGAGGGAAGAATGTACTAGAAAATGAGGGCTGCCAGAGCTGCAAGGAGCAGGATATGAACAGTCCCAGAAAACAGATCCAACAGCTATAGGCAGGTCAAGGGGCACAGATGCAGGGGGGAGCTGTGCCACACTTTTCTTATAGCTGCATTCAGGGCATTGGCACACTAACACTGATGACTTTGTCACTGCTCTTCACCTCCCGCCACTGTCCTCGTTGCCTAAGCCAGTAATGGAAGTGATAATCTCTACATTAAAGCGCACAGGTACTGCTGATGTCCCACCAGAGACAGAGGTTCTGGGCTTTGGCAATTCAGACCTGACATTCAGTTGTTTTGTTTCTTTGTTTATTCCCTCGATCATCCTGGTTAATGCACACATGGTAGGTGACAAAGGCCACACCACAACAGGGGTCACAGGGAGCCAAGATCCCACTCTAGCTATGGCTCTTCACAGTTAGGTAGAATTTTTAACTTTGTCCTGGTTCAGCTGGGATAGAGTTAATTGTCTTCCTAGCAGCTGGTACAGTGCTATGTATGCAAAGAATGTTGATAACACAGA
>JANXJC010000091.1:10733816-10748624 GCA_027564655.1 Leptodon cayanensis | reverse complement strand
ACCCACGAGTTTTACTTCTTTTCCCGATTTTCTCCCCCATCCCACTGGGGGGGGGGGGGGCGGGGGGGAAGGGAGTGAGCGGCTGCATGGTGCTTAGCTGCTGGCTGGGGTTAAACCACGACAAACTTTAAGGGCCATGAAGCTGTTCAGCGCTGCAATGCTTGCATACAGCATGTGCTTTTTAAGTATTTTGTATTATCTTAGCACTTAAATGTATTATTAGGGTCTGCTATATCTTAGTTCCCGGAGCTTATGACTTGCATTAGGGAACAAAGTCATTTAATGTGGGCTGGCAAACATTTCTAATTTGCTTGACTTCAGAACAAGTCAAACCAGTTAAAAAGCTGGAGAACCCCAGCTTAGAAGTCCCTGCTAGCCCTTTCACAGGTAACAGCATGACAGTGACCTGAAATTTTGGCTTTGCAATTTGTTTGCCTGTCTGCATTGAGGCACTGACAGAGGTTTATAGCTCTGGCTGAAACATTACAGAAAAGACATTTTGCAAAGCATTTCTAGACCACTAGTTTCAGTATGTGCCATCAGTGAGATCACAGGGAAAGGCCCCTGCACGCAACATCATCCCTGGCTCACCCTGCGATGTGATCTGCCCCGCTGACCCTCAGGCTCCTCGACACAACATGCTGGGCAGTCCTTTCCCCAGTGTCCTCCATCACTTGAATTTTAACTCCAATTTCAGGAATTTCTGAAGCCAGACCCCTCCTTAAGACAAGCTGCTAAGCATAGTGTCTTGGCCATTACTCTCTATTTGCTCATTTTATCTCTTAGCAAGACATGGCATGATGTGCCTTCACGCTGAGGGGACACCCTGGAATTGACAGCACTCTGATATACACAAAAGAACCTCACTTTGGCAAAAACATTACACATCAACACAAAATAAACTCTTTAAATATTTTAATTGAGTTCCATGGGCTTCAGAAAGCTGTAAAAATACCATGAGGTCAGTCCCAGTACTAGATGGTACAGAGCTACTTTCAGACACCAACAAGTAAACAATCCAAGTCAAAACATTGCCTATAATGTTACTGTACACTGATCTCTAGGAAATCCCCCATTTATAGAGAAAGCTTCTGCCTAACTCCCCCACAAAACACACAAACCACATTTGGCAGGAAACCCTGTTCAAGTAAAACTTGAACTAAACAAGAAACTTGTATCTCTGCAAGTTTCTTGAGTAGGAGAAAAGAATGACAGTCCAAGGCAACAGCTGTAAGAAATGTTGAAAAAGAGGAATATCATTTCATCACACTCATAACGAACTGGTCCAAAAAACATCAAGGACAACATCTGGATCCTCTGGTGCACCTTCCTTCAAAGAGAGAAAAATCTAACCACTAGTTAGAAGGGTGCTGCAGGATCTCTCTTACATTAAGGTGGTTTGTCACCAAAAGCTTCAAAAACTGCATCACAGCAGATTCTTACCTGGCAAATCTCTCTTTATCATTTGGCATCGGGTCATCATCACACCTAGAGAAGGGGGAGAGGACAAAGAGTTCTTAAAGTGTTTACACTTATTCTTTCCCAAAGACATTGAGAGAAGAACAAGGTTTATTAAATCACACAAAAAAGGCCTGACGTTAAAAAGGCAAACCGCTGCGTGTAGGCAATCCAGAACCATACTCTTCATTTATCTAGCTAAAAGACTACAGTTGAATTATTTTTATCACCTTGATGATGTTTTCCACATCACATTCATATCAAGGACAGTGGCATCACACTCAGTAATTTAAGCACAATCACACACAAAGAAATAGGTTAAACCGCACTTTGAAGATACAGTTAGCCCAAATCAAGGCCCTCATCCAAAGGATCTCAGTAGGTAAATCCTACATTCATCAGGACCATTATCATCTCAAAGCCATCCTGCAGTTATCTTTAAAAGACTGTAACATATGGACTTCCAGTATCAGTAGAGTTGTCCAACCCTAAACCACGTAGTGAGACTACAAATAAATAACATGAGATCTTCCAACTCTTCTGCATTCCATATGGATTATGAGAGGAGATACTCACAGCCTTGCCAACTCCTCGGGAGTAAGGATGTCTCTGTAATTGAAGCATCCTTACAACAGATGAGAATTAAGTAACACGTGTCTGAGGCACTAACAAAAGCTCAGTATCTCACTGTTGTGTCGATAAGCTATTTGGCAGAAGATTTTTCTCTATCATCAACAAGGACTTGGCCAGCAGCAGTGCTCCTCTAGTGCTGCGCTGGAACAACCAGCGGATTGCTGGAAGCATTCATGGAAACTCTTTAATCTTTTGAGATGCTGGTATCGAACACAGCAACATCATCATGGAGTTCTGCAACAACGCTTCAACCCAGGGCTCGCAAGGCTCACTTCTTCAGCTGACCTCATCTCACTATGGAGCCTAACAGGGAGACTTGAGATGGAGACTGCATCCAAAGGAGTAATGGGATCCCCTCGCAGCCACAGTCCCTTCTCTGGACTCACAGACCCCATGTGCACAGCAGCTTTGCTTTGGTATCAGCTGCAAAGATGGAGGGATACTGCTGACTAGGAGAAAGGGAAGAGTTTAAGGAAGTGGAGCACTGCCTCCTTCAAACTCCCCCCGCTTCCCTCTGCACTGCTGGAGAGGAAAAGCCACATGAGAAGCAAGCTCCTGCTCCGGGCGGAACGCACAGACACACCTAGACCGCACAAGAGAAACTTCTGGGTGCAATGTTCTCCCTCACCTGAGGAATTTACTGTTCCCTTCTCCATCATCATCAAAATCAAGCCTGAAAAACAGAAGCAAGAAGATAATTATTAACCAAGTGCTTTCTCCTTTAAAGGCTGCTTTTCCATCTGTTCCTACAGGGATGCAGATGATTCTTGAAAGGAAGATTTAAGTAATCCCAGGGGCTAACGTGAAACAATCCACAAAGTTTAGAAGGGGGCTTCGTTTACATGTCTATCAGAAACAGAGCAAAGAAACAGTTCAAAAGAGATAAAGCCCACTGGGAGCACCCACTGCATCACAAACTCCTGTTCCAAAAGCTCTGGATCTCCTAGCAGCAATCTGAAGCCCAACAGGCTGCCACAACTGCTCCTCACTGCTCAAGGGACCAATCAGCCTACAAATGGAGCACTCCCAGCTCAAAAGCTTGGATTGGTTGCATTTAAAAGAAGAGAAGGGCAAAATACTTCAAGAGTTAAAGTTCAGTCTGGTGACCTGTGTAGTTACCATCCTTAGTTCAACAGCAGACAACGTCACTGTGTTTGCTCTAACAGGGTCAAAAAAACATTTGTAACAAGCATATGTGGCAGGACAGAGGAAAGGCTTTTTCACCACACTTCCTTTCAGGATGGAAAACTGGTGTGTAGATGCAGCACAGCAGCATGCGTGTTTGTAAATGAAGTGCGAGGAACAAGTAGCAGACAGCGTGGGAGGAGCTGCAGGGGAGTGGGAGCATCAGCAAATGGAGGTGAAGGAAAGTTTGAGTGACTGGGGGGGGTGGGGAGAGATTTTAATTACCTTCAAAATTAAGAGGAAATTTCTTGTGCCAGGAATTTAAGACCAGCCACTCAATATCCTTTTAATTTGCAAAGGCACTTTTAGCAAACAAAAAGCCTACCACAAGCCCATTGCGGCTTCCCCTGCCGCCCCTTCCAGAGACAGCACAGTTGTAAAGGTTTAAGTAAGGCCCCAACATTCACATTCTCTGTTCCTCAGCCTCTCTTGCAGCAACTGGCCTGTCTTGCTGCTTCAGGGACTCCTGTTTCACTCTTAATCCTTGGTGAGCAACCCTATTCTCCTGCGAGGTGCAACTCAGCTTTCTAATGCCCTCTTTTTATATGTAATACAGAACCTGGCTTTAATGCATATGATTGGCATAAGGCATACCACTACAAAGTAAAAAGACTGGATACAGCATACCTGAAGGAACCAGAAAACTTCTTTGCTTAGAAGTAGACAAGTTTCCTCATCACAAGGCTGACTGCTCTTGAAAGAGAGCAATGCTTCCTCAAAAATACACTTTACACACATACCTCCCCCTCAAAAAGTAAAAACTACACAGGCACAGAGCACACACTCACCCAGGACGCCTCTTGTTGGGTCTCTGAACAATGCCTCCTCCAGCTTGTGCACCCTGTCCAGGGTTCCCAGAGCTGACAGCTGCACCCAGCGAGGAAACATCTGATGCCATTTCTAAACAGGACAGTGGAAAAAAGAAAATAAACCAGTATTACATCAAATCCCCCTCCAGTTCAGAGGGTGGAGTGTTCTCTGCATATAGTTCCCATTAAAAGCCATTGCATTTCAGCATCTGATGTAGATAGATTCTGTGCAATGCGTGTTTCTAGTCCTTTCATCTACTGCCTCTCCAGAGCCTGTACTAAGGGTCCATTTCAAGCTTTGAGCACATGCTGTTTTCATAAGCTCAAAAGCTTAGATCACTAAACTAAAAGATGTGGTCTCCTTTTTAGACAGAGGAGGAGTCTGATGTGATTGTGGGTAGGGGCTGAACCCAGTCTCATATGCTACCAGCATGAGTATGCAGAAGGGGAGGAGAAGAGTTGCAAGTTTGCCTAATAACATTAATGCCGCCTCTTCAAGAAGGTTTATTTCCCAATCTGAGAGAGAAAGAATTAACCCAGATGCTTGTAAGGCACCTTGAAAACCATGATCTTTCAGACAGTCATTTCTGTTCTTTGGCAGTACCAACCTGTGGGCACCACAGGCATGATTACCAGTCTGCCTACGCTCCTCCACAACTGGCCACACACCCAGAACAAAAGAACGTCATTTTGGGGAAGAATTGATACTATCTCCACTAAGCATAATGTCAGTCTTGCTTGGAGCTAGAAACCTTGGGTTTTACATGTAGAAAAGTTGCAAAAGCAGTAGGAAACCCAATCAATGCTTTCTAAGAGATGAAACAGGCAGGTAATGTGCTCAAGAAGCATGGAATCAGTGAGCCTTCAGAGACCGTGCCACACAATATTGCAGTACTGCTTCTACGAAAGGTTCCACATAGATACAACATTTGAGAAAATAAAAAGTGTGCTTCGAGATGTGAAAATAATCCCTTTATGGTGTATGGGAAGGAAAGAAGCGTCTAAGTGGAGAACTTGAATGCGCTGCCCTGCAGGCCCAAGCCTGTTATGCATTATGGGTTTTTTCCACAATGAAAGCAAAGAGCCTCTGCTCTCCACGCAACCACACACGCACTAAACCACTTCCCCAGTTGTGTGGGCAGGCTGGGCTCCCAACCCCTGCCTATGTTCAGGCAGCGTGAATGCCTCCTTCTCCTCCCCACACACTTCACTGGCAGCTCCCAGCTCCTACCAACATGAGCAGGAATTTCCTTGCAAGGTGAGAGACTACATTTGAAAGCAGTGTTTGATAGCAGACACTGAGCCTTACTTCTTCAATCCTCAGGTAGGGCTTTTGCCTAATCCCAGTTGTTGAGGAGCACACATAACCGGCTCTGTAGTTGTTCAAAGCCTGCTCAGCATGGCTTAAACTGAAACCATGTTGTAACATTGCCATGAGAGCTGCATTCAATGTTCTTCTACGTTAACATAGTCTGATCTGCACCCGAACCAGACTTTTTAAACAAGTTATAAGGCATTTTTTCAAGTTTCTGAAATAAAACTAGTATAGAGCTGATTTAATGGCTGTGGTTTTTTAAGGTTGCTGCTAACCAACTCCTAGGCTGCAACCAAAACAGTTGCTCCAGCCAGAGAACCTCCACCACAATCTTTGCAAACTGAGTTGTGCAGAGTGCCTTGAAGGTAGACAAACTGCTTCTGCTTTATGGAAGTGGAGTGGACCAAAAAAACCCAACCCAACACACACAAAAAAAGCCTATTGTTGGGGTTCCCAAACCACAGCAAAGTGGTACACTGACACTGAGAACTGCATATGCATGAAACACTGCCAGAATTGGTGGGACAAAGAAAAGAATCAAAGTCAGGTTTAACAAATATAGCAACAAATCAGGGCTTAAGCTGTGAGGCTGTCAAATCTTAGCTTAGCCAAGACCATGAGGATATTGCTCGACAAGGAAAGGTAAGCTATACTATAGCAAGCTTCTGTGCAACAGTGCCCATTTTTACTTCTCACCTCATCAAACATAAACCAGCCTTTTGTATTCCCAACAGAAAAGGAAAGGAAACCCCCCCTACTTTCAACATCATAGATACATCTGGGTTTAACAAGTATTTTTACAGTTCCTGAAGTCAGATTTCAATCCAACAGCAGTTTAATCTAAGCAGTACTTCCAGAGTTGGACGGTGGTTTGCTTGCAGCTAAAAGCAGAGCTGTGCAACAGCCCAACCACCTCTGCAGTGTGGCTGGACCACAGCAGCTGGCTCGCAGTAACAGCTCCAGCTCTCAGAAAACATGCTCCAAAACTTCTGGTGTTTTTTCAAGAAAAAAAAAAAAAAAATCTTTTACCACAGTAATGTAGCTAGCCTCTATTACTGCGCAATTTGTTTTCCTCCAAGCAGCAGGCATTGCTGAAGAAGTTTCTTCCTTGCCAGTCCATAGTATTTCCCAGGGGTGACAAAAATATGGAATAAGCATCCAGCTCAATGCTTGGTAGTTGAAGGGGCCAACAACAACAGTCCCAAACAACAGAATGAGCGAGCACACCCAATTTCAACACCAACTACAGCAACAAAACACAAGGACTTAGCTAAAGTTTCAAAAAAAATTTGAGAACAAAGAATCAGGTATGGAAACAAAGATTTTTAAAAGAAGATTATTTGAGGTTGGTGGTTTTCAACACACGAATACATAAGGTCTCTGCTGGGAAATCAGTCCCTATGTAATAAAGTCAAGTCAGATGATGTGATGCACTTAAATGGAAGTTGGCCTTCCTCACACTCCATCCTCCATGCTGGGACCACAGACCCATCCCATCTCCTCTCCACTCAATTTCAGATCGCTTGAACACCTCTGTGCTCCTTCCCTTATTTCTAAGCGAAGCCCCAAGGTGCAGAAAGGGCTGATATCAAAGGTCTTTGTTTAGTGGAATGTGGCCTCAAGTGCAAGTCAACCAGGTCAGAAGGTTTATTCCTTTTCTCCAGGAGCCTGTGGCTTTTCAACATATGTATTTAAACACCATGGTCTGAACAGAAAAAGTTTCTGGAGCATGGCAGATAATCATTTTATTAAGGAGAGAGGAATTTCCGCTTTCTGGCAGGGGAAGGAAGTGACACTGTGCTGTTCCTCTGCAAATCAAATTTAAATAGGGTTAAGGGGGAAGGAGGGCATCTTTCTTTTGTTTTTGAAGCCCTCATCTGAGCCTTTGCTATTTCTAAGGAGCCTACTGCATGGACTAGTATCTCGCAGCAGCATCACACGATGAAACTGCTTTACCTCATGCTTTGGCTTCCTACTTGGAAACATTTCCCTCTCGTGGTACAATACGCCCTTTCACAAGTGGAAGAACATAAAATATCTTGAGATTTGGTAAGGTAAATCAGTAATATTTTGTTCTGCTTACTGAGGGAGAGCATAAAAATGGTTATATACTGTTTCACATGACCCATTGCCCTCTCTACCACATCCTCACCCCAAAAATAGGGAGAGCATGGGGCAGGCGGATGGAGTGGGAAGAGGTCTAGCTTTTTCACCCTTCAGAATTTCTAGGGCACTCACACAAATGCAAAGCTTCCTTTCAAACCCCCCATTTTTCCCCAATCCAATCACAAAGCGATACAGCAATACTATACTGAGGTCAGCATAGAACTGATGGAACCCTACCTACCAATGCAAGCTCTGAAAGCTTTGCACATGACAGCCGGGTGCTGGTGAGGGTGTCTCAAGCGCACGCGTACTCAGTAAATCCACTGGCCCAGATGCCTATCGTGAGAAGAGCAGTCACCTCACAGAAATCCCTCCATGGCTGCACTTGACAGCCACAGGCTCCAAGTGTAAAAGGCAAGATATGAGCAGTCAGAGGCAACCTGAGTCAAAGACCCAGCTAACGGAGTCAACCAATTCTAAGCAAGCCTGGTACATTATAACCTATGAAACAACACTTTCATAAACTAAAACTACAGTCACTGGGAAAGCTGCTGATCGGTTGCTTGAAGCACTGAGTAGCAGTTCCCAGGTATCAGGATGCTTAGCTCTGACTCCACATATTGATGTCCAAAGCAGCAAGAACAACATTTTTCAAGTACTCCAAAATAACAATAGAACCAATGAACACATTCCTTTGAAACAATGTTAAGAGCAACAGGAAAAACGTTCATTTTTGTTTTGAAAGTGGTTTCTTCAAAAGAACAGATGTGCCACCAAAAGTCCCAGTCGATCTTTCTCAGAGGGCAGGGTGGGTTTTGTAGAGTCACTGCTGCAAGAAGCAATATCCTTGTTCGGTTTCTGTTCCAACCCTTTCTAGAATCAATCCCTGCTTGCCTTTAACACATGTTAAATCTAATTAAGGCCAGAAGAGATAAGCAGGGGCAGTGCAGAGAAATTACAGATCCTCATTTGTAACTGAATATAAATCTGCAAGCACAACCACAATTCAGCCATCAGTTTGACACAGAATAGAATAGGCTGGAAGATCGCTAAGGGAATGCCATCTCGAGAGCCAGACTTCCAGCCCAGCTCTCCTGGGAAGGGCTCTGTTGCAACTCCTGGCATCTCAACAGTAAAAAAGCGTCAGAAATAAAGTCACAGAAAATATTCAAAACTGTGATTTACAAGATGGGCCTGCTGTAGCTCTTAAATGCATTTTTATTGTACCACTTAGTCTACTCCAGCCAGACACTGTACAAAGAACAGCAAAAATGGTGGTTTGTGCTGCAGAGAGTTTTAGCATATGGTTGTATGAGCCAGCACATTTTAGCATAGCAAGATTTAGTTTAAACTTAACCATTAATGAGCTCCCCAAACGGCCAAGGAAGTTTAGAGCAGGTTTGATAACAGCTGCTAAGATGAACCAGTGTACTACTTTAACAAATACTTGCTTTTCACTCACAACTATAAGGCTCCAGTCTGAACAGTGCACATGGCTTTGTATTTACAAAATGTCCCAGGTACATTAAACAGATTTATTTTTTAAGTAGGTGGGGATTTTTTCTAGGTTGTTTGAACTTCCCATGCAATGCCAGCTCAGCACTGCCATCCCCATGAGAACCTTCTCCAAGAAGCATTACAGAAATTAACTTACGAAAATGTAGAAAAGAATGTATCTTCCATTTTCAAGCGTTTGAAATCAGGCATTCATAAAAGTAAATGTTTGAATTGAAGCTGATCAATCGTATATTCATCCAGCCAGCACTAAAGGTATACTAATAATCCAAGTTAACATGAAAACCTGTAAAGTAATGCATGTAAGGCAAGCTACTTTTCTTTAATCCCTCCTCATATTTCCTCCCAGTTAGTGGATGCTATTCACTTTTCACTCCTAATCAAGAGATTTTAACAACATAAAACTTGCTTAAATTGGCACAACTGAAAGCTTTCAATCTAGCACTCTTCACAGTTCAAGTCTCTTTCCATTAAACAAGACCAGTAAGCAGTGTGGTGGCTTGCCTCACCCTTGGAAAGATGAGGTAGCAGAAAAGTTTTGCAGATTTATTTTTCAGTAAGTTTATCTGAAAACAGAGAAGTGCTTTATCCACCTCTCACAGGTTTCTGAGGTGACCTGCTTTGCCCGCGTAACATTTTGAGGAAGGGCAGAAGGCCCAGGACAGCACAACACTGAACACAAGCTGCGGTTTGAACACTTAAAATAAGTTCCAACTTATTTTCGTGGTCAGTTTTCCCATCTTTTGTCACAGCCTGCTCAAGCTGCAAGGACATTCAGCATATCTGGGGGCATTATCCAGTATTCACTGGAGCCCTGCAGTCCATTTTTCAACAGCAAGGAAAAGCAGGCCCAGCTTCTAGAGAACAATTTTCACAAGTAATTTATTGTACTAGTAAGAGCTACGTATATAACGCTTATGCAGACTGTAAGTATCCCCCCCACTCTGTTTAAAAGGGCCAAGCTAATATTGGTCAGTCTGTCTGTAGTTATAAATATTAAACACAGATGGTGAAAGTTCTTTTTCTTTTGCTTGCAAATTTGTTTAAAACTTTCCTTTTATGCAAAATACCATGCAACTCCAAAGACTACACTTACATAAACACTTTGCAATACAGTAACAGTTAAAGCTACAAGTATCTTCCTTTCTCATTCACTGGATTCTTACCGAGCTGGCTCATAACGTACATTTTCCATTTTTACCCCAAGCTACAGCTTTTTTTTTTTTTTTTTTGCTTTACATTTAGCTATACATCCTTTGCCCGCCAAACTGCGAAACCTTGACCTAGCACTACGCTGGCAGAAGTGAACTTCCTGATCAAGTCCACAACACCACCAATACACATGACTAAGATTTTACCACTTGGAATAATCTCACTGTTTTAAGGGATATTGCTGTGAGCCAAAAGCGTATTTTGCTGCAGGATGGAATCACAAGTTTGACAGTTTCTATTTCAGATATGTTTTTACTAAGCTGAATTAGGAATTTTTTTTCTAACACGCTATCTCTTCTGATTACTGAAGAACTTCAGATCATTTTCTGAAACCACAACCACGTGTTTCCAGACGCCAGTTCTGCACCCTTGCCTCAGAATCACCACAGACAAATGACCCAACAAGTTTTCTCCATGTTTAAAGCCACAAAAGCTTCCTATATCCTTTGAATGAAAAAAATAACCATCCTTTAGAAGTTACATTGAACAGTCCTCGATAAACCTGAACATGTCACACGACATGAGACCTCGTCAGCCTCAAGCCACAAGCAAGAATAGTTAGAAACCACAAGCCCCCCCCAAAAAACCCCCAAAACAAAACAAAACCCAAAACACAGAAGCTCAAATTCTGATCTCAGTCACCACGTTGTAAATCCATTACAACTTCACAGACACTGGATTATTCCAGATACATACTAATTTCAGAGCAATTTAGCCAGAAATCTGATAAAGCCCGAGAGATTCGACTTTATTTGGCAAGCATCAGATATCACCAACTTCCAGCATCCTTCAAACAGGGAGTCACCCCTTGGTTATCAACCTGAGGGAGCAAAATTTGAAAGAATATTTTGCTTTCGGCTGACAGGCACTCACACCCTTGGTTGTGCATCAGCTACTCAGCTCAGCAGTTTAAAAAGAGGCAGAGAAAAGATTTGTAAAAATCCTTTTCAAAACAGCACATCAGATTTTGTCTGTTGCTAATTAAGAAAACCTCAATGAAACATACAGCAAAAAAAGGGTCTAAAACCAACATAAACCATTAAGGACAATAAATGCAAGCGAGCCCTGCTACTGCTTGCTCCCTCCCAGGACAGCAATGATGGAAACCAGACCCCAGTGCCAGGTACACCAGACCAGGCATGTGCAGGGCCCACGCCTGAGCCAACCACTGAAGTTCAGGGAGCTGAGACGAGCACAAACTTCTTTCTCCCCAACATAAGCTCACACACCATTTCCTTCTCCTTCTCCAGCTTACCTTCTCTCCAAAATAGCCTGCCACTCAATGAAGTGCCTTCTTTAAAAGTTTCTGCCATCTGACAACCGCACTGGTTCTTCAAACCCTCCCAGAGCACCCCAAGCCGGCTCCCTGAGCACCCTTTCCCCACACTGACTCCCTCGTTTCTTCTCACGGGTGTCCTCCACCCCATCCCACCCTCCCACCATCCACAGGCCCCTCCTGACCCAGCCCCCAGCCCTCTCAGGTCAGGCCCAAACCCTCCAACCTCCAGATAACACCCCTTGGCTCCTCTAAAGCTCCGCCCCCGACCAAACCAACCCCATTAACCCAGCTCCTCGAAAGTCGCCAACCCTAGGTGATACCTTCCACCCAGCCCCACACTCCTACGGCCCAGCCCGGGCCTCCTCCGCGAGCTCTTCAGCCCAACCTGGCCCTTAATAACGGCACCACCAGCCCAGCCGCCCCGACCCAACCTCCCTCCACCGAGCGCTGCCTCTCTCAACGGCTCCTCAGCAGCCCCTTGCCCGCCTCAGGGCCTCCTCGGGTCCCCGGGACGCCCCAGGCCCGACACCCCCCCTCAGTACCCCCTTCAGCCTCCGCATGACTCTCGTAGACCAGGCGCCCGCACCCTCCGCAGCCCGCCCGACCGAGACGCCCCAGCTCACCAGGGTTGGCGGCGGTAGTTGCCATGACCGGTGCGAGCGGGCGGGCGGGCACGCAACCACCCCCCGCCTCCCTCCTCACCGCCACTGCCAAGATGGCGGCACAGGAAAACCCTCTATGCTGCCGCGCAGCCTAACCCGCCCGCCGGGAGGGGCGGGGCGGAGATGAGGCACAGCGCTCCTATTGGTTCAAGCAAGGGGCAGGGGGCGGAGCGAGCCCTCCCGACAGCACAGCGAGCAAGGTAGGGTGAGGGAGGCCATGCCCCGCCCCTACCACGGGAGGGGGCGGGTCTCTGGAGGGGGCGTGGCTACGGCCGGGGTGTGTGGGGAGGGATGCGCGCGTGGGGCGACTTAGGTCGGGTGGGGTGACGTCACGTGCTGGGTGTTTGGGGTGGTTTGGGTTTTTTTTTTGTCGGAGGGCAAGAATCCTGCTGGGACTGGGACTGGGACTGGGACTGGGATTGGGATTGGGATTGGGATTGGGATGGAGGTTGTGGTGGGGCTTGGCAGTGGGGATTCAGACTGGGCATGGAACTGGGACTGGGACTGGAACCCCAAAACTCAGCCTTTTCCAAAAAAAATCACCAGAAAAACCACCCCGCGTCTGCCTGGGGGCACTCACAGGGGTGGCAAAGCTTTGCCGTAAAACAATCCTCTTTCTCATGGTGATCCTTTTTCCTGTGGGGGGGTGGAAATAAAGAAACCCAAGGGAGGAGTGGGATTTCTGCGGTGTTTAAACTGTTTCAGGGCTTGTTGTGAGGCCATTTTTCAAGAGCCAAATGGGCAGCTCCGTTCAAAGCCCAAAGCATTGCAGTTTCAAAGAGTTTTCCCCAGTTTAGTCGGAAATGAGTCAAGGACCATCTCTAAATTATCTCGCAGGGTGGGGAGGACCTGGCTCCCGCTGCATTTTGGGGATAAATCCTTCTTAACGCTCCCCAGTTCACCACGTGCCCCCACCAGGACCTGCAAGACCTGTGAAGGGACCCCGGAGCCTTTGCCCACCGGGCAAAGGGGGTGCTGGAAATAGCAGGTGAGAATTTAATCCGCCAGATTGTTTCTCCCCGTTACTGGGAGCGTCTGAAAGGTGACGCCGCTGCATTCCTGCAGTATTCATGAAGTCTCGGTGACGGCAGGCACGGGGACAGCAAGAGAGCCAGGGACAGCGGGGCAGGGAGAGGGGCACAGCGTCCATTTGTCCGTCTGTCCACAGGGAGGTAAGGAGCTGCCCCCGTCGGCACACACAGGACACGGCCGAGACGTGGGGACTTCCTGCAATCTCTGGGTGCTGCAGGACTTGGTCCTGTTGATTTATCTGCTGTCCTTGGCGTAGTTAGGGCTGTGATCATTTGCTCCTGGAGCATATGTTAGCTTTATAAACACATTGGAAAAAAAAACCCCAAACATATAGGCATATGCCTATATACACACAGCTCGGTCCACATGGCTCTCCTGGCGCCACTCAACAAGCCTCCACTTCTCCTCCAACCTTGTACAAATCTAATTATCCATCTGCTGCCAGAAATATCTCCCTTCAGCAATGAGAAAACCCGCTTTTCCACCCCTGTTTGCTTACCAGCGGTCTTTCCTCCTGTCCTGCTTCTAACCCCAGCAAGCATTTGTTTTGCTGGGGGTCAGCCAAGCCCTGGTGCTCTCATTGCACCTAACACAGCGGGGAGTGTGGGGTCCTGTAAAAAAAAAAAAAAAACTTAATAGGGGTATTTTAACCTGCTTTTTCCTGGGAAAGGAGGAGGCTGGGCAGGGAAGGGAAGCTGGAAGGGGTGGCAGGGTGAGACAGTGAAGATCCCTGTGGGGAGGGCACCTGGGACAAGGATGGGAAGACACTGCCTGTCCCCCGCGCTGCAAGTGACAGCCATGACAAGGAGCTGAGGGGTTTCAAGGCCACAATTTCCCCATTTTGGCTGCTTTTGACAGCCCCCTAGTACTTCCCCTGCCCTGCGAGCCGCTCAGCCCCTGTGAATCCCACCTGTCTCTGCCCCACAGGCATGCCAGTGGCAGCCGGGTGCTCAGGGCCGCACACCTGAGGGCCACCCACATGGAGAACGCTACGGTGCCGCCAGCAGTCGACATGGACAAGGGCTTTGCCATGGCCTTCGTGGTGCTCATGTGCCTCTTCCTCCTGGCCATGATGGTGCGGTGTGCCAAGCTCATCGTGGATCCTTACAGTGCCATCCCTACCTCCACCTGGGAAGAGGAGCAGATCAACTGAGGACGCCCGACACCCCCAGGGACCACGGCTCCCCGGCACACCCCACAGCCCTCCCTCACCAAAGGGTGCTCCAGGGCACCCCAGGGACCTCCAACAACCCCCAGTCCCCCAGCACCACAGGGCCCCCAGTGCCCCCAGAACCACCCAGCACCCCAGGTCCCTCCAGCACTGTGGAGGACACAGGACCCCTAAAGCTCCCCATCGCCCCCCAACGCCCCCCAGGACCCTTAGAGCTCTCCAGCACCCCCAGCACCTCAGCCCCGTCCCCCCAGGACCCTCAGAGCTCCCTATTTGCCCCCCAGCACCCTAGGCCCCCCCCAGGACCCTCAGAGCTCTCCATCACCCCATAGGACCCACAGACCTCCCCATTGCCCCCCAGGGCTCCCCCCAGCACCTTCAGAGCTCTCCAGCACCCCAGGGACCCCCCCGGAGCCTCAGGGGTCGCCCGT
>JANXJC010000091.1:10707650-10732599 GCA_027564655.1 Leptodon cayanensis | reverse complement strand
TGGCAGCACTGAGGTGGGGTGCTGATAGTGGCTGTTTGGGTGATAGGGGTGCGTTTGGGAGGGGGTGGGTGGTGACTGGGGTGGGAGTGCAGCTGGGAGGTGTCAGGGGGCTGTGGGCTCTCTTTGCATCTGTAAGGTTGGAGGAAAGTGTGTGATGTTGTGGCCGGGGGTGACCTGGGTGCAGCTGGGAGAGAAATGTGGGCAGGGGGAGCTGAATGGGGCTGGAGCGGAGTGACAGGAGACAGGAGAGGGGTGTGGGACCAGGGCCGTCAGAGGAGCAGGAGGTGAAGGGGGAGCTGGAGATGAGAGTGTGCTTAGATACAGACAGGGAAACTGAAGGGAGAGGAGAGAGTGGGGAGCACTGAGGGAAGGAGGAAGGTGTCTGTGAGTGGTGCTGATGGGGGACAGACTTCAAAGTCATGGAGACTGGATGCGTTATCGCCAGGCCCAGCTAAAAGGGAGATGCAGGGTCTGCAGGCCTGGACAGAGGAAACTGCTGGGGCCATCCTTGGGGCTGGATGTTATAACGTTTCTTAAACACCCCAGGCAGGGGAGGACAGGAGCTCTTCTGGGCTGCTGTGTGAAAGTGAAGCTGTGGGACTGATTGGGAGAGGCATCGGCATGGTTCTCCTCCCAGGCAAGGCAGAGGGTTGGTAACTGCTCCGCAGGTTTTGTGGAGGAAAGGGCACTGAGGTGGTGAAGCATAAGGCTCCAGCATTGAGCGGGTTTGGAGAGTCTATGCAAAGATCGGAGGAGATGTCAGGAATCCCTGGTTGTCCTGGAATCAGTTTGCTTGCACTTTGGTTATTTTTGGGTCCTTGTGATGTTATCTTAACAACATATATAATGTTTTCTTCCTGACTAGCTTTCAAAAAATTGAGCTTACGCTTTTGCGAGCGCTGTGCATCAGGGGATGGGCTACAGCAGTAGGGTTTCACCGGCCTTTTCTCACCTCTTTGTGGTGTCAGGTGCAGCAGAAATGGATTCCCAGGAGATCAAAGAGCTGCAGCAGGAAGTGATGGAGGAGCTGGGAATCTCCATGGAGGAGCTCCAGGATATCATTGACAAAGAGCTGGAGAAGTTTGAGTGTGTGAAGCAGAGGAAGCAGCAGCTGGAGGAGCTGGAAAAGTGCGTGAAACAGAAGGAAGAAGAGGTGGCTCACGTTGACCGGCTCTTTGATGACGCTTCAAGGTGGGTACGCTTGGAATCGCAGCCACATGTCAGAGTTGGGCCTCAGAGCAGAGGAGGGGGAGATCATTTGATGAGTGCTCCCCATTTTCCCTTCAGTGTAGACTGACGCTGTGATTCTGCATTGGTTCATTTCTATGTGGTTATTGAGGGATAATTAAAATTACTCCCCTGTGGCTTTAAATCCTTCATGTGAATACTCTTCCCTCACCTCATCATGGTTGTATTTAATTAGCGGCTCCCCAGCAGTTGGTTCCTATTTCTTTCTGCAGTATTGTGGGATGTACAGCTGGGCTCACCTTGTCTTTTCCTGTTTCTGCCCTTCTCTTTTTTTTTTTCCCCAGAGCCATTGATAAATGCGAGATGTTGGTGAAGGATCTGTACTCCAAGCTGGGCCTCCAGTACCGTGAGAGCAGTTCTGAGGACGAGGACTTGGCTGCCAAGCCCATGGAAGTGATTGAGATCCCGGATGAGGACGACGATGATGTCATGAGTATCGATTCGGGCTGGAAGCACAGTTCAGTATCTCATTGAGCCACATGGTATCGAGGGGAGGGATGGACATCTGAGCGTGTCCTGGAGGAGCATGGGAATGAGAGGGATCAGAATAAGGATATCATAAAGTTGGCCATAAGCCATGCTGGTCCGTAAGCAGGAGAGGATCAGGTAGGAAATGCTGTTAGCTCGTGAGGAACATCACCGCTTGCATGGTCTGCCAGGGCCCCTAACTATTGCGTGGTTCCTGGAGTCCCAAAGTGGGACTTCTCCCTTTTCCCACCTGCCTGACTGTTGTCCCCATCAAATGCTGCCTGCCCCTGCAGGGAAGCTGCCCGTGCAGTGTGTTGTGCGTCTAGAAAGGGTGGCTTAGTAAAAGCCTTGCTTGAGCGGATTTCTTGGCAGGGACAGAGGAGGCTTTTGAATGGATGCTTTTCTCTGTTCCCTCTTCCTTCGGTGACTTAACTAGGATGGTTTTTTTCCTCCCCAAGATGTTTTAAACCACTTTTTTTCTCTTTAAACACAGGCGATAGTAGTCCCAGAATTGCAAAGGATCAGACTCTGGTGAGTTGGAAAACACCTGACTATAGTGTACTTCTGAAGCGGGGTTTTACTGGAATGCTTAGGACAGCATTGTATTTGGTGCAAAAAAGAAACGGTTCTTCATATTTTCTTTCTCCTTCCTTCCCTTCAGCTGCGGGAGGCCATGGCTGCAATGAGGAAGTCTGCCCAGGATGTTCAGAAATTTATGGATGCCGTGAACAAGAAAACAAATGCCCAGGATGCACAAAAAGGTCAGAGTATGAGAGCTTCCTGGGGGTGACTGACGTGGGCTGGCACCCGTGTGTGCCCTTACCTTGGTCCTGTCTGCATCTTACACTTGGTGGTTTTCTTTCTGAAAAAGAAAATAACTATTCTGTTTCCTTGCTGGAAAGACCCATTAGGATATATTGACTCCAAATTCCTATTTCTCTTAAGCCCTTTCCAAAAGCAGATACAAGTGGTGCAGTTTCCATACCATGAAAGCTTTTTAACGTTGTCTAAACCTCACTTGCTGATTACTCCATCCAGTAAAACTGAGGCACTTAAGCTGAGTGAGGTAAAGGAAAGCAAGAACACCTCCTGTCTCAGGTCCAACATGTTCTTCCAATTGCATACATAAGAGAGGGAGCCTTTGGGCAATTTCTAACTTACCTTCTGTTGTTGTTCCTTGGGTAGATGCACAAACCCCTCAGGAAACTCCTGGTACCGTGCAGCCAGTTGGCCCTGCAGCGGCTGGGAGTGATCTCAGCAATGACGGTGATCTGAACGTTGGCATGAGGATCCTGGGCAAGAAGAGAACCAAAACGTGGCACAAAGGAACTCTAATTGCAATCCAGACCGTTGGTATGTCCTGTGCTTGATGCTGTGACTCGGTGCTTGTGGCTTTCACTGAGCTTTGGGTGGGTAACGTTCATCAGGCTTGGAGCAGGTCCCCTCCCGTGTCAGAGCACCTAGTGTCACCGGAAAGAGTTGTGAAAGCAACACATCTCCACTATAATATTTCACCTTCCAAATTAATTTCTGAAAGGCTTTCAAGTAAGTTCTGAACTTGGATCAGAATAGTATAGGGTATCGGACTTCTTGTGTGAAATCACTTGGCTTGATTTATCTTGCCGTGTTGAAATGTCTTTCAGGTGCTGGAAAGAAGTACAAAGTGAAATTTGATAATAAAGGGAAGAGTTTGCTTTCTGGCAATCACATCGCTTATGACTATCACCCCTCGCCTGAGAAACACTATGTTGGCAGCAGGGTTGTGGCAAAATACAAAGATGGGAATCAGGTTTGGCTGTATGCTGGCATTGTGGCTGAAACCCCAAACGTGAAGAATAAAGACAGGTATTAATTCTCTATAGTCATGTACCCCTCTCTCTTTTTTTTTCCTTTTGTTTCTTTGTTTTGTTTTTAGGAAAAAAAAAGAAAAGAAAAAAGGTATATTGGTGTATTTGCTGTTGTGGGACCTAAATTCTTTTTTGCCCTTTCCAGGGACATAGCTCTGACTGTTGTTTCTTCAGTCTTTCTTATCTCTGAAAACTCTGGGTGGAGCTTCCATTCTATTACTCATGTCCCTGAGTCAGAAATTATATCTGGTAACTCATTCAAATTATCACACAAATGTAAGTCTGCAGTGCTCAAGGCATAAAACATAGCGTTAGGAAATATGAGCCCTAGAAGCATTTAGGGCTAGCAGTGTTGCCAAAGCACTTAAGGAGGAGAAACAGCAGGTCTAAAGCAGCCTTTTCAGTTACGTATAAATAGGGGGCAGGGTTGCTTCGATGTGGTTTCAGCTTGTGATCTTTCTGGGAAGATTCATAAAGGGTATAATCACCCTGTTTCTTTCAAATGTGGGTCTGCCGTAAATGCCTAATTGCATCAAGTTCTATCTGATACACGTTTAGTAACTGAAAATGAACTGCATTTATTACTCATATTGCAAATTTACTCCTCCTGGCTAGGCTGGCTGTAATGCTGATCTCTCATAATGCAACCTTTATACGGCTCCATATCCTGAAGTTATTATTCAGAGGCATGCAGCGCTAAGTGGGCGCCATATCCAGCCTTGTGGGTATCCCCTTCCAAGCTCCCGGCCCCTGCAGGCACTGGGACTCTCTCCTGTCTGCAGGTGGAGCCCTGGAGGTGTCCCACAGCTCCCTCCCTGTGCTGCTGTTCCAGTCACGGTGTGCAACCTCTGCTGCTGCTTTGTCCCAAAGGTTCCAAAAAGATCTTTTCTAGCAGAGATTAGGAGCAATTAAAAACTGTCTTTTCTCTTCCCTTACCTCCTGTGGCTGAGGCACAGAGGGCATCTGGAGCTGAGGGAAGAGGGCCTGGCTGTGCTATGCTGCTGGGAAGCCTTTGGGCAGCCTCTCTTGTCTTTGGGAGCACAGGGATAACTCGGGGCTGGGGGAGAGCTGTTCTGAAAGAACTGAGGGAAGTGGTAGTACTGGAAAGCTCATAATCTCCTGGCAGAAGCGATTGCTTCGTTCTGTCTTCATCCACCGTATCTGATTTGAGGGCCTTTGGGACTGGCAGGAGAAACAGGAGGGGGGCTCCACTTCCATTATATGATGTGGAGCTGCATTTTATTCAGCTGCATTTCTAATTCCAACTTCCAACGCTGCTGTTTGCCAGGTTCCTGATCTTCTTTGATGATGGCTACGCTTCGTATGTCAAGGAGTGGGAGCTGTACCCAATCTGCAGGCCACGTGAGTGATCTCTGCCCCTCCTGCGTCCTGATGCTGAAATTGTACGGAGAGCCTTTGGGTATATGACAGAGCCTGGCTCAAAAGACAGGGGACAGACTGCGTGTCCTCTCCAGTGCTGTGCCTGTAGATTTTTGCATATGAAGCTGGAGGAAGTAGTGGTTTATTACTGGCAGAGTGAGTGTGCTGTGACTTCTTGCACTCTGGGTGCATTAACATGGCTGGATGCCCTACCACCAAAAATCCGGCCACTCAGGATTGCTGCTTTATTGTTCTTAGGTAAAAATCCATCTGGGATCTCTTTAAAAAAGAATTAAAGATTCTCTTTATAAGAGTCTTTCCTCCTCTTCCCTTTCTCCCATCCATCCTTTTCTGAACAGTGAAAAAGACCTGGGAAGACATAGAGGATGTTTCCTGTCGTGATTTCATTGAGGAGTACATCACAGCCTACCCCAACCGTCCCATGGTGCTGCTGAAGAATGGTCAACTGATCAAAACAGAGTGGGAGGGGACCTGGTGGAAATCCAGAGTGGAAGAAGTGGATGGCAGTCTGGTCAAAATCCTTTTCCTGGTAGGGCAATTTCCTTTCTCCCATTAGAGAGAGAAGATGGGCTTAAATTTGAGTTGGGGGCAGGGGGGGCTGACTCTGTTGGGCTGATCAAGTCCAGTTTCCTTGCTAATGTCAGACAGGGTCCTGGAGCAAGCAGGTATTTTGCTTAGTAGGTAGACCTCCAGTTTCTACTGTGCGCTGATGTGATGGTGAGACTCTTCCACTTGCATGACAAAAGCTTCAAAAGCCTTTTAAAGCATTTCACGTGTGAAACTTTAAAGTGGTAGATGAATAAGAAACAAAATCCTTCAACTGCATCATCATTCTATCCTGGTCCCTTTCTTGATGTAAACACCTAGCCATGTCTACTGTCCAAATACAAGTGCTGGTTTGAGAAGCAGGAGAGAAACTGAGCAGAAGCTGCGATATTCAGCTTGCTCATGTTCTACAAATTGCAGAAAGGGAGCAGACATACTATCTGTGCCTGCTTGGCTGCCTTCCTGTCTAGATAACTGCATGGCCACTGGTGCTGCGGAAGACATTGTGTGCTTGCAAATTTAACCTCCTTGTCTTAGAGCAGATTCGTTTGTGCTGAGGAGTTAGCTTCTCCCCTGAAGGAGTCTGGTTTCTCCAGTAGTGCCTCGTTAGTCAGTTGTTGGGCTAAGAACAGAACTGTGTTTGAGGTTTGAGGTCTTGGTATTGGACCTCTTTCTAGATTCGGTTTGTATTCAGTATTCCCCTAGATACAATGAATTACTGCCTTTGTCCTCTCTTGGCTGCATGGTCTTTCAAGAGCCTTCAGGTCAATGCTTTGCCTCCTTTCCATTTGATTCTGCTCACCGTAAAAGCACACTGCTGTCTCCCAGGCTTGTATTGTACCCCTGGAAGTTCTTGCCAT
The DNA here is from genome assembly GCA_027564655.1 of Leptodon cayanensis. Lineage (NCBI taxonomy): Eukaryota > Metazoa > Chordata > Aves > Accipitriformes > Accipitridae > Leptodon > Leptodon cayanensis. Next base: position 10,726,229 of record JANXJC010000091.1, on the reverse strand, counting down.
AGGTGCTCTGAGTGTTGCCTTCTCCTTGCTGCAGGATGACAAACGTTGTGAGTGGATTTACCGAGGTTCCACACGCCTTGAGCCCATGTTCAGCATGAAAACTTCCACAGCCTCCACCCAAGAAAAAAAGCAAAGTGGACAAGCAAGGACTCGTCCCAATGTCGGTATGTGGCATCTTTTTCTTTTAATTTGTATCCTGGAATTTGAATGAATGCATTGTGGGTTGGCGGGGGCGGGTGGGTTGTTTTGTGTTTTGGTGGGGTTATTTTAGCAGAACTCCTGGAGATTTAAGATTTACAGTGGGCTTTTTCTCCTGCCATAAAGATGCCACAAAACCAGACTGCAGTTGTGTGAAGCGACCAGAATCTGTTTGGGGTGATTGGCTGTCACTCGGAGCTCAGCCAGTGACCCAGTGTTAATTGCAAATACCTCTGTTCTGGTTGCCTTCAGCGACTAAATCAACATTTTGTGGCTAGTGCAAGAAACTTTGGCTGATGGTAGAGGCTTTTCCTGTTGATACTTTGCTTTTTCCCCTTCCCCACTAGGTGCTGTCAGGAGCAAAGGGCCTGTAGTACAATATACACAAGATTTAACGGGAGCTGGTACCCAGTACAAACCTTTAGAACAAATGCAGGCAGCCTCGGTGGCTACACAGTCCGTTTCTCCGCAGCCTGCTGAGATGGAGTAAGTACTTGAGTCCGTTCTCTGCTTCCACCACTACCTCCTTTGCGTTTCATCTCCAGTGCTCAGCTCTTTCAGGCACCACCCTTTCTGTGTAGAGGAATCCTCAGGTGCAGGTTTCCTCCATGACTAGGCTTGTTTCCTGGTTACACAAATCAGTTTTAGTCATGCTTCTGGGGGAAACTATAGATAAAGGCTGCTGGATGAGTAATTGGGGGCGGGAGGGCTGACAGCCCAGCACCCCCTGAGCCAAATGCCATGTTCTTACTCAGGGCTAAAGCTTCGCACTTGATTTATTTCCAAGTTAGAACGTTTGCTCCTTCTCTTCTGAAAATCTGAATTGCTCCCTCGTGTCACGATCCAGGCACTGGCCCCCGGCTGCCTTGTATTCCTCCACTTGGACTGACCTGCTCGCAGACCTCAATGACTTACAAGGCACTGAGAACTCGGGATCAGTGGTTGGTCTCGGTAGTCACGGACCAAGCCTGGTAAAGCTAAGCCACGACCAAGTTGCACACGTGCCTCCTGCCACCAGGGGCCCAAGCGGGATGTTTTCGGAGGTGCGGGCTAGTGCTGAACAAGGCCTGGATGAAGGAGGAACTCAGCTTTGTGATGAAGGGAGCGTGTTGGAGAACACCAGGGTACCTGGGCACGTGCTCAGGGACTTTAATAACTCTCTAGGGGAGAGAGATGCTGCCGCGGTTCAGTTTTGTCATCACTGTGGATTTCCCATCCGAATTTATGGACGCCTGGCCCCCTGCCAGCATGTCTTCTGCTGTGACTGTGCCTTGTCGCATGGGCAAACGGGAGAAAGGAGATGTCCCAGCTGTAAGGAACCTGTGCAGCAAGTAAATCTTTATTCACCGGATGCTCTCTCAGTGTAGCAGCGTCCAAGAAACCCTGCCTGCCCCCAGCCTCCAGTCTCAGAGGGGGTTCCTTTCCAAATACCAGTGCAATATGACCCATTGTGCCCCTGGATGTGGATGCTGACTTGGAAACGCTCCTCCTGTGCCATTCTGACCAAGACTTGAGAATTGAAGCCATAATAGCCTTGTTCCTCATCTCTTACATACCCAAGAAGAGAGGCCAATGCTGAAGGAGGTCTGCTCCAGCGTGAGAAATGCAACTCTGGCTCCTCCGCCATCAGTCTAGGGCCCCACCTATGAACAGAGGAAGAGCTGGGCTGTTGCCCTAACACTAGGGCACCCTGAGCTGTCGAGGGTGTAGGACGGATGTGCAGTGACACGGCTACGAAGACAATAAAGTTGGACTGCAGCAATCAGCCAACCTGCAGTCTCGCTGGCTGCCGAATCTCTCCTTTTCCATTTAACAGTCCCCACAGAGGCTTTGACTTTAGGATCTTGTTTTCAGGTCTAATGCAAGCAGACACTACAGCCGTTTCCCTGCCCTGCCGTTAAATAGTGAACTGCTTAAAGACAACTGTTTTTTAACATTGACTGAAGGCAGTGTACTATATGCATGTCCCTGCTGTTCCAAGGAATATTGTTGGGTTAAAAACATATTGGTTTTAGATTATTAAAACTGGGAGAATGGTTTCTTCACTCTGGTGTTTTATGTGCTCTGAGGAAAGCCCAGTACTCTTCCCTCTCTAGTCTTTCAAGTTCCAGGTGCCAGGGAGCTGCTGTCGGCCATTTCTGACTGTTTAAAGCCCGTTGATGGAAGCTTTTTTCTCTTGCTCTTGAATTTTGAAGTGTGTGTTAACACCTTGCTTTTAAGGCAGATGTCTGTAGAAAAAGTTGCCCCCTCCTGCTCTCACTGTCTCCTCCCTTTCTGCCCTGATAACACAAGTTACGTTCTTCCACTTGCAGGAAAACCAGTGGCTGGTTTGGGGTGTTCTTCTGTTTAATCGGTATAAATGGATTGAAAACCTCCCTTATTGTTTTCTCAGAATGTGAGGGCAGAGTCTTCCAGGTGCCTCCCACCTTCCCAATGTTGTGCATCGGGCTGCAGAGGTGTTTAGGAGCCCCTCACAGCCCTTTCGTCAGTGATGTTATTACATTCGCTTGTACAATCTTATCTTGTTACTTGCTATGGACAAGAGAGTCCTCTGTACTTCTTGTTCCTCCCACTGCTCAGTACTGTTGCACTGATCGAGCCTCTGTAAATCCTTGTTTCTGCTATTGCAGAGGTTTCTTCATGTACTGGTTTGTCTGGCTTCCTGAAATGAAGGCCTTGGACATCGTCATTACGCTCCCTCTCACTCCCATGCCTCACTTCCAAATAGCAGTACGTCAGAAGTCACTTTTAAATGTAGCTGAGTTCTGGCATTTGGTTGGGGTTGTTGTGGGATCGCTGTAGCACAGGGAGTCAGAAATGAGCTGATTTTCACACTCGTTAGGAAAAAAAATCTGCTTGGCTTCTCTTGGATGGGACACTGTTGCTGACTTCTGCGGGGGAATGTTATTTTGACTGCCCCTGTCTGTCTAAATCCTACCAGTTGTGTGAGCATATGCATCTTGCAAATCGCCTCCTCTCTTCCCTCGTGCAGATGCTCTGACAGTCAGCTGGCCCAGTCAAGAAAGCAAGTGGCCAAGAAAAGCACTTCCTTCCGTCCTGGCTCTGTGGGCTCTGGACAGTCATCACCTTCTTCACCTGTCCTAAGTGATACACCTCCGGTAGGAAGGACCAGTGCATCCCAGCAGCATCGGTAAGCAAAGCTTGTTCACACTTATGACAAATGCAGCAATATCCCTGCATCCTTGTGAGAGTTTGGGATGCTGGTACAGATTTGGGGCTTGTTTGGTTTAGTGCAGGTCTATTTTGTTATGGACTGACACCTTTATTTGCCAGTTTGTCATGTCCTGAGCATTTGTCGTCTTCTTACCTTGTTCTCCCTCCCACCCAACTGTTCATTACGTTTTGTTGGCAGCTTTTGCTTGGAGGGTCTCTTATCAGTTCTGACCAGAACTTATCCCAGTGGGACCCTGGCCAAAGCCTCTGATCCTGCTTGTTTTTAGAGGACTCATGTTGCTACAAGCTTTCCAGGGTCAGGGGGAAGCTGCTATTAACATAAATCTGCAGGTGGCTTTTCCACAGTGGTTGCTTTGTGGCAATCAATGCACAGCACAGAAGCTGTTAATCCCAGTTCTGAGACCACAACCAGCTTGCGCTTCTTTTTGCTTCCCTAGTTCTGATTTGGGTTTTTTTTTTGTGTTCTCTGCTGCTGGTAACACTCCCTTTGGGGCCTGCCCAGGCTTGCTCCTCAGGGATGTTGGGGTTTGTATCTAATTGGACTAAGCAGCAAAGCCAATGGGGTGTCCCAGTGTGTAACTAGCAGCTGCTTTGATAGGAATTAAGGGCCTAAAATCCCTTTACAGTTTGAGGAGAAAGCACCACTCTTCCTTAAGCTACAGTTGCTCAGTGTATCCCTTTGCCTGTAACAGGCTCTCCAGTGGCCAGGCAGGCAGTGGCACAGCACAGGCCTTCCACGGCATGATGGACCGCGTGCCCAACGAGCCCTCTTACCGAGCCCCCCTGGAGAAACTCTTCTACCTGCCACACGTCTGCAGCTACACCTGCCTGTCCCGCGTCCGTCCCATCCGCAGCGATCAGTACCGCAGCAAGAACCCCCTGCTCATCCCGCTGCTCTATGACTTCCGACGGATGACAGCCCGCCGACGGGTTAATCGCAAGATGGGCTTCCACGTCCTCTACAAGACGCCCTGTGGGCTGTGCCTGAGAACCATGCAGGAGATCGAACGCTACCTTTTTGAGACGGACTGCGACTTTCTGTTCCTGGAGATGTTCTGCCTGGACCCATATGTGCTGGTGGATCGCAAATTCCAGCCCTACAAACCCTACTACTACATCGCAGACATTACCAAGGGCAGGGAGGACGTGCCGCTGTCCTGTGTCAATGAGATCGATAACACCCCGCCTCCACAGGTGGCCTACAGCAAAGAACGCATCCCCGGCAAAGGGGTTTACATCAACACCAGCTGGGAGTTCCTCGTGGGCTGCGATTGCAAAGACGGCTGCAGAGACAAGTAGGTGACTCCTCATGTGTCGCTGAGCCTGGAGGGTGGGGGATGGCACCCTGCCTGCCCTGACAACAGCCCAAGGTGGATCTGCTCTGGACTCTAAGCCCACGGCAGCTCTGGTCGGTTGCAGGTTTGACTCCAAGTCAAGCCCTGTGTGCCCATCTCTGCATATACGCGTGCAAAAAGTTGTGATTTCTTTTTCTTTCTGCAAAACCAGTGTGTAAAACTAACTTCTGGGGCATGGGTGGGTTCTTCTGTGTGTCTCTCTAGATCGAAATGTGCCTGTCACCAGCTGACAGTCCAAGCAACTGGCTGCACCCCAGGTGGGCAGATAAACCCCAATTCAGGATACCAGCACAAAAGGCTGGAAGAATGCCTCCCAACAGGGTAAGTAAAGCTGCGTCTTCTCCTTCCGTTACAAATACCAGCCCCAGAAACTTGGCCTCCGATGCTATCAGAGAGGCAGTATTTCCCAGAGCTAAGTGCAGATACTGAGAACCTGCCTCTGTTCTTGATCCATCTGCTAATGTGTGGCCCAGGATCTCTGTGCATTACCGTAATACCTGGAAACTATGCTCTCCCTACTCTGCTGAGCTTTAAGTTGCTGCTGCAAGTCCCTTTGCATCATTACTGGTATAACACCAGGTCTTGGGATATTGCTTTATCAAGGAAGATGTCACTGTTCTTTCTTTCAGAGTTTACGAGTGTAACAAGAGGTGCAAGTGCAACATTAACATGTGCACCAACCGCTTGGTCCAACACGGGCTCCAAGTCCGCCTGCAGTTATTCAAGACGCAGAACAAAGGCTGGGGCATTCGCTGCCTCGATGATATTGCTAAAGGCTCTTTTGTCTGCATTTACGCAGGTAGGATCTCACCCTGCTGAAAGAGCAGGTAGAAGCCTCTTAGTTTTGACACAGGTGCTGTGAATGAAAAGCCTCTGTTGAGCCAGTGCTCTTCCCAGTGGTCACATATACTCACATATGAATCTGGTTTGTTTTGGTTAAGGGCGGGGGGAATAAGTATTTGAAAAGATCTGGTTGTGTCAAGCTTATGTCAGGCCTGAGATCTAGGCTTTGTTTATTGCAAAATGCAAAACCCAGCAGAATGGGTGTGAAGCTCTTCCTGTGCTCGTTAAGGGGACAGGAAAGTGAAGACTTAGATGGCAAACTTGCAGCACTTTGATTTCCTGATTGATGCCCCTCCCTTGCTCAACTCTGAAACAAGATGCTGCAGAAACCTGTGTGGCTGCAGTGCCAGTGTAAAGAGAACTGCTCGGATCCCCAAAGCTGTTTCTGCACACTGAGGGTGAATCAACACATACCTGCTTCCTGTTTACATCAAACCAGTCGCCGGGGCATCGGCACAAACCAATAAAATGCAGAAGTTGCGCAGCGTGGTTGCGTTAATTCTGAAATGAAACTAACCATGGGCATTGCCTGAGTTCTGGTGCCCTGGTTTCTTGCCCTTAATATTGCCTCTGCGCTACACCCTCACCTCTAGCCCTTCAGAGGAAAAGCAGTCACCCTATTTGAATTGCTCTTTAAAGATTTCCTTGCTGGAAGCCTAGATGTTAGCAAGGGCCTGCTTTAGATCGGCCACCTGCTTCAGGTTTTCATTACCTCGAGTATCAGGGCAATACGTTGCCCTTTCCCAGCCCAGCTTTGGAATAAGTTGGTGTCAGTCCTGTTTGCTCTTCAAGGAGCCTTTGGGGAGGATAAAATTTATGGGATAGGAATGTCATCACGGAAAACTCACACTTAGTTTTCTATTCCCCACCCCCAGGGAAAATCCTCACGGATGACTTTGCCGACAAAGAGGGGTTAGAGATGGGTGACGAGTATTTTGCAAACCTGGATCACATTGAGAGCGTGGAGAACTTCAAGGAGGGCTACGAGAGCGATGCAAAATGCTCTTCTGACAGCAGTGGGGTGGACCTCAAGGACGAAGAGGAGGACAACACAGGCACTGAGGAGCAGGAGGAGTCCAACGAGGACAGCTCTGACGACAACTTCTGCAAGGACGAGGACTTCAGCACCAGCTCAGTATGGCGCAGCTATGCCACGCGACGGCAGACCCGGGGCCAGAAGGAGAATGGGCTGTCGGAGACAGCCTCCAAGGACTCAGGGCTCACCCGGCAAATCAGCCACGATGAGACGGCAGTGGCTGCCTCCTGTAAGCTGCCGGTGTCGGAGGAGACCTCCAAGAACAAAGTGGCCTCGTGGCTGAGCTCCAACAGCATGTCTGACAGTTTCCAGGACAATGACAGTGCCTCCTCCTTCAAGATGAGCGAAAGCGGCGAAGCCAAGGCCAGCAAAACGGAGCTCCCTGGTGAGAGAGAGAAAGCCTGTGCTGCTGCCCTGGGTGACCTGGATGGAGAGTCAAAGGCATTGAAGAAAGATGTAAGGGAGGACTGTGGGATTGGGAGATGAGTATTGCCCCCTGCCCTGGGGGTGTGGATGAGGAAACAGAGACACAGAGATGTTCCTCAGCTGTGCTCTTGCTCGAATGGCTTTTCTACCCATACAACACAACTAGGCGGACCGTGGTGCTGTTTGGTGTCCCCTTGCCCTGCTTACTTGGCCTTTGCCCACTGTGGCGGGGTAGGGAGGTGCCTTTCCCCTTGCCAAGGGGAGTTGTGGCACAAGAGGCTACAAAGAAGTTGCTCAGCATGAGCCAAGCTAAAATCCCTCCTGCCCTGGGCACTATGTGCCTGTGCAGCCCTGAGAGAGGGAGCCACCGCCTGCCGGGGTACCTGCAGTGGTGTGGAGAGGGCTCAGACGGGGCTGGGGACAGCAGGGAGATGGAGGTGGTCTCTGTCCACCCCCTGCTCTGGAGAGGGGACTCAGAGACCCACTGTGTGGGTTGTGGAGGGTGGGAGACCTGTGGTCATAACTTGGCCCTTCTGGAGCACCCCCTGGACTGGGTGTCACACTGAGTGGTGGGGACAGCTGGCTTCTCACTCCTGGGCTGGTGTCTGGGGAGTGTTTCCACAGAAGCGCTGAAAGTGCTCCAAAAGGGAGAGATTTTAATCTCCTGTACTTTTCCCCTCTGCAGGAACCTGAAGATCCAACCAAAATTCCTGGGTAAGGTTCCTTAAATTATACTTTCCTGCTTTTTATTTCCAAATATTGTTCTGAATGAATTGCTGCAACTCTAGGGCTGCCCCTCAACTCTATTAATACCACTGCCAGAGTAAACTGAGAGGTTGGGAGGGTTTGGGCTGTGCCCCAATGGCAAATTAAACGGAATTGATGGCAGTCTTGTCCAGCTCTCAGCTTTCCTCTGTCTCTGCCTGGCCTGCGGACAATCTCCCTGGAGATGCAAGCGTGACCCGCTCTCGTCCTCACCCCACAGGCTAAGCGACTTGGGAAGGATGTATGGCTACAACCCGAGCCCTCCCAAACTGGAAGGGATCCGCAGGCCGACGAGCAAGACCGCCCTGCTGCAGAGCAGACGGCATTCTCTCGCCCCGCAGCCCACCACAGATGTAAGCAGTGATCCTTCGGGCTTCAGACATGAGCTGGGAGGGGTGGGCCTGGCTCTGCCTCAACTCCAAACTGGTTTGATGAAGACCTTGAACCTTACTTTGGGTTGTTTCTATGCCACTTTCATTCCCAGTTGAGCACCAGCACAGAGCTTGTGGTTTGTAGTTGTGATTTCGTGGGGGGCAGTTGATTTCCTTCAGACAGTGGGGGTCTTTCATGGTTCTGAAAGCCCAAAAAAAAGAGGACAGCATGGGGTTTGGGCCATGTGTTTATAATGAGATGTAGCACCTTGCTTCACATACCAGCACACCAGGCACCCATTGCTCAGCAGAGCCAGGTCTAGGAAGCTATCCTGGGGGACGGTCTTTGGTTTTTGGGATCTTCTCCCTTCCTTGCGAAACCCAGAGCACCTAATGGTGCAGGCTCATGAGTCTCTGGCAGTCTGGGTGCTGCAGGACTAACCAGCCCCCTGAAACCCCACTGCTGTTTCAGACATTGGCCTGCGAGATGGAATTTCTGTCCAGTTCCAGCTCTGATCGCAGTGTCCACAGGTGTGATTCACTTCAAAAGGGCTTCCTGGGGGACAGAGGTTGTCTGCTAGAAGAGAGCAAAATACTACTGGGGAAAAAGGGACCCCTGAACATTGCTTGGAGAGCGATGAAGCAATGCTCTCCCCTGACCCAAGCTGCACTCAGGAGCTGTTAATGCCTTTCCGCAGGATGTGCTGACCCTGTCGAGCAGCACGGACAGCGAGGGGGAGAATGGCCAGGCAGTGGCAGGGCAGGCCCAGGGCACCACCAACGACAGTGATGACATCCAGACCATTTCCTCAGGCTCCGAGGAGGAGGAAGGGGATGACAAGAAAAACCCCTCGTCTGGGTCAGGTGAGGACAGCTGCTGGGGGAGGAACAAGGGCTGAAGGTGGAAAGTACAGAGGTACAGCAAGAAATTTTGGCCAGAAACCACCAAGAAGGGCTGATGAGGACATAGCAGCTGTGAACACGGTGCATCCTGCTCCAGGCACCTCTGAGCTTTGCCTAAGAACCAAGGTCTGAAGCTTCCCCAAGTGCTGTTTGAGACATAACTGCAAAACCCAGTCCTCAAGTACTAGAGATTTGTGGGTAGCTAAAAAAAAAAAAAGAACTGTAAGGCTTATTATGGTGGGTCTCCAGGCTTCGCTGGGTCGAGCAGAGAGCTGGAATATTCCCAGGAGCCATCCCAGGGTGGTATTTTAGAGCTGAGCTGCGTCCCTAAGGGGTTTATTACCCCTGCATGAAAGAACAGAACATCGTGGGGCAGCAGCACTACTTGGGGGGTTCCTCTCCTGGAAGATGCAGAGAGAACGCAGCAGTGTTTGCTCCTCTCTTGTGGCAGGTCCTGTGAAGAGGCAGGTGGCAGTGAAATCCACCCGAGGCTTTGCCCTGAAATCCACTCACGGGATCGCCATCAAATCGACCAACATGGCAGCAGCCGACAAGGGCGAGAGCGCACCTGTCCGCAGAACCACCCGCCAGTTCTACGATGGAGAGGAGTCCTGTTATATCATCGATGCCAAGCTGGAAGGGAACCTGGGCCGATACCTCAACGTGAGTCACTGCCCTTGGCAGGGGATGAAAGGGGAATGGCCCTTGGCAGCTGAGAAGAAAAGGACATATTTGGGGTGACCTATCCTTTCAGCGGGCCTGTTCCTCCCCAAGACTAGATAAATACAGTAAAAAAAGGGGGAAAAGAGCAGGACAGGGAGGATGATCCACTCCCCCGAGTGAAATAGGGCAGCTGCTCTGGCCCCATGACATGTGGTAAGCAGGATGATGGCTAAGTCAGTCCTTCCAGTGACCGTTACCTTTATAAGCGTGGATCTTATGACTCATCCCTGGTTGTGCAGGCAGGGGAGGGAGTGTGTCCTGTTTCAGCAGGCTTACGCTGGATGCAGCGGACAAATCAGGAATGGTGCTTGTTCATAAAGGCTTGTGTTTACTGCTGGCTGGTTTGCATCCCTCCCCACGCGGGAACTTGCTTACTGTGTTGGTCTCCATTCGCCTTACAGCACAGCTGCATTCCTAACCTCTTCGTGCAGAACGTTTTTGTGGACACGCACGATCTCCGCTTCCCCTGGGTCGCCTTCTTTGCCAGCAAGTGAGTCCTGGTGCACTTGGGGAAGGGCTGCCCGTTCACGGGGCTTGGTTGGACCCAGCTCCCTGGTCCGGGGCTGCGCAACTGGTGAGGGCTGGGCGTTTCCTACTCCTGGTAACCTCAGTCCCCGGTTTCACACCAGCCTGAGCGGGGAGAAACTTGGAGATGAGTTGGGTGAGGACCTCTCTTCTGTGCTGGAGATTCTGGTGCAATTTGCACCAGTTTTAGACCTTTCCGAAGGGGAGAGCTAAGCACAGAGCAGCCGGCTGCCCAGCTTGTTCGAGTCGCAAACCTTGCAGGCAGCAAGGGGCAGTGGTGAATCCCTGCCACGTGCCTCTTGGGCACCGCAAGTGTGGCGTCTCCTCTGTGAAGCCCCACGGGAGTGATTCATCAGGGAACTTTGTCCCTTTGCTCACTGTGGAGCCACAGGCAGCTGCACTGGCTGCTCCACCCTTGCCCCAGGGGAAGCTGGACTGTGCTGCCCTATCCAGAGAGGTCATAAGTAAGTGTTGCTCTCTGCAGGCAGGAGGGCCAACTTATCCTCCTTTTCACAATGGCCTCTTCTCCCAGCCCATGCTTTCTTTTTTACTTCCCAGGAGGATACGAGCCGGCACAGAGCTGACGTGGGATTACAACTACGAAGTGGGCAGCGTGGAAGGCAAACAGCTGCTGTGCTGCTGCGGGGCTGTTGAGTGCCGAGGACGGCTGCTGTGAGCCCACCCACACGATGCTCCTACCGGCTCCTTCTTGACCACAGGCTTGGTGCTGACTTTCCCTTTGTGAGGGTAAAGTTTCTTCTCAAGAGGTGGTTGTTTAATAGTAACCGTTACAAAGCTGAGCACAGTGGCTTTGAGATCTCCCAGTCACTTGAAAATTACAGCGGCAGATGGACATGGAACAGAAATGTAACCTGCCACATGTGACGGCTGCAGTGGGGGTATGATCCCCAAACCTGATGCTGTGAGCTTTGCTTCTCTCCCTCAGCGCTGCCGGAAAGGCCGTTAGCCAAGCTGCTACGTGCCTGAGCCCTTGACAAGCAGCTGTTCCTGCTCTCTTCCAGCTCTCCACCAAATTTAAGACACAAAGCCCTGGGCATTGCTGCCGGTTTTCCAGCAGGAAATACTTCACCAAGACTCCAGGGAAGTGCTTCACAGTTGGGACTGAGCCATTGATGTCCCTGCAGCCTTGGGATGGGACTGGGAGGGAGCAAGGGTGGTGGAGGCAAATCCAGATCGGTCCACTCATACTGGGCTTATAGCAGTGACATAAATTTAAATGGGGAAAAAAAAACAAAACAGTCTTCAACTGTGATATGTTGTAAAGAATCTTTTCATTGTTAAAAAGCAATAAAGTATGTTTTTCTATAAAAAAAAGGAAAAAAAATGCCCTAAACTTTAGACACAGCAAAAACCCCTGAAAGAGCAGGATTTAACCACTTCCTTCATCCTTGTTTCCATGGGGCTTGCAGGAAAACTGCCAGAGGCAGATGGGCCCAGGCAGGTTAAGATGTGCAGTGGCGCAGGGAGGGCAACAAGCTCCCACAGGCATTTTCACCTTTCCTTCCTTCTAGCAAAACAAATACTCACAAAATCCTCCACTTGTTAAAGAGAAGCTGGTTGAACTTCCCTTGCTAGGTAGGCAGATTTGATGGCAGTTGCCTTCTCCCACCCTCCTAGGATCTAACCATAGGCTCAAAATAGAGTTTGGCTTAAAATATGGCACTGAATTGCAGTTGAGACAGCCTTGAACTTGACTCAATTAAACCAAACTTGATTTGGGCACCTGCAGATGGGGGCAGGGAAGGGCAGAGCTGCTGCAGGCAGCCAGGGAGGGTGGAGCTGCTGCCTGGTCTGGCTCCCAGACATGGCACAAACCAACTAGCGATGCTACAAGTAAAGCTCGCTCTTTCCCCCCCCGCCTCCCTGGCAGTAATGCACAATTTCAAGCATTGGGGTTTGTTTTTTTTTTTTCTCTCTGTGAACAGGGGCTAAAAGAGGCAGGTTTTTTTAGAAATTGGAATCAAACTTCCCCTCACCTGCCAGCTGAAATGCAAAACCCCAGTCTGGGGGAGAGCTGGAGCAGCAAAAAGCAGGATCCAGCCACCACCCCCATCCCTCAGGCACCCAAACCAACCATGCAACAGCACTCACACAAGGGAGGCTTTTTTTTTTTTTTTCCATGCTAAACAACCTTTTTTTCCCCCTTAAAAACTTTTCTAGGGCCTCTGCGAGCTCCAGTTCCATCCTCAGCATCCACCTGAATAGCAGCTTTGTCATCCTAGCAGGGTGAGGAGGGTGGCTGCTCCTCTAGCAGCAGGGCCAGGGCTCCTCAGGCGACTGAAGCCCACACCCCAGGCTGGTTTTTGAAGACATGGAGAGCTTTCGGGGGGGAAAAAAAATTATTAAAATTCTCCAATTTGGCCACTTTTTTAGCACTGCCTAAATGAAAACTAAAAGGGGCAGTGACCCCCAAACCCCTGCCAGGGCTAGGGCCACTGTGCCAGCCACAGAAGATGCCCAAGCCCTTTATTTTTTACACCAATTTTTTTTTTTTAAACTTTTAATATATTTAACCTTTTATTTTTTTTAAAAAACAAAAACAACAAAACACATTTTGGTCTGACATTGGTTAATGGTCCTTTTCCCCCACCCCTCCGCCCTGGGAGGACTCGCTGCATCCCAGGTGGATGCAGGAAGCAGAGCCAAGCCTGGCTCCTTCTGTCTTCCAAATAAATAGAAACAAAAAAAAAAAAAAATCAGATGCAAATTTGTCCTGTTACAGCTGGGGAAGGGACCGGGAGAGTCCACAGAGAGGGAGAGACTTGAAACCCATTTACAGAAGAGAAATGAGGGGATTAAACTTCTCCGTGAGACACTAGTAGTGACTAAACCCTGCAGCTTCCTTCCCCGGAGTACTTCCATAGTGTCATCTCATCATTCAGCCACTAAAACACCCAGGACTTCATCCACTCCTCCCTCCTAGCCCTCTGAGAGCGGTGGAGCAGGGACTGCGCCGGCTTTTCCACCGCCCTCCCTTGCTCGGTGCCGGCAGCGAAGCCAGACCCGGGTCGGGGAAAGGGCTTTTTCCCGGTGTTTGAAGAGGCAACTGCAGGATGTGCTCCCCTCCGGCAAGGGGATGGTTGGAAAAAGGGGGGAATAACGCAGGGCTGGAGCCCAGCGAGGGGTTAGAGCCAAGCTCTCTGGCCACAGTGGATCCAAGGGGGCTGTGAGGAGGGGAATGAGCCATCCCAGAGGGATGCTGGCGGGAGCCATCCTCGCTCTGCCTCTCCCAGGGCACCGCGGTGGATTAAGGCAGCAGGTGAAAGGCAGAAAGGGCACCAACGGTGAGCGTGAGGTGGAGAAGCAGCAACCGTTGCCACCCCCGGAGCTGTGGCTCCTCTCCGGAGGAGGCGACAGAGGGGGTTGGGGGCTGAGACAGGCTCTCTGAGGTCCCGGTTTGCTCCGCTGGACCGGGGAGGGGAGAGGATGGAGGGGACGGGGACCTTGGCGCTACGCGAGGGTGGCATCGGTGGGATTTGTCATCTCACTGGTTTGGCCGGCGGGGCCCCCGGCCACCCCTGCGAGCGCAGACAGGGCAAGGGTGCTCAGTCGGTTTTGCGGTGGTTGTTGTTGAGGACAGGGTGGCCGTTGGAGAGGGGCCCGTTCTTCGCCGCCTCCTCCTCCTCCTCCGAGTTGTCCGTCTCTTCACGGTCGCTCCTCTCGTCCTCCACCACCTATGGCGGGAGAGGGAAAGCCGGGGAGCTTGGTCAGTGGCACCCCATTTTCCTGCCGTGCCTCAGTTTCCCCCATCACAACCACTAAGGTCTCCTCCCCGCCAAGGACTCTCCAGGACTCGGGGAGCCAAGTGCAGTCCGGCTTCATGGTTTGGGGGTCTCCCCTGCAAACCCTCCACCTTGCTCCCGGGGCACACCCGCACCCTCCATCCACCCCAAGCCGCATCGGCCAGGTCCAGATACAGCCCCTTCACCCCGCACCAGTGTCACCCTGTGGGAGTGGGAGCCCTGAGCCATCCCCAGGCCCCCGCTTGCCTTTCCAGTTATGAACTTCTGGGCCATGCGGATGATGAGGTAGGCCCAGAAGATGTGCAGCGACTGCAGCACCACCATCATGAAATTGAAAAAGTAGTAGCCGAAGAAGGCAGGGTAAAGATCCAGCGGATAAACCACCGTGCAGTGCATGATCCTGCCGGGAGAAGCAGCTCTGTTACGGGCAGGGACCAGCACCCCCACCCCCAGTGGGTCTCCCCAACCCATGCCTCAGTTTCCCCACCCATTCACCGGTGACTGGCACTCACCAAAAGGGCAGGATGATCAGGCGGGTGACAATGAAGACAGCGGCAAAGACGATGAAGATGTTGTTGCAGGTGTTTCTCCAGCCAGCGTAGTTAAACATCTTGGCGGACTGTGGGGGCAGAGAGGGGGTGAGTCAGGGAGGGGATGCGGGACATGGCTGTGGCGATGTGGAGAGGGATGTACCTCCAGCAGATAGTCCGACGAGTCATGCAGAGCCATGATGAGCGTCCCTGCACGGATGTAGTTGGCGAACCAGGAGAAGCTGATGAGGATGATGGTGGCGACATGGTGGATGATTTGCTCTTTGAAGTCCTGCGCCCAGGAAAGGGGGAGCTGGGGGTTACAGCAGCCTGGCTCCGACGCCCAGCCCCCTACCATCCCTCTCACCTCCAAGATCGCCCCTCCATGGCCCCAGGTCCTCCCAGCCCACCAGTCCCTAATGCCCACCACGAGGGTAAAGAAAACTGTCCCCGTGTCTGCCACCCCTGTCCCCAGAGAGTCCCACTGTTGCAGCTCACCTTGCGCTTAACATCAGAGGCGATGCTGAAGAGCAGGGACCAGTAGAAGGAGAGCTCGATCATGTAGTACCAGTACTGGGAGGGCAGCATGCTCTGAAATCCAAGAGACATGTTGGAGGGGATCCTCCACGTGCCCTGGGCGTGTTTGGTCACCTTCCGTGGGCACCAGCTAGACCCACAGGTGTCCTGGGGACCCTTCTGCACCTCATGGCATGCAAACCCCTTCTCCGTGCATCAGTCAAACCCACACGAGTGCCAGAGACACTGTGCAACCCTGGAGAGACCCTCCCACACCCCCAGGGCCTCCAGTTCCCATCTCTGATTGCCCAGGCAGCTCCTGGGGGTAGGAAGGGCCGTGGGACGGTGGCTGGGATGGGATTAGGCGCTCACCTGGATGGGGTATCCCTTCCACACCTCCCGGAGGTCGTAGAACCAGGGTTTCTGTGGGATGCAGGGCGGGGAGAGAAACAGAGAGGTGTTAAAGAGGGCCGGGGGGGTCAACAGGGTCGCACATGCGCTGGGAGGGGGGGCCAATACTTACATCCACTATGACAGCCATGCCAGCAATGAAAGCAATAAGGTAAAACGTGAATCGCCAACTGGAAAAAGGAAGCAGACGGTCCTCAGACGGGCACCGGGGCAAGGGAGGGAGAAGGACGGACCCACCAGCCCCATATTCCCCCCTCCGAGGGCAGCTCCCAGCCAAGTGGGTGCCCCCACAGCCCCATCCAGTGCAGGGATGTGGCCCACAGGGTGACGGTGACACCCAGTGCAGGGGTCTCACCTGGCCTCCCTGAACTTCTTGAGCAGGCTGGGCCGGTCTTGGTTGCGGCGGCGACGAAACCAGCGCTCCACCTGCCGCACCGTGCAGCCGCTCTTCTTCGAAAGCATCTCCACATCGGCCTGGGGACAGCAGGGACATCACCACCGTGCCACAGGGCCCTGGCTCTGCCACTTGCCCCCCCACCCAGCCACGACAAGCCCCTTTTGGGGACACCCCTCCCCTCACCTGCTTGGGGTGTTTGGTGGTGGCAGCATAAAATTTCTCCAGCACGGCATTAGGGGTGGCTTTTAACCTGATCTTCTCCTTGACGTTCAGTAGCCCAGCCAGTGGGGTGGCCACGTACCTGGGGAAGGAGTAGAGGGACAGAAAATGTCCCCATTTCTGTGTCACCTGGCTGATATGGCCCCAACGAAGCCACTCAGGGACCCGCAGCCACTCGGTGCCTCAGTTTCCCCATCCCGCTGCCGCTTCTCCAAGGTGGGTTTTACCATAGGGGTCTTCCCCCAGGTCCCTCTGTCACCCCAGGGTTGGGGGACCAGCCCCCCACAAAGCAGCAGGGCCGTATCCACCCTGGCGAAGGGTGCCTCCCCCTTCTCCTGCCATCCCAACAAAGCCCCGTCTGTTCCTGGCCTCGGCTCGCCATTGTTTGCCCAACAAATCGCTCCTTAAACGCCGGGGCCAGCGGCCGACCGTGCCGTGATAAGGGCAGTGGAGGATGCACAAAGCCGGGTTTGTGTAGGGCCACTGGGGGCAGGTCCACAGCCCTAAATGTGGTCTGGGGTGGGGGGGGTGGACCCCTGGGGTGCCACAGCCGCCACCCCCCCAACCAGGCTGAGGACAGGGTAACACATCCAGGGGTTCATCACAGCATGTCCCCAGCCCCACGCACAGCCCCCAAGGTGCAGGGGGAGCTGGATCATGGTCCCCCCCATGCCAGGGAAGGGACTCACGTCTCAAAGAGGTGCCGGATGATGAGGAAAAGGAAGGCCAAGGGGAGGGTGATGTAGAGATCAGAGGCTTTGGCATAGACTCGTCCATCCCGGTCCTCCAGGTCGGCCCAGGTGAGGTTTGCCGGGAGCCAGAGCCGTTCCCACCAAAAATAGCTGTACAAGGTCTGAAACATGCTGGGGGAGGGAAGGAAAACAGAGAGCGGTGGTGAGGAAGGGGCTGTGGCCAGCAAGGATCAGGGAGGGGTCCCTGCTCGCAGCTGGTCACGTCTCCCTCTGGCCAATGCCGCCGGCACAGTGTGCAATGCCCCGGCTGGACCTGGTGCCCCAAGCCCCACCTCGGCTCCCAGTGGAGCCCCCAGCCCAGCCACCCACCGGGGAGGGTCCACAGACAGACTGGTGAAATCCCACTCGTGCCACACAGAGCGGCCGGGCGCTCAGCTCCAGCAGAGAGGGACTTTGCTCCCTGCAGCGGAGAGGTCAGCGGGTGATGATTAACCGAGGCCAGCTCTCGCTTCCAAGCAGCAGGATGGATCCTCGGTGGGAGGGAGAAACCGGGTTCCCGGTCTCCGGGACTTCCCCACCCTGGTTCCCTGATGGCATCACACAGCATGGCATCAGCCAGGGACGGGCACAACCCCGGGATCACAGCGGGATAAAGAGGAGGGGGGGAAGCACCCTGACATGGTTTCTCTTCTGAGCGCTGTGTCCGCATCCCAGGGCTGATCCCGGGCACACAGCCCAATGCCGGCAGGGGGAAACCGAGGCATGGAGCCCACTGCCACCCCTTGGCTGGTCAACCAGACCAAGGCAGCTGTGCGGTGCAGGATTAGGGATTTGCCAGTGGCACAATGAGCACCTTTGTGCCTTAAAAAGGTTCCCGATGGGCACCATGGCAGGCACAGGGAGGAAGAAGCAGCCCAGCACTGTCACCATCACCGTCACTGCGTGGGGAAGCCGTCCCAGCCGTGGGGTCAGTGCATCCCAGCTGTTCCTTCCCTTCCACATTGGCACCTCCTGGCATCGGGCAAAAGCCAGTTTCCCCCCCTGTCCCCACCATGAGAAGCTGAGCCCGGGCTCCATGGGGCTGGGATGGGGGGCGGGTCCCCATCCCCTGGGAGGCAAATCCCCAATGCAGAGCAGAAATTTAGGCAAAGGACAAGCCAGCTTCGCTCCAGCGGAGGGTGGAAAGAAGAATCGCCAGGACCAGTTTTGCAAGCCAAGGCGGGAGTGTGCCCCGATTCCCGATTCCCGCTTAACCGGGACGGGATGGCCATGCCGCACACGGAAGGCAGGCAGGTAACGGGCACAGCAGGCAGGGCAGGCCGGCGGCGCGTGGGAGGACTCGGGGTGAGGCCCCGGTCAGGGTTGGCAGCATCTTCTCCCCCGGGAAAACCGGCACACCGGGGCCCTGCTGATGTACCATGGAGGGAGAGGAGCTGAAACCAGGTGCCACGGAGCCGGGGTGGGGGCCTGGTAATGTCAGCCGGGACCCCCCCGAGAGGATTTTAGGAGAGATCCTGCTGGAAAGTGAGAAAATCCTGAAATTTTTAGGTTACGGAAGAAAAAAACGGGGCCGGGAGCATCGCTGGGCACCGAATCCCAGCCAGGACCCTGCACCGGGGGCTCCTGGGGTGTCGTGTCCTCCCCGGTTGGGGGGGGCCGCACCCCAGTCCCACTGGGGACGAAGCCCGGGCCTCGCAGCGGGCCGGGCGG
>JANXJC010000091.1:10688868-10699554 GCA_027564655.1 Leptodon cayanensis | reverse complement strand
GGCTTGGGGTGCATGGGGCCTTGGGTGCTCAGGGTGCCCGGGGACTGGGGGTGTAGGGGGGAGCAGGGTGCAGGGGGACTGAGTGCCCAGGACAGTGGGGTGCGGGGAGGAGCAGGGTGCCCAGGAAAGCGGGGTGCAGGGGGGGAAGCAGGGTGCATGGGGACTGCGTGCCCGAGGGAGCAAGGAGAGTGAGTGCTCAGGGGAGCGGGGTGCTCAGGGACTGGGGTGCGGAGTGGGGGGGAGCAGGGTGCAGGGGGGAGTGGGGTGCACAGAGGACCAAGGCCCCTGAGTAGGGTGCACCCATCTCCCCTGGAGAGAGGAGCTGGTGGTGTGCTGCCCCTCGGCCACACGACAGCCCAGGCTGGGGTGGCACAGCTGGCACCGGGGACACCCCAAGCCATTTCCACGGCTGGGGGCTCCCCAGCACCCCCCCCCCCCCCCTGCAGCCTCGTCCCTGGTATCGCAGCACACGGGTGCAGGTCTCCCAACTGGCAGTTATGCCGTAGGCGGCTCTCAGTTGTTTACTTCCTCGGCTTGTACTGAATAAATGAGCGAATCTGGGTTATGGCATGAAATAATTGACACCAAAAAAGGGCCTGGAGACAGGGCGGCTCCCTGGAGCGGGACAGGATGGGTGCCAGCAGCCGGGGATGGGGGTTTGTGGGGTGACGTTTTTTTCTTGCTGCTGCAGGCAAGAAAAAAAGGGATGAAACGTAATGTTTTGGGGGACAGCCAGCCCCAAACTCACCATCTCTGGAAAACCCACTTTGGACTGGGTTTAAAATACTGAAGGGTCCTACGGCTGTGACGGTGTCCCCCGGGGCAGGAGGGTCCTTGTCCCTGCTGCCACGATTGCTTGTGGCCAAGTTTTCCCAGGGCCCTGATGCATCTGTTTTTGCACACGTGCCCCAAAAATGTAAGGCTTTTGTGCCAGAAATGGATCCCGGCCAGGTCTCGTCCCAAGAGCGCCAGGCCAGTTGGTGCCTCAGGGATGCCAGGAGGCAGTTTACTGCCAGTGGTGGCTGGGAGATGAGTGCCAGCGGGTGGCATCTGTGGGTGACATCCATAACAAGTGGCTCCGGGGACACTGGCATGTCCCCTCGAGGGCAGCAAAGGGGAAGGGACTGGCCTGGGGGTCTTTGGAGGACAGGGATGCGTTGCTGCCGTGCCTGATGCCTCCTACCCTGGCAGGAGCATGTCCAGCGTCACCAGGAGATCCACGTGGTGATGGGCAACGAGGCCTGTGACCTGGACTCCACCGTCTCAGCCCTGGCTCTGGCTTATTTCCTGGCGAAGGTGAGGCTTGTCCGCTGGCCTGGGGACAAACGGTGGCTTGGGGGCTGCCTCACCGGTTGTCACCCCCCTGCCGCAGACCTCCCCGGCTCCCAAAGCTGCTTTCATCCCAGTCCTGAACATCCCTCGTGCTGACTTCGCCCTCCGGACGGAGACGACATTCCTGCTGCAGGAGCAGGGCATCCCCGCCACCTCCCTCATCTTTCGGGATGAGATTGACCTGGGGGGGCTGCACCACGCCGGGCTGCTCTCCCTGACCCTGGTCGATCACCACATGCTGCCTGGGTGAGCTGGGGATGGGGGGACGTGGGGACAACCGGGGCCACCCACCAGAAGCCTCGCTTTTTCCTCACTTGATTTTGGCCCAGGGTGGATAAAACCTTTCCCTTTCCGGGGTGTTTTTAGGGTAGGAGGAGAGGAACAAAGGGGGTTTCCAGGCTCTGCTGGGGGTGATGCATTGCAGCTGCACCCCGGGGCTGTGTGGGGGGTCTCACCCTCCCCGTCTTGCCCGCCAGCGCCGACACAGCCCTGGAAGAGGCTGTGGTGGAGATCTTCGATCACAGGCCATTGGAACGGGACCAAGCTCCTGGCTGCCAGGTGACAGCAGAGCTGGTGGGCTCCTGTGCCACGCTGGTGACGGAACGGATCGCCCAAGGTCCCCCAGGCGTGCTGGACAGAACCACAGCCGCGCTGCTGCATGGTGAGGACAGGTGGCCCTCACTGAGCCCAATCTGATGGGGATGGTGATGACTGATGGCCCCCAGTTGTTCCCCCCAGGCACCATCTTGCTGGACTGCGTGAACCTGAGCCCGGCTGCTGGCAAGGTGACCCCCAGGGACATGGCGTGTGTCTCCCTGCTTGAGGCGAGGTTCCCCGAGCTGCCGGCCCGCGATGCTGTCTTCAAAGCCCTGCAAGCAGCCAAATTTGATGTCTCAGGTCCGCGTGCCAGGGTCTGGCTGGGAGGAGGTCCTAGGACAGACCCCTCTCCTTGGGGACAAGGATGTGTCCCTGGGGCTCACACTCGGCCCCTCTCCTCTCCCAGGGCTGACGACAGAGCAGATGCTACGGAAGGACCTCAAAGTCCTCTCCAGTGATGAGCTGGTCCTCGCTGTCAGCGCCATCTACGTGGACTTGGAGGTGAGGCTCAGCGGAGGGGGAAACTGAGGCAGGGGGTGGCACAATGGGGACACCGGCGTGACGCTGGCATCTCTCCCCATCCAGACCTTCCTGCGCCGGCCTGGCTTTCTGCAGGACCTGGATGCTTTCTGCCAAGCTCAGGGCTACACAGGGTTGGTGGCTATGACGATCTCTTTTAAGGAGCGCAACGAGCCCTCCCGGCAGCTCGTGGTCTACAGCCGGTGTGAGACTCTCCGCAGCGTGGTGAGTGGGGGGACCGGGTGCTCCATGGCACAGGGGTCTGGGGTAGGAGCCAGGCAGTTTTCAGCTGCGGTTCGCCCCAAAAGCCCCCGATTTTGGGAGTGCTGGTGAGTCCCAGCAGCCGCACTGCCTCCCTCGCAGGTGTGCCGGGCGCTGGAGGAGGCGACGACGCCGTCCCTGCACCTCCAGCCCCTCCCGAGCCCCTGGTCCTGTGTGGGTGCCTATGCCCAGGGCAACGCTTTGGCATCGCGGAAGAAGGTCCTGCCCATCCTGCGGGCAGCTCTGGGGGGCCCAGGAGCTGCTGGGGGGCCGGAGGAGGAGGTGGTCCCGCCGCCCACCCCCATGAACAGCCTGGTGGAGGAATGTCCGCTGGCACAGGCCGTGCCCCCCCTCTGCCCCCAGGATGTCCTGGAGCGGGTCAGCCGCATTGCCGCTGGGCAGCCCCCCAGCTCCCCGAAATGAGAGCAGGCGCCCAGCGGCTTTTGGGGGCTGTACGAGGAGGTGAGGTCCCTGGGCAGGTCCTGGTGGGGTGCCCAGGCATGGCGGGGTGGCAGCCACCTTCGTTAGAGCTTCGCTCCCCGCTGGAGATGGGTCCTCGTTGCAGTTTGCCCCCCTTCTGATGGGCTCCCCCCACCCCAACGGCCCCGCTGGGGTTTGGTCCCCCAGGGTGTGTTTTTGGGGACCCCGTGGGCAGCGGGGCTGGAGCAGCACTCATCGCACCCACTTAATGAAGGCGCTGGGGGGGTTAATGAGTTCTTGCCGTTCTTCCTCCCTTGGGGGGGGCTGCGGGGTCCCTGGACGGTGGGTCTGGATGGTGGGTCTGGATGCGCAGCCAGCCCGGGACTGTCACCAATGTGCTCCAAGGATTAAATTTCCCTCTTTTCTTCCACTTTTGGCTCTCGACTCTTCTTCCGGGATGGGTCCTGCGCTGCCCTGCTCACCCTCGGGGTGCCGAGCATGGCCCCTGCCCTCCCTGCGGGCATCCTGGGGGACGAACCCCCTCTTTTCCGGGGGTGCAAACTCCCCTGCCAATGCCCCCCCCCGGGTCAGAGGAGCATTTTGGGGCTCCGTAGCATGGACAGGGAATGGGGGGTGGCTCAGTGTGACCGAACCTCCAAATCCAGCCCAGCTGGGAGGAAACCGGTTGTGCCACGATGAGCCCTGGCCTCTGCCGGCTGTGAATGCGGCCAAACCAGTTTGGATGAGCCACCGGAGCCCTTCACTGGTGGGGAGCCACAGAGTGAGAGGCTTCCCAGAAAGGTGAGCAACCTCAGTGCGGGGAGTCTCTGAAGACTTGTAGAGGGTTGAGCAGGACTGCGATGGGGGGTCCCCGGAGAGCGTCCGTGCCGTCTCCCTGCGGCTGGGTGCACCCATTCACATTAGCTTTAGGTTTGGAAATGGCTGGGAGAAACGGGAAATGGGAGCAATTTGGTGTGGAGCTGCTGGGGTATGTGAGAGCCCCAGGGGAGCTGGTCCCCGAGCTCGGGCTGGCGTCTCTCTGCAGGTGATGGGGACAAGGATGGCCGTGGTGATGGCCACCGGGGACAGCCTGGACCTGAGCGAGGAGTGGCAGGACGAGGACTTCCCTGGGTAAGGGGGTGATGGGACCGGCACCCCCAAACCCGCTCCCCCCCTGCCACGTACCGCTGACCCCCCCCCTGCCCTGTCCCTGCCAGGCCCCTGCCGGAGGGGTGCCCGGGGGCCGGCGGTGCCCCGCGGCGCATGCGGAGGCGGCTGCCGGCGCTGGAGTGGACTGAGAGCACCGAGCGCTCACCGGACGCCAGCATCGACATCGACCTGGATGCACTGGAGACGCCCTCGGGCAGCGACGGCTTCGAGTGGGAAGGTGAGACCCGGCTGGGGTGGGGGCACGGGGGACCCCCCGCGTTCCTCCCCCTTGGTGCCACGCTAACTGGCTGCCCACAGAGGAGCTGCCGCACACCTGGAGCTTCACTGAGGGGGCTGGCAGCCAGCGGGTGCCGGACACGGAGGATGAGCAGCTGGAGGAGAGTGTGGATCTGAGCGCGGTGGAGCCCTACAGCGGGGTCCTCTCCCATGGGGGTAACACGGGGCTGGGCGCCTGGGGTGGGACTCCTGGGTCCCCTCCCTGAGCCCGCTGGGTTTTGGGCGGGGGGGATGATAGGTGCTGGCTGTGCCACCCTCCGCTCTGGCCAGGGTACCACAGTGAGGGCTTCGGTGCCATCCTGCTCTTCGCTGCCTGCCACCTCCCAGACAGCAGCATCCCCCGGTACAGCTACGTGATGGAGAACCTGCTCAGGTGGGGTCCCAGGCGGGCTGGGATCTTTCCATGTGCCCTGTGCCTCAGTTTCCCCAAGCTGACAGGCCGGGCCGTCCCTCCAGGTACATTGTGGGCACCCTGGAGAGGATGGTGGCTGACCGCTACGTCCTGGTGTGCCTGAGTGGGGCGGCGGCGCGGGGACAGATCCCCTCCTTTGGCTGGATGAAACGGTGCTACCGGGCTATGGATCGGCGGTGAGCGTGCAAGGGCTCCCGGTGAGCATGCCGGGCGGGGGTGGCAGCGAGCGTGCCAGGATCGCAGTGAGCCCTGGAGCATCCTGGTCCTTCCCAGGCTCCGGAAGAGCCTCCAGGCTGTGATCATCGTCCATGCCACCTGGTATATCAAGGCGCTTGTGACGCTCTCCCGGCCCTTTCTCAGGTAGGGTTGCTCGCACCTATGCGTGCAAGGCCTCACGCAGCGACATTTGCCTCCTCCCTGGGGCTACCCATGCCAGCTCCTGGTGAACCGGCCCCATCACACAAGGGTGTAATGAGCTGCGGGGGCCTCGGCCCCCCCATCTCTCCCAGCCCCACCTTCAGCGGCAAGGTCCGGTTCGCTGCCAGCCTGCGGGAGCTCTCCCAGCTTGTCCCCTTGGAGTCAGCACGTGTCCCTGAGCCCATCCGGCGGTGAGTCCCCTCTGCAGGGCTGGGGGTTGGGGGGGTCGGTTCATGTGGTGCCGGCCACAGATGCTTTTCTCTCCCCATAGGCTGGAACCAAGCTGGGATGGCAGCCGGGATGTGATACAGTGACAGGGACACATAGGGACAAGCAGTGGCATCAGGGGGTCTCGGCGTGCCCAAAGCAGTCCCTGAGCCCCCACGGGTGAATAAAGGATGTGGATGGGAGCACAGTGCCAAGCATGTGTGGGGCGTGTCAGCTTTTCCAGGCAAATTTGGCAGCCCTAGTAGCAAAGCAGGGAGGCGAGGAGCCCTGGGCAGCTTGCGGACGTGCTCCTTGGGCCAGCACAAGGGTTTTATTTCAAGGGATGTTTTTCCCAGAGGAGGGAAAACCTAATCAAGCATCGTCACTTGCTTACCAACGCTGAGCGTGCCGCGGGGCTGGAAAAGCCCAGCTCCGTGCAGGAGCATCCCGCATGGCATGGAGCATGGCGAAGGGGAAAGCCTCTGCCGCCTGGTTGTGATGCCCGGCACATGCTATTTAATATTTAATCCCGGCGCTATTTAAACTATATACACCCGCGCCCGAATTCGGGAGCCCGAGTTCCTCCTCGGGTCGGGCCCCGTCCTGCCTCGGCCGGTGCTGGTGAAACCCCAGTGGCAATCCCGGGCAGAGGTAACCCCACCGTGGTCCTGCCCCCGAGGTGGCGGAGGCTGTGTAGTTGTTTTTTTGAGCTTTAAAAAAAATATATATCCTAAAAAAGAAGGAAGGGGGCAGTTTGCTGGCGGTGGAAATGCCAGCTGGAGACACTGCGGGCTCATTGATGGTGTTGGTGCTGAGCTGCTGCCGGTGAGACACTGAAGCGCCGGGGTTTAATCCCGGTTTTGCTCTTCTGCACGTGTCCAAGGCACCAAATCAGCCTCCACACCAGGACCGGCCTCACCACGATCTCCCAAGGAAACAGAGGCACTGTGGCCTGGTGCCAAGAGGGGCCCATGCGAGACACCGGCGTGGAAAAAGGGAAAACCGGGAGGATTTGGCACATCTGGGCTGCGCCTGGCAGCTCCTGGCACACTTCGGGAGGGCAGCTGCGTCCTTTCAGCTGAAATGCCAGTCAGGCATGAGGTGGGGGCTGCCGTCCCTCCTCCCTCCCCGCATCACCGACCCGATGCCTCTGGGAAGGAGGGATTTGCCAGGGGGACGATGACCAAAAGCCACTGGGAGCCAGGTGAGGATCACTCTGTATAAATTACCGTGGGGTTCAAGCACTCGAAGTTGGCTTCTCCTCCAGTTGGGGGATCAGGCAGTTCAAGTTTGGGCTGAAAAAGCCAGGAATCTGCAAAGTCCAAGAGGTCGGGTTACGGAACCACACAAGCGGTGGCTCATTTGGGTGTGTTAATTAGTGGTGGTGCCTCGGAGGAGGACAGCGGGTGCTCAGGGCTGCCACAGCCGCCTACATGGCCGTGTACTCACACGCTACAAGACCCGGGAGTTGCTCCACTGTCGCTCCCGTCCACCCTTGGACCTCATCTCCTGGACGGCGCCGGTCTGCAGGGAGGGTGCAAAGATGTGTCATCACCACTGTGAGACCCATCACCCAAGCATAAGACCTGTTCCCCAAACATAAGGGTGCTTCACCCCACCCTGACACCCATCACCCAACCCTGAGACCCACCACCCAACCACAAGACTCCACCACCCCAACAGTAACACACATCACCCAACCATGAGATCCAGCACCCCAAAAGCAACACCCATCACCCAACTGTGAGACCCAGCACCCCAACAGTGACACCCCCCACCCAACTGTGAGACTCACCACCCCAGTATTGACACCCATCACCCAATCATGACACCCACCACCCAACCATGAGACCCAGCACCGCAAAAGCAACATCCACCACCCAACCATGAGACCCACCACCCCTACTGTGCACGTGGGTAGGGTACCATGGGCAGGCCTTCGCCCGCGGCCATGTCACCAGAGCCGATGTGTGTCAGGTGGATGAAGTTCATGGGCTCGCCGATCATGGAGCGGTCGATCCGTCTCCTCCTCTTCTTCTGCAAGTGGATGAAGGTCATCAGCCCCTGCTGAGTCCACAACCCCAGGACCCCAAACACCCCCCGAACCGGCCAGGCTGAAGCTACTCACAGGCTGTGGCTTCTCTACGACGCAGCAGCCCAACTTGTGCCAGAAGTCGCTCATATTCGCGGCGGCCAGCTTCCCTCTGTGCCGGGCCAGCTGCCGGGGGGAGCCGTGCCGGTGCAGAGACCCCCACGCAGGGTCACTCCATGGGGATGGGTGGGGGGACCTGATCGTGGAGGCACGGCGTGGAGAGGAGCAGCCGGCTGTGGGTCTGAAGGGAGGGGTGATGCCTGCAGTCCTGACTCCCCAGATCGACCCCAAATCCATGTCCCATCAAACAAATGGAGCCAGAGACCCTTGGGTGACCCCGGCATCACAAAGAGACGCCCAAGGGACTGCAGGCATCACACAGAGACCCTGAGGGACCCCAAGCATCACACTGAGACCCCTGGCATTGTGTAGAGACCCCAAGGGACCCCGGGCATCGCACAGCCACCTGGAAGAGCTGTCCCCATAGCCAGGGCAGGATCTGGCCCCGGCCCCTGCCCCAGTGCAGGACGCAGCTGAGGGATGCTGCAGCAGGACGGGGGGGGATGGAGGCAGCCATAGCAAATCCCAACTCCCTGAGCCAGGCGGCTATAAATATCCTGGCCTTTCCGAAAAGGGGCCAGAGGCTGAGCTCTTCCGTTACGGCTTGAAAAGCAGACGGGTGAGAAATAAGCAGGGGTTCTGCCTGGCTGGCGGGATTCTACCCCAAAACCCCATGGCCCCAGCTGGGATAGCCAAGGGGGGTGTGGAAACAGGGGGGTTCACCCGCCCCGCCCCAAGGAGAGACAACTCCTTTGCTGCAAAAGCACCCAGCAGCGCACACAAAACTCACCCACCCACGAAGGGCCGCAGCCTGAGCACTACCCTGTATCAGTCGCCGGAGAGTCCCCACGCTGGCGTGGGGGGCAGCTAGCGGCTGCGCCAAGGCAAGGCCAAGTTTTGCCAGAGCTCGGCCTCTGCGGCAGACGGGTGCCGGACCCCACCGCGCCAGCAAACAGGAAGACTCCCTTCCTCTGCCCCTGCGCCGGCGACGCCGGATGGGTCCAAAGTCTGCAGCAGCCGGCTGGTGCTTCCTGCCTGCGGCGGGGAGGAGCAGGGCCTGTGGCCACGGCTGCTGGGTGCTGGGGCCGGCAGCACCCCAAAATGGGGTGCTAAACCCCCCTTGGGTGCCCAGGTATGCTCCGAACCCACGGGATTGCATCGCTTTGGTGCTGTCCCCTTGCCAGGGCCAGCAGGCAGGATCTGGCCCCAGGGTGACCCAGCTGCCCCCAGGAACAACCCTGCGGCCGGGCAGCACCCACAGCCCATCCCCTTGGCATCAGTGCACTGAGGGGGAGCGGGTGCCCAGCCGTGCCCAGTCCCCCCACCCAGTGCCAGCCTGGGCCCGGGTCCCAGCAGGGAGACTTGACGCACAACCGAGGGAGCCCCCACAGAGTCCCCCTGTGCCACTCACCCTGGCAGCCAGGCCCCAGTTCCCAGCCACCCCCCCAGCGAGCGCAGCTGCTGAGAACAGGCAGGTTGTGACACGTCCGGGGTGGCGTAAACCGGGGCCATGCCCATGCCAGACCCGCGCACTGGCACCCCCCCAGACAAACTAGGCCTCTCCCCTGGGCTATGGACAGACAGATGGACAGAGTGGAGCGGCCGGGGGGGCTGCCTTTTCTTTTCTAGCCTGATTTCCTTAGGAAATGAGGCTGCTGGAGCCGGCCTCCGCCATAACACCCTGGCTCACTGCCGGATCCAGCAGCGCGGCGGAAACGCCTTGGGGAGGGGGGGGTACCCCCCAAATTCGGCATTGCAACTGGTCCCCGGAGTGCTGGAAGAGCTTCCATGGGGAGCCCTGGGAGTGGGCTCAGCCTCGTATGAGCCACCAGTGAATCCCCATGTAAACCCAGAGGGGTTCAAGCTGCCACGACCCCCCCCGCTTGGACCCTTCCTTCCTCCCCCCAAAACCACCCCCAGCACCCACCCGGCCTCACGTCCTCATGCCCAGCGAAGGGTGACGGCTGGGGCCGGATCCAGCCGATCTCCCGGCTCCAGGCAGTTGTCGGCGGCGGGTCCCACAGGCCGCAGCTGCCCCAGTTCCCCTGCCCCGTAGGGGTCTCACGCGTCCCCCTCACTGGTTGCCCACCCCTGCAATGAGTTGTGTCCAGTCTCAGCCCACCTGGTTGGAGGGGCCCGGCCCCGTGCTGGCCCCAGGGAGGGCGGCTTACAGCCCGGCCCGCGCCGGCACACACAAAATGACTTCCCTGTTGGGAAACCACCGCTCGGCGGCTCTGCGTCACCGGCGGGGGACTGGGGCGAGGAGCGAGGCTGTTTGGGGGGGGCCACTCCAGACCCCCCAGCACTAGGGTACACCCACCCCAGGGGTGCTCTCTGGGGTCCCCCCAAGCTTGGAAGGGAGGGCAGTGTGCTGGGTGAGAGCCATGGGACCCCCGTGGCTGTGGGCCCCGAACGGCTGGGATGGGGTGGCAAAGCGGGGGGGAGAACCCCCTTTGCGTCGGACGTGGCTGCCACCCTGGGGGCACCGGGTGCCGGCAAGGGTGGGGGGACTCGATAGGGCTGGGGGGGTCCCAGCAGAGTTGGGGGTCCCGGCAGGACTCCCCCGTCCGCTCAGGGGGCTAGCTGTCAGGGGGGGTCCTCCCGCCGTCCCCCTCCCGTCCCGGTGCCGCCCCCGTACCCTCCCCGCCTTCCCACGGCGCTTTCGGGGCCGTTCCCCGGGGTCGCACCCCCTCGGGCCGGTCCCGGTCCCGGTGGCGGCTCCATTACCTGCCCCAGCGCAGGGTGCGGGGTCCCGATGCCGGCGCCGGTGCCGGTGCCCAGCTTGCAGCGGCCAGGCGTGGCCCGGCGTGTGCGGGACGCGGCGCTCCCCCGCCGCCCGGCTCGGCGCGGCTCGGCCCGGCGCGGGCGGGAGCACAGCTCCCACCCTGGACACCGCCGGCATTGCAGGGGCCACCACCGGCCT
>JANXJC010000091.1:10669404-10681337 GCA_027564655.1 Leptodon cayanensis | reverse complement strand
GCCCAGGCTTTGGTCACGATTTGGGGGTCCCTGAGGGGAGTCCTGGCGCGGGAAGGAGGGTCCCTGCGCCGGGGGGGAGGTCCTCGACCGGGGAGGGGAAACGGGCTCCTGTCTGCTACAAGGAGGGGGGCTCGGGAGGGTTTTTTGGGGATGGGGGTGTCTTGAGGCATGTCTGTAGAGCTGACCCCGCCCGCTGGCTGCTCATGGGGAAGGTTTGGGTTTTTGAGAATCGTGCTCTTCCCTTTTACTTCTGAAATGCGACGAAGGGGAGGTGGAGGAGTATGTCAACAGTAATCCAAGCTCCGAATGCTGTGAATAACTTAAAAAAAAAATAAAAAAAATAAAGGAGCCTCAGACTTAAATCCTCCCTGAAAGCGTGCAGCTGGGAAGAGAGCAGGAATGTAAGGAGAGGCCTCCAAATAATAAGTGTCAAGGGTTCAGTTTAATATGAGCAGAGAAACTAATGTTTTTTGTTAATGGTCCAGCTTCTCCTTTCTTTTCCAAACGCACACGGAGTGGTGAACTCCAGTCTCGCCAATATGTAAGCTGGTGGTTAACTTTGTGAACTCAGAGTTCAGTGCAACTACTCGTGCCCGGAAAACATGCGAGTGTTTTCAATGTGGGCAATGAGAACGAACATTTAAGAAATATTCTCTGTCCCACAAGAAGTGAGAAAGGGAAAAAAAAAAACAAACTGGAAAGTCCTGAAGGGCTGAGGGGTTGTGGTAGTCAAACGCATGCATTGTAAATGCATCAAAGGTCCTGATTGCAGCATAAACTCTGAGTAACTGCTCTGGGTTCTTGACTTCCAAGCTTCAGGTGTTGCACATAATTAACTGCACACTTGGAAGAAGCTACACATGCAAAATAGTTTTATGAAGTGATATGTGTTTGTGGAGGGAGATGATGTGGGCAGTGTGTTCTGCTGAGCTTTAGGGATGAGGTTTGCTGTTTGGCTTTACTTTAAAGGGCTTGTGCTACTCATAGCCAATTCTGTTGGTTGCTGAGGAGAGGGTGGGATGTTTCTCTTGAAAAAATAAGAAAGAAAGAAATAGAGCTTTCCAACTGTTTCATAGAACCGTAATTGAAGGAAAAAAATCAGTCGAGGGCCTCAGTGCTGTTGGAGTCACTGTTTTGCTGGGTGGCACAGTGCCCATTTGCACAGACGTTCGTTTGTAGCCACTTACTGAACATCCTACATGAGTTAATGGATAGACTTAAAGTCAGTCTTTGATAGGACTGGCCTACCAGTGTAACCCTGTCGTTGAGAAAAATACTATAGTTCACTATTGCCATAATTACACTATGCTTTGTGTAGCTTGGAATAGAGACACTGTTGTCCAGTATGTAGAGCACAGCTTTTGGGTTCTGCTCCTTTTATGACCTTGAACAAGACACTGAAGTTACCAAGGTTTGCTTTATCCTCTACCAGCAAAGAACAGGGATAGTTCCCCCATGCTTAGTTGCTAGAGCTGGGGTCAGAGAGAGTGTCTCGAAGATTAAATCATGTTCTTAAAGTGCTTTAAAAATCAAAATGATGTTGTGAACAGCTTTGCCGTTGCATTTACAGGTTCTGCTCTTGGAACTGGATCCACATGGGCAAGTCTTTGTGTCCGTGCAAGGTGCTGTTGAGGTAAGCAGGATTTTGCAGGAGCTCTGGAGGCTTGTGGTGTCTGACCTGTTTGCTGAGCCTGTGTGCTGCCTTCTCTTGATGTTTCAGGGCATGAAACTGAAAAATATGATAAATATTTATGCCTGTTTATTGATCGTGTGGGGCCTAGTTCTGTATGGGAGGATGGTGTGTTCAGATGGGCTGTAGTTGTACAGCACTTTTAAAATGTCTCTGCCTCACTGCTTTTTGTCTGTTTGTTTTCTGTTTCTTGCTTTTAAAGCAGCTTTTGGCAAATACTTGTTCTCATGTATGAAGATGTCCTTAGTGGACCTAGGGAAGAGGTTGCTAGAAGCAGCTCGCAAAGGCGAAGATGACGAAGTGCGAAAGCTGATGGCAAGCGGTGCTCCCTTCACCACTGACTGGGTACGTCGGGGCGATAGACGTTGGTTTTCTGTGTGAAACGGGTTGCCTGTGCGCTCTTTAAGGCTGAACCTAAAGGATACAAATGGAAATGGGAGCAGTAAAACCAGAGTGTGGATTGACAGAAAATGCCTCTCTGGATTTCTGTGGCAGAGCAGATTCCAGATAAAGCACTTTAAAAACCAAGACTTTCCTCAGGCAAAGGTGAGTTGATGTTTGTGTAAAGATTGATCTCTGCCTAATGCACGAGAGCACAATCACAAGTGCCGTGCTGCCCCGGCCAGCAGTGTATGTAGGGTTTGATGCTTTAAGACGTTCAGTTCCCAACAGCTGAGATAAATGATGAGTCAAGTCAAATTAGAAGAACTGTTAAACCTCTCAGTAATAGGAATTTCTTTTAAGAATGCTTTATTTAATTGTTTAAATTTTCTCAGTCGAGAAACTCATCTTCGGGGGGGGGGGGTTGTTTCCTTAAAAAAAAAAAACCCTGAAAACAACTTTCCAGCCCATCCTGGGTTGGAAAGGAAATAAAAGCTTTAATGAAACTGAAGAATAACAGTTGGATAAACAAGGAATGAACAAGCCACTGGTAGCCTTTTTCCATCACCAGTTGTCATAATTTCCTAATTTACCAGTGTGTTCATTCATAACTTTGCGAGATGAAGGAATTAACTGTATCGAGAGGTAGCAGAGCCTAGTAATATTGTAATACTACCCTGTTCTGGCCAGTGGTGAGATTATCTGTCATGATATTGAAATGGCAGGGGTGTCCTTCTGTGGTTTGGAAAAGAGGCTCAGTGATGAAGGGGTGGCACAGTGGAGAAACTAAAAGCATGTTTGATCTTCAAGTTACCAGATAACATAAAGATCCCTAGAAAATTTGAGGTTTGCTGGGAAAATTATTGGATGTGCAGCCACCTATTTCTATGTGGAGAAAAAGAATTAATTTCTTCCAGAAGCTTTGTGATTTTAATTACTGCTGGACATACATGTGGTGATTACTGTGCCTGTCCTCTCTTGCTGTGAACAGACAGTAACTCTTCTAAATTAACACACAGCTTGGGACGTCGCCTCTTCACCTCGCTGCCCAGTACGGCCACTATTCGACAGCAGAAGTGCTGCTTCGAGCTGGTGTTAGCAGAGATGCCCGAACAAAAGTGGACCGGACACCACTACACATGGCTGCAGCTGACGGACACACTCATATTGTAGAACTGCTAATTAGGGTAAGTATAGCAAATCAGGTATCACTTTAAGTCCGGTCTAAATCACCCTTGGAGTTCAGCGTTGATGTCCCTGTTTAAATGCTAGTGCAGGCACCACCTTTAAGACATTGAGAGGATACAGCGCGCAGACAAGTAACACTTATTTCTTTCAGAACGGGGCCAATGTAAATGCCAAGGACATGCTGAAAATGACCGCTTTGCACTGGGCAACAGAGCACAACCACCGAGACGTCGTAGAGCTGCTCCTCAAATACGGAGCTGATGTCCATGCTTTCAGCAAGTTTGATAAATCTGCTTTTGATATTGCTTTGGACAAGAACAATCCAGAGACTCTGGTAATGCTACAGGTAGGTTGAGGAGGGAGAAACTTGTTGGTAATTCTCTGGCCCACAACTGTATCTGCGCTAGAGTGAGAGGGATCCTGTTGTGTCTGATGGAATCATTCTCTGTTTGTAGAGAAAACCAGAAATACGGAGGTGGATGAGGTTTGTTTTATTTCTACATCAACTAGTGTGTGCCTATTAGGACTCAGTGGGTGATAGGGTTTTACTGCCACAGATCTTGGTGTGGTTGTAGTGTAAGTTGCCAAGTTTAGGTGGCAGTTTTGTCACAGCTTTTGCACTGGTGTCCCTGATGTGCTGCGGAGAGAAATAATCTGCCTCTCAGATGTTCCAAGGATGCTAAATACCATTGCTTACCACAGAAAGCATGACGAATGTGTGCCCGACCCCACTCTTTCCTAGGAAGCAATGCAGAACCAGGTAAATACTCATCCAGAGAGAACGAATCCTGTCACCAACACTGTGACTCTCACCTCACCATTTATTCTTACGCCAGGGGAAGTTCTCAATCTCACTAGTCTCGTCTCTTCAGCAAACACCAAAGCAACCTCAGGTAAGGTTTTAAGTGACCTTGAGTGGCAAAGTCTTGAAAAAAGCTCCTAAGACTGCTTACCAGTAGAGGGCAGATGGTCATTTAGTAGAGGGAAAGTGGTGAAATGTAGCCAAACACACCCAACTACTGCTTCCTGCCCCAGAATATTTTTGTTGTCAAAGGTAACAGAGCAGTTTTCTAGCTGGTGTAAATAAAGGTGGTTCCACTGTGAGTGGCAAAGCTCTGCTGAGCTCAGCTGTGGGGCTGCTCCAGGTCTGTTACAAGCAACAGAGCTTGAGAAAATGGATTTGGCTGATTGCAACAGAAGAATAATGAGAATTATTGCCTGTGCCAAATTCTGAGCACTGCAGAGCAGTTGGGGAACAGTTTGCTTTGTCTTTACTGGCTACAAGAGTTGAGTGAATGTTTTGCTATATATAAGTGTTGAGTAAGGAAACTGCAGAATAAGCAGGTCTATTGGATATGTAGATTACTCCTTATTTCTTCTGTCCCACATATTAGATGGAAGTAATTAGGTTCCTCATTGTTCTGTGAGCCTTATTTTTTTGGGGAAAATGCTTTTAACTGAAGGCTGAGCGAGAATTCTTTTTGTGTAATTCCAATTTTCATAACTCTTGAAGTGAATTTTCTGTATTTGGGAAATCCAAACCACTGTTTCTTTTCAGTCTCAAGGAGGCTACTAAATACAAGTTTTGTGAAGCTATTTGGCCTCATCCTGCAAACACTTCTGCATGTGAGTAATTCTTTCGTTAGTGGGACTGTTCACATGCGTGAATGTTTGCTTATTGGCTAGAGAGTGCTTTTAAAATCCCAGATGCTGATGTTCTGCAGTCCCACCCAGGCCTCTCTGCCTAAGCTGGGCCACGGCGACTTCAGCAACACTTCAAACTTGCTCGCAGAGCTTTCAGGGCTGCTTGCAGCTTTGAGGCAGTGACAAGCCCTAATTTAGAAGGGGAGAAATGACCCAAAGCGTTCCTCTTCCACCTGTGAGGAAAATGCAGCGTGGCTGGCGCAGAACATCTTCAGTCAAGGATATTCCACAAAGAGGCATAAAACTTGGGATTTTTGTATCCTGGATGACGCTCTGGCCATGATCAACGTCACTCTCTGCAGACGGATCTGGCTTTGCCTGGAAGCCAGGTGGGAGTCACAGAGGCCAATGCCATGCTGAAAGGCTGTTAGAAAACTGCTGATTTCCAGCTTAAACACATTCACAGCCTGTTTAGACCTTCTGGTGCAAATACAGCCCTTTAGTTGAAATAATTCTTCTTTTTCCATCGCCTCCATCCCTTTGATGTGGAAATCAATCCTGTCCCCTCTCTGCCTTTGTTTCGCTGGGCTAAGCAAGCTGGTTGCCCTGAGTCCCTTGAATCCATCCACGGTGTGTGGGTGAGCGGCTGCAGGCAGTGTTCCAGATGAGCTCTTGGCACTGGCCTTGTAAATCCCTGTCTCTCACTGCACCTCTCCTTGTCTGTCCTGCAATGTAATTGCCTTTTTCAGTGCCACAACACAACAATGGCTTATCGTCCATGTGTGACTGGACTAAAATACCCTGGGTTTTTCCCCCCACTCAAGCATTGGCAGTAGCTGTTCAGTGTGAAAATAGCCGGTGTCTCCTGCTCTAGGCCATGTCAGGAGGTTTTTTGCTCATTGCCCACAAGAGGGCATCAGCGACTGCACCTTCATTATAACAAAAATCTCTTATTTAACTCTTACGGCTAATAATTTTTCTTACCCCTCTTAAAATTCCCTATGTCTTCTGTTATTGAAAAAGTTTTTAAATGGGAACAAATATCTGTAGCTGGTCTCAGAAAATCTGGTTACAAAGCTGCTGAAAACAGTCACTAGGCCTGTGGCATTTTCACGTGCCTAGCCTACGGCTTTGTGAAAGTATCGTTCTTTGAAAATAAGTCCCTTGATAACCTTTGTAAAATCAGGAGCCAGTGAGAAAGAGAGAAAATAGATTGCAGGGGTTAAGGCAGGGGAACTTTAGATGAACTTCCCTTTGTGTGCTTATAATCTATTTATCTATGCTGGCAATGAGGTACAGGATCTCTCTCTTTTTTTTTTTTTTTTTTTTTGAGGAATTGTGGGTTATATGCACTGAGTTTGCACCCAGTTAGTTAATTTCCTGTTCCATTCTTACTAAGTCTGCCTTTGAATAGGAATTACTATGGTCAATTGGAGGAAGAAACATTGTTTTTTGCAACTGAGAAGACTTGTTTATCTCATTCAAATCAATACACCATTGCAGTGACTGTGGTCTTTCCGTTACTGAACCCGAGAGGGGAGGAAGAAAGGACCTGCATGCCCAGTACATTGAAATCAAGTGATACACGTAGCCAATTTCTGCCTTTGAGCAAAAGTCTCTGTTAACTGACTTGTGCTGAAACGCTTGGTCCATGAAGTAATGCTGAAGACTGTACTTGGAGACTTTTCTAACTGAGAAAGGACCTGGGTGCTGTAATTTACTCATAATAGTCAACATGTTTAATATATTCTTTAGGTTTTGCAATTTTGAAAGTTGCAGTACAATACGAACCCAAGTAATTACATGCGTAGCAACCGCTCTGCGTAATGTTACAGCAATCAGACTCCAGCACGTCTGTGAGTGTGATCAGACAGCGCAGCTGCATCTCGAAAAGCTGTCTCTGTCTCCAGATCAAAGTTCAGCATCCCAACTAGCCCAGCAGACAGCCTGCCTTTCTGTAGTTCTTACAATAAAGCTGGAGCAACTAGGTTCACATTTGCTGTTCTTTTTGTTCCATAATTCAGAAAAAACTTAATTAAATACTTGCTTTAAATTCGATTAAAATTATCATAAAATATGCAGAGTGGGTACGGTCTGTTCTAAAGTAGTGTCAAAGCCCCTTTTACAGTTAGCAATAAGAGAGGCACTTCATGAAAAATGATCTGTACCGCCTCCCTTTCTCCATTGACCAGTGGGAGCCCAGAAAATTCTTCATACCTGATGTCTTGATCTTTAGATGACAGAATTGTTGCATTCTGACTGCTTTATTCGCTGTTTAGATATGGCAGATCCTGACAATCCTTCAGTTTGCCCTCATCTTTCCCAAGCAGGTGACTCGCATGTCTCTACAGTGCAGTTTTCCAATTCGACGACCTCCGTGCTTGCCACGCTTGCAGCGCTTGCTGAAGTATCAGCACCACTTTCCAACTCAAACAGAGACACAGGTAGGGGAAATGGGTCAGATGCCAATTCAAATTTGTGTAGTTCTAGCGAGTATCTTGCCAGGAAAGTGGAGGAAATTTAAGACGTGGAAGTGAATTTGCCTTTCAGGTTAAAGAAAAGATGACAATAAATATTTGTGAAGCAGTGGGTTCATTTTGTTTATTTATTTAATTAATCCCAGTTCAAACTTAATGAAAAAAACAGCACCTGTTACCAATAGAAGTAACTTAATTTTTATTAACCAGCATGTCTGACCCTGACATCACAGTACGTTGCTCCTGATGTGCTTTAACAGTT
The DNA here is from genome assembly GCA_027564655.1 of Leptodon cayanensis. Classification (NCBI taxonomy): domain Eukaryota; kingdom Metazoa; phylum Chordata; class Aves; order Accipitriformes; family Accipitridae; genus Leptodon; species Leptodon cayanensis. The sequence goes on along the minus strand of JANXJC010000091.1, from coordinate 10,673,695 downwards.
AGGAAAAAAAAAAAAAAACAACAAAAAAACAACGCTCCAGAACATGTGTTTACTTTAATATATAAAGGTAGATAAATATTTTTAAGAAGGAAATTGTCTGAAATGCTTTCTGTCCCCAGTTTGCTGTAAAATGTTGGTAGTCAAAAAATGTTTTGAGTCTTTTGAGGCTCTGGTAACTTTTTCTTATGGAAAGGTTTGGGCGTTTTTTGTGTTTGGGTTTTTTTATGATCTTTTATGGTATGTTTGTGGTGTGTAATGTTTGACCTTTAATTAACTTCAGATTTAGAAATTTGATAAAGTTTATATAATGCTTTCACCTTGGAATTCATTTATTTTCCCCAAAGCTAAATGTTTTTCCTAGAATCTAGAGACGAGCAATTTGACTTCTTTAAGCTGCTGGTGCCACGTCACTGATTCCTTGACCTGCGGTGCTTGAGCGTTTTCCTCTTTGGCACCCAGAGCGCACATAACAGGTCAGATCCCCTCTGTTTCCTGCGCTTACAGCGTATGCTGGGAGCAGGATGCAGCCAAGGGTTTGCAATCCTGATTATTTGTGCAAGCCATTAAGTTACACAAGAAGTGTCCCAGGGAGTTGAACCGGTCCACGGTCATCCAGCCAAACTAAATAGCCTCCTCCTGGTTGCTTTGGCCATGCTCGTGCGGACAGGGCTCTTGAGGCATGAAGAGTTTTTTTGTGTGTGGTTTGTCTTCGTTAGAGCTGGGGGAAGAAGGGTTGTCGAAGGAAGCTTTGCAGAGCCAGGTCTGCTTAACGGCTGCCTCCAGCTCCAGGCCTTTTAATTTATTATGCTTGGATGCTAGTATTTATTAATTAACACAAAAAATGCTGGGTTTACTCTAGAAGACTTGTTTGCTACAGTGTAGTGGATTTTATTTTCTTTTCCCCTGCTAAGACTTACTGTATTTCCCGATTGTTTTTCATAAGCAGGCATCCCAGGAGTCTCAAGCTGCGTGCTTGAGCTTTTTCACTAGACTTCAGTTTCTATTCAAGGAAGAGAGAAGGAAACGCTGACTTTTTTTTGGCACTTACTTTATTTCTCAAGGTAAGACGGAGGAAGTAGTGGAAGCAAATTCTGTCGATTCTGCCATACAACAAGTGGTTGGCAGCGGAGGGCAGCGTGTCATTGCCATTGTAACAGACAGAGTTCCCCTGAGCAGCCTGCAAACGGCCATCCCCACCAGTGGCCTCAGCCAGCCCTTCATCCTAACCATGCAAGATGGACAGCAAGGTAAGGAGGAGCTGAACTCGGAAGGCAGCGCTGAGGATTAACTTCAAAATAAAAAAAAGAAACTGCTGACTGTGAACCCTGTCGAGCCCCACAAGGCTGGCGGCTGGTGTGATGTGGCTTGTCAGCGCTGTGATGTAACAAGATTCGTGCCTGACTGCTGGGCCACAGGAGGGGTTAAAATGTCTGTGTGACTTACGTCAGTGGTCAAGCTTGCCAGCAACTTGTTTGTAGCTTAGTACACATTCACACTGCTATGCTTCAGTATTTTGGTCTTTGCATTAAAATCAAACGCCTTTAGTAGAACATTGCAGGAGGAGAAATGCCGAGTTAGCCGTTGTCCCTTTGGCAGCTGGGCAAAGACAGTTCCTTTATCTTGTGGCAAACTTCCTGGTCTGGGAGTAAATCACGCAGCTGATGAAACCGCAACCTGTTACCTTTAGCAATCACTCTATTGTTCTTGTAAAACTTAGTATTAGGCCATTAATATCAGCTTAAGTACACCTTTTATTCCCATAGCTCTGGTTATATTGCCTAGGGTGATATCTTATCAGTTTTACAAGGCAAATGTAAATCGTGTTCAGTAAAGCACGGCAGAGCTGCAGAGTGCTCTTACAGTGAATTTTTGTTTCCTCAAGGGTTGTAATTCATCAGCCTTGTCCACTACCGACAATTCTTTTAGCGTGTCCTAGGGATACTCGGTTATTTGGATTAATGTTGGTGCAGAAAAAGAGGATTAGGAAGCAGAGCAGCTCTCCTGTGACATGCATACAGTGCTACAATGTGAGATGGGTTACATCAGTTGTGTCTGTTTACGGACTTAATGAGTGAAAAGCAATTTTCTAAAGCTGTTAGTTATTCAGAATTATTTGCCAAATTACTACAAATAATTCCTGGCTTGTAACCTGTTCTGAATCTAAGGAAGACAAAGGGAGAACTGTTTAGGTAGCACTACATTCAGTAGCTCACGTGGTGCCTTTCTCCTTGGCTGGACGAATTCTTGCTACTGGCTTCCCAAAGTGAAAACCCATGTTTGCAGATTTAAAATGTGTTTGTTCTCTGAAGTATTTGCAGCTCTTGCATGCGCTTAAAGCCGATTCACAGCTTAGCCACTGGGACTGTGTACTGGGAATTTTCGAGAAGAGCTTTCTATTCCTCTTGCTTAGCCTGTCCCGGTTATTAACTGCATTACTGAGGCGCTGGAATGGCAGTTTTTACCTCACATGTTCTCTAAGATGCAAATCTTTGATTTCGGATTCTGACAGTCCTGTTGTGGTGAAATATTTGGGTATTTCAGAGGCCTGAGTAGAGAAAACTGGAAACCCAGTCCAGAGTTTCTCTCCTCTCTGGGAAGACTTCAACATTGCTGATCAGCAGGTCTCCTCTTTTTCTCCAGAACCACGCTGATGCACTGACTTGAGAGAAGTCTTTTGGGAAACATCTGTGCAAAAGTATGTCTCGCACTGTATAATTTGTCACCTTTTAATTTTTCAGTTTTAACTGTACCTGCTGGTCAGGTTGCAGAAGAGACTGTTCTTGAAGACAGAGGTGATGCAGAAGACGAAGAAAAGCCACTGGCCAAGAAGCAAAAAGTGGAACAAAATGTAGATGACTCAAAGGAAGACAAGGTAGATACTCCAGCTTGTAACTTCGATTGCTGTTGTCTCCTGTGCGTTTCTTTGCCGTGCTGAGGATGTCGGGCTCCCGGTCTGCCAAAGCCACCTCAGAATAGAAATGAGCTGCGCCCTGCTTGGCTGAGCCTAGGGATGTCTCTGTAACAAACTCTGCTCGGAGGTTCCCTGCTCTTCCCGCACATGCTCCTGTGTTAGCAGTGAACAGGCAAGAGGCTGAAAGGAGCGGTGCTCAGTTGAATATCAGTAGGAGGAAAAGAGCCAGCTAAATCACTTGTAGCTGTTTTGCCTGTGCTGAAGGTGTAGCTCAGGGTTTTTAGATCAGTTGTGGTCGTTTACCAAGATTATTTAGGATTTCCTGTAGAAGCAGAACATACAGGCTGGGTGTAAGCCAAGCCTGAGCTCTTCACAAAGCAGCAGGAACAACTCTCCCATCACTCTCTGTTGGGGAGGAAGAACGTTCTTCTTGATTGCCTCTCAACTTTTCAGCACTAATAGCTATTTTTCTTGCATCTTGGTTACACCTGCTTCCAACCTTTGAAATTCATGACAGTGAGATCACGCATAACTTCCCAGCCCACCTCCCTGCATGCTGTGGGGACACCTACCAGTCAATTTGTGCCTCCCTGTGTCCCGGTTGCCTCTGGTAACCTGTGACTAGCAAACCAGTGGAACAGAACTTGACCCAAGCACATTTCTAGCGCTGCCTTAGAGCATTTTGCTTTTATGACTCATAACTGTTGGAGTGCTCGCACACCCCATTCCCTTCATGTCGCAGGTTGGGTCTCCATCTTGGGCGCTCTCAACTTTGTTTTCTGTAGGACAGCATTGAAAGGGAAGTGCTACAGCAGCAGTTGCAAGAGGCGAACCGGAAGGCTCAGGAATATCGCAGCCAGCTCATGAAGAAAGAGCAAGAGGCGGAGGAGTACCGGCTGAAACTGGCAGCCATGGTGAGGCAGCAGCCCAACGGAGTGGAGGTGATGGTGCTCGAAGAGGTCACCGAGGTTGACCCGCTTGTGGTAACCTCGGAGGACATCAAGGAATCCGTGCTGGCCATGCTAGAAACAGATCAGCCAACCGATATCGCTGTGGAGACTGTAACCTCCTAATCCTTGGTGACTGACTGGGTTTTGTACGGGAAAATAACCTTTTCTTTTTTTCTTTTTTTCTTTTTTTCTTTTTTTTCTTTTTTTTCTTTTTTTCTTTTTTTTCTTTTTTTTCTTTTTTTTCTTTTTGTTCTTTTTGTTCTTTTTGTTCTTTTTGTTCGTTTTGTTCGTTTTGTTCGTTTTGTTCGTTTTGTTCGTTTTGTTCGTTTTGTTCGTTTTGTTCGTTTTGTTCTTTTTGTTCTTTTTGTTCTTTTTGTTCTTTTTGTTCTTTTTGTTCTTTTTGTTCTTTTTGTTCTTTTTGTTCTTTTTG
>JANXJC010000091.1:10614599-10642081 GCA_027564655.1 Leptodon cayanensis | reverse complement strand
GGGGTGTGGGAGGCCTGTGTGGGGTGGGTGGGGCCGGGTGTGTACAGGAAGGGACTCGGGGCCTGGGCCGGGCCGGGCCCTGCGTGGGGTGAGCAGATGGGCAAAGCCGCAAGCCGGGGAAGGGCTCTCAGGGCGGTTCGTGCTGTGGGGTGAAGCCGGGGGTGGGACAACGAGGAGGCTGAGCTCGCCGGAGGGTGTGTGGGAGCGAGCACTGGAGGGTTATGGGCCGAGACCCGGGTGGGCTGGGCTTTCCAGAGCCCGGCTGGCTCCGTGGGGTGGGCTGGGGCTCCGTGGGGTGAGATGGGGTTGGGCTTTCACGGGGGGAGGTGGGTGTAGGGCTGACCTTTTCCTGGGGAGGAGACTGTGGGTGTGTGGTGAGGACCCTCCAGGCATGAGTGGGGGCCTGGGGGGCTTGAATCCTCTCCTACAAAAGGGTAGCTGGAGGGGGCAGAGGGTCTTGGGGAGGGGGGACTGGGTTACTGAGAAGGCGTGCTGTGCTGTGATGGGGTGAGGGGAGCGGAGGGCTTGGTGCCAGGGGAAACCTGATTCTCTGTTCCCTTGTATTTCTAGAGCCTGAGCCGTGGGTCAGGTCACCTGCCTTGGGGGTGGCAGCGGGTCCTGGGTCCCCGGACTCGGCTGCTGGTGTGCAGATGGGTGGGGGTAGAAGAAATATCTTCCTTTAGTCAGGACCTTGCTGGGAAAGGGGGAGGATAGCATCTCTCCGGCAGAGGCTCCCTTTTCTCTGCTGCATCTGGTGTTCGGCAAGGCGAAGGTAGCTCATCAAAGCCATTTGGTACCTGTGGGAGGCAAGATATTGTGGGAATGTAAGCATCTTCTGGTTAGATTTGTTTTGATGACTAGAATTGGAGCCGATAAGAGTCAAGGGGAAGGTCCTGAAGTCCTCTGACAGCTGAGGGTTTGTCTTGCTCTGCTGATTAAAAATGCAAGCTGAACCAGAAATAACAGGGTTGGAACTGGACACCGTCCTCATTCCTGCAGAGGGATGGTAACAAGGGGTGGAAACATTGTCTGGGATAAAACAGAACACTTTTGGTTCTTAAACCTGTGACTCTGCCTCCTGCCAGTGTTTCACAGGTCTGGCAGCGTTCTTGAGGGAGTCGAGAGCCCTATTCCCCTTTCCACAGACCCCAAACCAGCTTCTTCATGCTAGTTTGTGGCTAGAAACCAAAATGACTTTCTCAAAGCCTTGAAATTTGCATTTGGCAAGATCCAGCCGTCCTTCCTGAGCTTCTTTACTAGAGAGTGGCCAGGCTTTTTATTTATTATAATGCAATATGCTGAAACTTCCTGGTCAGTGTGACCGCACTTGTCACCCAAGCCACAGCAAGGAAAGAAAAAACGCACAGGAAGACTTACATCTGAACCTTGACTTCATTTGGTGCTCTCAGAGTGTTTGTGTTTTGCACCTTAAGCCCCACTGCCTGCTACCCCACTTCTCTTCTAGAAGTATTTAGGGCCAGATCGCTGACAACCGCCATAAAAGAAATTAATTATTGCTGCGGCATTGATGAAGTATCATCTAGCAGGGATGTCCATATGTGCTCAGTTTTCTGGCTTCTTAGCTATGTCTTTTGGGCAGTTTTGAAGATGGACATCCAACGTACCTGCTTTATCTTTGCTCACCGTGTGAGCAGGCATGGGGGAAGTTGTACCCGTCTGTCCAATAAAGCCGGTTTTGTGAGGAAGAAGAGAGTGCTTGGGTCTTTATTGGCTGTGGCAGCTGAGGTGCCTCAGCACAGGGCTGAGTGTCCAGGGGCAAGACTGCTGGGTCTTTTTTTGTTGCTTTGGGGCTTCCTTTGAGATCGTGATCTTCTTCCATGCTCGCTCATCTTCTGAGCTGAGAAGGAGGAGCCGGCTTTGGAAAGCTTGAAGGGTTTTGAGAATGTTACTTAAGAGAAAATATGCAAGTACACAAGCAAATCTCTTCTCTCTTCCTGGTAGAATAATTGCCCTTGTTTGCTTTTCTGGCTAGCGAGGTGTTGGCTAACGCGCGTTTCCCACAGGATTTGAATTCTGGTTGTGACAGAGACTCTGCTGTGTGACATGTGCGATATATGACGCATGTTCACCTCGGCTGATCCCTGACGGCGCAGGCTTTAAACCTCGGATTTCAGCCCCACCTCCAGGAGACGTGGGGCCTGGTCTGGGTGGTCGACCTCTGCCCCGGGCAGTGTTCAGGCTTTGGGTGGGACCTGGTTCCTCTGCTTCTTCTGGAAAGAACAGGTAGAACCAGGGGTGATGAGAGCCATGAGCTGAGGAGAGTGATCCTGAAATGGGTGCTGGAAGGGCTCAGATGCTGGAGGAGCAGCTCTGCAGAAGGCAGGGGACAAAAGGAGGCTGGTTGTTATTTTGGATGCGATGTTTTGCTTTGCTCCATGGTAAACCTTAAACCATTTGAAGCCCTGCCATGGCTTTTTGGGGCACTGTCACCCTCAGTGGCCCATGGTGCAGTTTGCCGTAGGGGACTATTACTCTATTACTGGCATCATCCAGTGTAGATAAAGGGGATGTGGATAATTTTGAAACCCTTCCCAGACCAGGCAGGCAGCGATTCCCCCTCTCCCTGCCTCAACGTATATTTAACTCTCTGGGGAAACACCCAAAGAGGTTTTCTCATTTTGCTGCTTTCGCTTTGAAGCAGCATATGCCAAAAATGCTAATGTGGGATTTCAGTTGTTTGGTCCTTTGTGCCTTGGGTGCTGCGGCTGCTTTATAATTATGTGTCCGAGTGAGTTGAGAGTTCATTGTCACCCTGGCTTCAGGCCCCTCCCTGGAGTCCACAGACAAAAGAATTGCTCTCAAAATGGCTCAGTCACTTCTGGGGACAGGGAAATCATCCCGACGCATCTGAAGCAAGCTGAGAGCAGGATCCCAAACTGCTGAGCTCTTAATGTAGGTGTAAAACACCCAGAAAGACTCACCCCCAACCCCCACCCTCAAATTCCTGCAAGAGGGACAAAGCTTTCTTGATCCCACCTCGCCGAGACCGAGTGTGCAGGAGGGAAGATGAGTTTATTAAATAGAAACATCTGAATGGCTCATCATCCTCAAGCTTAAAATAGGACCGTCAAATGACTCCAAGTCCCATCTTTGTTAGAAACATCTCTCTTCTTCCCAACCATCAGCTGTGAAATCTCTCTGGGTGTCACAGGTTAGTATTGTCAGCTGGGTCCTGTTGCCCAAACTCTCGCCGTCCCTTTTGGTGCCGTGGGAGTTATGCTGGTGCGTGATGCCCACCCTGGTGTGGGGCAAAGCTCCTTTGCTTTAAGATGGAGGCAAATGATTACCATCCAAAGAACAAAGGTAGGAGCCAGCTTGTCTAAATAAATGAGAGAGTCGTCTGTCGGAGGGAAGCTCGTCTGGTAAAGCGGTAGCTAGAAAGTGAGTGAGAATTGTGTGGTTTGGGGGGGGCACCGAATACCTGGAGTACATTTCCTGATTTATAACTGAATTTCCCTTTGGAAAGTAAAAGCCATTCCTCCCTCCCTCCGGCATGTATTGTTGAAAGGGGCTGCTCGGTGTTTTATTTCTCCTCCCCACCACCCCTGTTAGCCCTGCAGGGTTGAAAAGCCTTTTTTTTTTTTTTTGAGATGGAGGTGAATTAATGCTGCCTGCGCTGCTTCCCTCTGCTCACCCAGAGCTTCCTTCTCCAGGATCAGGGCTTCGTTTTCCCCCAAACAAGGTATCGTACTTATTCTTGCCCTTTCTTGATTACTATGTAATAGCGGTGATTAAATACATTATCTCACTGCATCCCTGTGGACTCTACCTTGTTTAAAAAGCAGAGCGCTCGCAGGGTAGAAAGATACCTTATATCTGACCTATATCTTACTCTTCTGGGAAAGGATTGTTTATCTTCCCCCCAAAATGAAGAAGGTGGTGCAGCAGGCAGGATGCTAATTCTGGTTTCCCTGTTGCCAGCTCCCTCTGTGGTCAGTTTTGAGCAAGTCCCGCAGTCGCTCAGCTGGAATAGGGGCTGTTGACACGCTCCCTTCCCGGGGCTTGGTGATGTTTGCAGAGCAGCCTGGAAAAGGAATGCTTGGAGCATTTATCGTTAGGATTCGTATCCCCTAAGTAGCTCCTGATAGCCATAAAGCTGGACTTGAAATTCATCGACACCCTGGAAAGGCCGGTGCTCTTGTGTTTCTTGAATAGTTGTTGCAGTCTGGGAGCAGGGATTGGCTTAAATTTTAAATCACTGTTTTGGTGGAAAGCAGGAGTAATGCAGAGCTGTAAAATCTATGGTCTTTGGCCAACAGTAGGATTAATTTTCAAATGGCAGAACCTTGTGCAAAGCTGATGTGCCAGAAGACACTGCTGTAGGGAAGGAGGGTCTCCCCAGCTTTTCTACAGGTTGCAGGGGCAGGAGTTGCCATCAAATATTCCAGAAAGTGGTCTTGTCCAAAATGCCTTCAGCAAAAATCAGTCTGCCCCCTCTTCTTCTGGGAAACTTGAGATAACCTCATTCCTCCTCCCCCTGAGATGTTATTGGTTTTCCGTATGGTTCACAGTAAAACACTAGGAATACTCGCTGGCCGGCGTCTCGCCTGGCTGCGTTAGCCCTTGCTTGTATGTGCCTCGTTTCTAGCCCCTTCCCTGAAGCCGAAGGTAGTTTTGCTGAACTTGCTCACTGTTTCTTTTAATTGTGATTTTTGCAGTTCCATGGTGCTCTTTGACTTGCAAGCAGCTTGATAATGAGGACCAAAGACTTTGCGTGTCTGCTCTACCTCAGAGTTGGTATTTCTCGGGGAGCAGGAGGGCATGGTTCTGGCCAAAGGGCTCGTCTCAGGAGAGGGATGGTGGGGGAAGAAATATGGCCGGGAGTCAGGAGCAGATGCTGGAAACTTCTTGCTCGCTGTCATCTTGTCTTCAGAGTTTCCACCCTTTAGTCCTGCCATCTGCCTACTGGTCCGTGGGCTGTCTCCATTCTCTGCTGCTGAAGATGTCATGCATCTGAGTCTCATTTATTTGCCTTGAAGGGTTTTTATTTATTTCAAATGTTTTTCAGTGGAGAGAGTAACTCATTGTCCATCAAGATGTATTTGTGTTTCCATGCACATTTAGACAGGGATTTGTTTGTTGGTGGTCTTGTGACCACTGATCTTTGGTCGAGGTCTGCTGTGCTGATGAGACACAAAGGAAAGCGGGTTTCTTCCCAGCCCTGGTGAGTTGTGTTGGTTTTGGATTGGAGCTCCCAAATAACCAGTTGCCGTGAAGCACACCTTTTTGTGGAATCGCTGGGATAAGCCCCAAATGGTGGATCCAGGGTTTCAGTGAGGTCAGTGCTTGTCTGCTGATGTGAGCACTATCCCGTGCTCACCCACCTCCAGGTGATAGAGGTGGAAACCCAAACCCCATCCTCTTTGGTATGTTCTCTTCTCACCTTCAATAAGCACCTCTTCTGATCACCTCTGCAGAAGGCAGAGGAGTTGCTTGTTTTTGTTGTTGTGGTTTTTTTTTTTTTCTTTTTTTTTTTTTTAATAGATTTCTAGATGTCATGCCTGGCCTCAGCTCTCTTCTGGGTACTTAGAAAATGCTGGTAACCTTGTGTATGGAAACCTGTTCTTAATTCTGCCCTGGCCTCTTGGATTAAAAAATCACTTGATTTCTCTGTGGCTAGGTGTGCTGACCTCCTCAAAAAGCACTTGGCAGTTTGCTGGTGAGGAGAGATTGAGGAAGGGTTTACTGTTTCTGCAAAGCAGCGAGAAGTGTCTAGATAACGTTACAGAGATTGCGTCTCCTCTATCTTTCCCTGGGCCTTTTCCCAACACGTCACCCACTTGCTGGCGTGGACACGACAGCAGTATCCAGTGACTTTCAGGAGTGTCCTGTCCTGCGCCTCCATCAACAGGCTTGTAAAAGAAGTGTAGGGGAGAGAGAGGAAGATGTGCTAATCCAGTGCAGTAAAATCAGTCATGCATACATCAGCTGCCGACTGCTGATGGTGATGGGAAAGATAACCCCCAAACAGGAATCTACAATGCGCAAGAGCTCTTTATCTAGAAACTGAATTCACAAGCTCTCTTACGGCAGCTTTGATGCCATTGGTTTAATGTCCTTAACATAATTTATCGGAACAAATCTATCGATGCAGAGAATTTCAGAATTATTACTCACTGCTTGGCCTTCTGGCCAAGATCAAGTGTTTGTAAGTGTTTTATCTTCCTCTGGAGGGCTGTGTTGTGTGCTGGCAGGGGTGTGCTGTGTGATCTCACAGGTTTTCTTCAATCTCCAGCTGCTGTGATTAAGAGCATTGGCTTTGACTCTTAGTTCAGGCCAGACTTCTGCATTTTTCCATAAGAGCTTCCTGAGAGAAGCAAGTGAAATATTCAGGCTCTTATCTTCCAGAGGCCTGGAAGAAGTTTTTATTGTGCGCGACTAAGGTGCTTTGCTCAGAAGTGTTTTGCTTGCAAAGTTTGGACCTTTGTTTTCTTAACTAGTGGAAATAGGATTTCTTTTTGTTTCTTTAACTTTCTTGGGGAAAACAGCTCTTGTTTCTTCAAGTAGCTGAAGTAGCAGTTCACCACCACAACTGTATAACCTTTTTGTTTTTCCTTGTATAGATTTCAGCTTTTTGTGCTGCTCGGTGATGTCATTTCGAAGAGGTAGATGTATTGCATATATGTACTTAAAAAAAGCATGGTTTCTTCCTCTCCGGTAACCAGCAGCAAAATGCTGTATTACATAACTGTCTTGGCTTTTGAGGATTGACAAAACTTGGTGGGTGTTTTTTCCCCTGAATAAACTGCTACCACTATCAACAAAAGCTGCTATTTTATTGAAGTGTGTTGCATAAGCGCTCTCCTGACATCTAAACAGCTCTCTGCATCCCTGTGCGCACCAGCAGGATTGTTCCAGTGGGGCTTTTCTGCTTTGGTTTCTGCCTGGTTTGCACTTTGAAGAAAAGAAATCTCGCTGCTATTCCCATTTGCAGCCATGGCCTTGGATTGGGGGGGGACAACTCATCCCAACAGACTTTTTGAGGGGGGATTTGCAGGCAGAGAAAAAAAAAATGTGTTGGGGGATTTCTGTGCAGACAGCGCCTTGGATGTGTCCATGGAGGCTCCAACGTACTACACATCCTCCAGGTAGTGTTTGGTGGGTCTAAGGCTTGGGCTCGTGAGCGACTTCTGCGTGTGCAGAAGTGCTCTTGTAGATGGTGCCACCACCTGCAGGCAGAGTCCAGGTGAGGGGGGAGAACATTCCCATTTTTTAGCATTAAGAGGGCCTGTTTGGGAAAAAAACAGCTGCTTCTCTCATCCTGGCCACTTGTTTGGCTGAGATAAACCCTGCAGTCAGCAGCAGGACTGGGGAGGAAGGGCAATGCATGCTGGTGTGATGTGTCCTGGCGCTCGGCTTGCCCTGCTCAGACGCTGGAGAGTTGAGCTTGACGATGTGTTTGGGTGTGCTAACGTTTTCACTTTTTATTTTTGTCTAAAACATGAGGCGCAGCTAAAATCTGTCTGAGCAGCTCTATTTAAAAATAGAGCGAAGTGAGTATTTGTCCTGGCTATACCAAATTAGCATGCTCATTTGCTAGACAAGTGAGGATCTGGCCCAAATGCCTTGTTATAGACTCCTTCCAGTGAAATATTTGTCTGAACCATTTGACCAGGTGCCATCGCCACAACTTTTTAGGGTTTTTTTTCCTAGCAATTATGTCATGGTTGGTAAGAGTATACTACTATCTGTTGCTGGCTGAAAATAATTCTGGACAGCTAGGGCTGGTGGAAGGCAGACAGCTATTTATTTAGGTTGATTCAGCTTCCAGTAAACAGCTCTGAGGAGTGCTCTGAAATCACCCGTAGGGATTGCTCACAGAATCACAAAAGAAAGAAAAAAGGAAACTTCTTGGGACATCATGAATTCATTTTCGAACAGGACTGATCTGTTTCCTTTGGCCAGAATTAATTGTTTAGGTGTCTCAAGCCATTTTTTCAGTTGTCAGTCTGGGTCAGAATGATGACTGATGAATTTTTTCATCTTAAAGAAGGATTTAAATAGATCCAGAAATAGCAGCTTTTTAAAAATAATTTCATTTTCTTACGTTTATGCCATGGAATTTAACACCTTCACTTCTCCAAGCAGTGTGTGTGGGATGACACAAAACTGCCTTTACATAGCAATAAAAAGAGGTGGAGATAACTGAAATGTTTTCATATGGAAACTTCCGAGTTTTGTTCTCTGACCTCAGCTAGTAACACTTTTGATAATCAAGAGAGCTTGTTTTTGCAGGAGGACACATGATAGACCCATACGTAGCTTCAGTCGGAGCTGAGCAGACCTCATCAGTTGTATGTCCATCCTTGCGCTCGGGCGTTTTTTATCACAGTCAAACAGGAATTACCTATTTCCCAGTCAGCAGCAAACTCGTTTGGAAACTAGTGGGAGGGAGGGGGAGCTTCCTGCTGCGGAAACTGGGTGTGCTGGGAGCTGAGCGACGCCGCAACCGCACCGATGCTCTGACCACAGGCTGCAGCTTTCCCTTGTTGACTCACCCTTTCTTTGTAACCAGCCTGATTGGGAGGATCATTGTTGCTGCTTCTCAAATCGCTATGTGAAAGGACGAACTGAGGCGCTGCGGTCTTGGGGCAGTGGGGGAATAGAATAAGGTGAAGCCAATGCTCTGGTCTGTGCTGAGATGCTGTACATCTTCCTTAAAATCACGGTGACACCTCTAAGATAAGGATACCCCATGGTATCGCAGGGGACAAACCAGATGTGCTTTGGGATGCTAGCTCTTCCAACCAAGCCTCATTGTATATTCTCGCTTTTAATGTGTGTTGTGTGTGATTAAGGCAGCAGAGAGAAGATTTGCTGCTGGGTCCTCTGGCGAGAGAGCTTTAGTTAAATCCTGGTGGAACACGGTTTTGCATGGATGATTAAATACTAACACAGCGAATCTCCAAGGTGATGAGGCTGGCAGTGCTGCTTCAGGATTGCTTAAATCATGGGGCTTTTAGAGGTTTTGATCTACATAATTACAGATACTTGCTTTAAAAAAAGGCTTAATTGCAATTGAACAGGTGTTATACTGTGGTGCCCAGGATGTTTCCTCCATCCCTGTGTCCTGCTGGATCTTGGCAAGTTCAAAAGCCTTGTGATGAAGTGATGGAGTTGAGCTTTATTGGTTTCATTGTAACACACTAAGTCACAGGAGGTTCCTTCTAGCTGGAGGTGCTCCCAAACCTGGGCCGGTGGGGAGGGGAAGAGGGAAGGGATGTGAGAGGGTCTTTTCTCAAAGGTCTTTTCCAACCTAAATGATTCTGAGAGGTGAAGCGGGGCAGCTGGCTCCAAAGAGCCCTGAGTGTGTTGGGGGAGGAGGAAGACAGCCAGCTGCAAGAAACTTCAAATGCAAAAATTAGAGCTTGTTGGGACAAACTTTCTTGTCTTTAAAGGGAGATGAGAGGGGGTGGGAAGGTGGTTGGAGCCAGTCGTTCTGTGCTTGCTTTGTTTAGCGAAAAGCATTTGTCACAGATTTTTTTTTTTCTTGTTTGCTTGTTTAATATGTATTGAAATGAGAACTTTGATCACTCGATAAGGGGATCAGAAGGCTGCTGGATTTTGCTGTTAAGTACCTCTGTTCCTTCTGCTGAAATGCAGTTTTTGTAGAGCTGTAGCGCTTGATGAAATCGCAGCATGAGTCTTTACACTGCCTGTAACAGGCGAGCAGAAGGGGCTTCTCTGCTGAGCAAGTGGTGGGTGGACCCAGAACCACTGCAAGGATTGTATGTTGTAATGCTTAATCTGCTAAAGCAATTAATGGACGTTGGGGGAAGCAACCCTGTGCTTACTCCCTGGATGGGGGTGTTGCTTTTGGGTGGGGGCAGTTTTATAAGGCTGTGGTCATGGCTTCTGTATAAAAAAGAAAAAATCAGTTGTGTGTCTGAAAAAAATCAGTTGCTGTGTCTGAAGCAGAAAGAAAAACTAAATGAAAAAGCTTGTCTGCTTTTCTGGGCCAGAGGCAGAAAGCACATCACTGTTTTATGCATCTGCCTGGCAGGGGCAGTGTCCCTGTCCTGGGAGCTCTTGGCCTTACCGGTTTTGAGTTCTATCTGGCTGGTGGCTTTGTGGTGTAGACAGACATCGCAGAGGGGCAGTGTCATCTAATTGCCTTTTTTTCCTTGCTGCATCCAAAAAAACCCAAGATAGGAATCCAGACCTAAAAGGTAAAAGTTAGTACATCACCTCGCAGATCTTTAACTCCGTGGTGGTTATGAAAATCCCTGGGCTTGGCTTCAAGCGGAAGGGTTGATGTTCTGGGCCTTTTAATAAAAGGTCCTGGAAATAATTTTAAGATAAAGCATGGTCAGCGCATCTACTGAAACACTGCAGAGTACTTGGCCCTCCCAGTTCTAATTGATAGATGGCAATAATTCTGCAAAGCCATACAAGTCCATCAAAGGCAGGGAAGTTGCTGATACCACCTCTGAAGGTGGTCCTGTGTGTTCATGCCCGGCCAGAGGAGTGCTGGAAGCCAGCTGAGCGGGGCAGAGCAGACCCTAGCCGGTAACACCGACACAAAACTGAGTTTGGCTGGCAAGTGGTAAGCAGAATAGCATTTCCTTGTGGCTTGACAAAAATCCTCTCTGCTGTAAGAGGAGAAGCTAGGAAGAAATCAGCCATGAGTCAGTGGTTTTTCAGATGCCTTAATGTTCCTTTGAACCAAGGTGGTGTGTCAGGCTTTTTTGTGATGCATAATCATGATTAACCCTTTCTGAGTGTGGCTTTGTTCTTTTGACAGGATCATCTACTTTCAAAAAATCACTCACCCCTGAGGTAAGTTTCTGACCGACAAGCTGGTTTGTTCCCTGGCTGAGAGAATGCATAATTTCAGACTTGCCTGCTACTTTTACAATCTCATTCAAGTTAGGGGTAAACCAGGCAGCGGTAAGTACAGTAAGCTGCAGGTACTCATTTGGGAAATTGGAGCATTTCTCCTTACTAAGGGGATCTCTGCTTAAAAATCCAGCTTGTCCTGGAACTGAACAGTTCTTGTGCCGCCAAAACACCATAAATCTCCTGCCGCGAGCAAGATGTTCAACTCGTTTTGACTGAGAAACGCCATTTAACAACTGCGTGTGTTAGACAGAAGACGATGAGTCAAGTGAGCTCTTGTGGCATGAATCAGAGTAGAATTTGCCACCTTCCTAAAATGTTTCCTTAAAGATTTGGCCTTACTGGCAGAATGCATGGTGACTGGCTGCAGTTGGTCCAGACTTGCTTACAGCTAATCTCTTTGTGATGATGGTGATTAGAAGAAAAACAAACACTTCCAGGTGGTCTTGCATGAAGGTGTTTCTCTCTAATTAGATGTCCAGCCTCAATCACACAGGAGTCAGTTGGTTCTTTGAAGGCATTTCAATGCTGTTGCTGTCCTGGAGGCCAGCTTGTACCATGTCCTCCTTTTGAACGCATGCAGGGGTCTGAGGCTTCACCAGGGTGCGCTTCACAGGCTCCATCTTTGAGAATAGCAAAATTATGCCAGGTGGTTCTGGGCAGCTACTGGCCTCTAAGACATCGGGTTTTACATCCTTGGTTCTTGCTATCTTTTACTCCGATCCTAGATGCCAGGTGGTTCTGGGCAGCCGGGCTCACAGACGATAAAGAAGGGGCACAGAGGAGTGGACTCCACAGGCGAGACTACCTATAAAAAGGTAAGTTGCCTCTTGCACAACTCATTTGACTGTTATTCTCCTCTTTGCAATGCAAGTGCCATCCAGAGCAGCAGCATGTCTCACAAGGTTTGATGTTAGACAGTGAGTAATGTCTGTGACAGTTGCTGAAGGAGATCTCGAAGGGAACCAAAGAACTGAATATGTGCTTCTTAGCTTCTCTTGTAGCCTTCTAAAGAGGGGACTATTTTTAAACTTTGCCCATTAGCAACACTTCCTAGGCCTCTTCTAGCTTATTGGGTGCTTTCTGTGCTCTTTGCGCACAATAGTTTCTATAGATCTTGTGGCATTAGTGGAATTTGCTTTACAAAGGGGAGATTGTTTGGGTATTTTTAAAAAGCCTGTAAATGTGGGTATTTTGTGGATGCTGCTTCCTGTTTGTTGGACTTCATCAGATTGGGCCGACTTCCTCTGAAGCAAGGTTGACTTCTAGGATGTAGATTAAATGGGTAATGGCTTGATACGGGCATTTCACCACTTTGTGTAAGTGAAGCTTCTGGTCTGAAATCTCTAATCCATCTGTCTGTCAGGAGTCAGAGTTGAAGGAAGGAATTAAAATGGTGTTTCTACAGAAGCCAGCTTTTGTTATACTGCCCTTTTTGAAACTGCTTGTGTCTTCAAGATTGGGATCTGGCTTTCAGTTTCCCAGAAAATTCAGAGGTAGAAGGTTAGACAGCAGTAATAGGAGAGAGAAGTAGGAGCCAATGTCCCTTGCAAGGGTCCCAGAAACCTGGTGGGACACTGCATAGGATTTATCTGGGAATGAGACTAATGGACGATCTGTCTGTTTTCCATCCCTTCCTTTTCCAGGGGTGGTAAGTTGTTTTTTAAAATTCTTTTCCCTATAAAAGCGATTGTAAACAGGCAGTCAGCTGCTCTGCTGATCATGCTGGCTAATAGAAGAGAAAAATACTTGTTCCTTGGCAACCTAGCCCTGTGGCTCTGTGTTCACAAACAAGGCAGCATTGCTGTGCTGTGTTGGTAAATTCTGTTTTTCAACAGTGAGACTGTCCTGGAAGTTTAAGCAGGGCTAGGTGAGCTGAGCTGAGATCTGTTTTCAAGCAACTTTAGCCTTTAGAGGGTAAGGAAGGAAAACGGAGTCAAGTTCTTCCTCCTTCCCCATCTAATACTGAAGTAAATGTCAGATACAAACAGGTACCTGAAGTAGAAAAGGACACTGTTGACAAGCTGGTGTTACGGCCAGTTTTTGTTGCTCTCTCTTCAGCGAACTGTGAGCAGGTCTCTTGCAGCTATGATAACAGAAAAACAGTTAAGTGGGAGAAATGTTCCTGTTTGTTTTACAAGGCTTCATGGAGGATGTGTGTCTGGGGAAAAAACTTGAAATGCTTGTCCCCCAGATACTGTGGTGTCCTCTATTGCCAAATGCTTTGATCTACAGTGATTTCTTGCATGTAGCAGGGGGCTGGGCTTTGTTTAGCTTAAGGAAACAAACACAAACTAGTTGGATCATGAGCCCTGGATCTTGTTTTGGGTCCAGTTGCTTTATGTATAAGCCAAGTGATATTTCCATGAGCTGCAGTGCACAAATCCAACCTGCACCTGCTCTGCAGCCTCTACATTTCCAGAAGGCTTTACAGCAGAGTTCTTATCTCCATGCTCTGGGAACTGACAGGCTGTATAACATTGGGGTATTGAGCAGATCTCATCTGGGCTGTTCTGGGAAAGACAGCCCATAGCACAAACTAGGCTGAAGCACGTCCGAGTGGTCTGAGATGAGATCATGTGTTTCATGGACAGAAGAGGACTCTTGATGTTACAAGAACACAGTCCTACATTGTTCTTGGGCAGTTTGTGCAGAGGCTGCAGGAGTGGGATTTGTGTCTTTGCTCCTTATTTAAAAATGACAGGGAACTCCTTAAGGTTAAAGAGCCATGACCTAGCAAGAGAGGCAGACAGAGGAATGTGGTAGCACCAAACAGAAGCGTGTGTTGTGTGCTGGCCATGCCTGCCTTGTCCTGTAGAAGGCCTTAGTCTGCCCAAGCTTGGGAAGAGCAAGCTTCAGAGTGTATAGTTCCAAGACCAAGGTGTCAAGAAGTGTGTTTTATTCCTAGGGGCACAAGGTAATCTGTCCCTGGGTGTCTTCCCCCTCTGAGTGCAGTGTGTAGAGATGAGTGCTGTGGGAGGATGAAATGAAATTCAGTCCTTTTAAGGACCATCTGGATGTTGATTCTGGCTCAAGTCCTTTACTGCTCAACCACTCAGAGTGCAAGGATCAAGCAGGATGCTATCAGAGATGTAGGAGTGTTCCCAGGTGTTCTCATCGCCAAAGTGGTGTTAGTCAATGAGAAAGAAATGATGGAAGCTGGAACCAGTAGGTGTAAAATACCCCAGCTAACAGTGCTGTTTTAAACTGGGGGCTCTCTTTTCTTTAACTCCTTTAATTCCTATTTCCAGTCTGCTGCTCCATATGTCTAACTCACTTTCTCTGCCCCTCCAGACAACATCATCTGCCTTGAAAGGTGCCATTCAGCTGGGCATTACACACACAGTTGGAAGCTTGAGCACCAAACCTGAAAGAGACGTTCTCATGCAAGATTTCTACGTAGTAGAAAGTATTTTCTTCCCAAGGTCAGTACTTGCTTTCTTCTCTCTCTTTGATAGTGGGTAGCAGCATTAGTTCCTAACCCTGCTTGCACATGAGGAAGCTGCACCAAATCAGGGCAGTTGAGTGCAGGAGCGAGCACAGGTCTCCTGAGCAGAGCTACTCAGTGCACTGCCTATGGACCAACTCTGGCTCCTGCCTGCCACCTGTTTCTGAAGAGCTCTGGCTCTTTCCTATATAAGTCCACCATTGGTCGTGTGAACAAATGCAGTTTTGCTGTTGTGTGTGCCTATATGTGTCCCTTTTGGGTGGGTGCTTTCTAGCCCTCAAGTGTGTTAGAAGCAGCCAGCCAGTGGGTGTTTGCTTTTAGGGCAGTTTCTTAAGGAATGTTTCAAATACAAATACTTATGTATGCTTCTCTCCTTGATCAGTGAAGGGAGTAACCTGACCCCAGCTCATCACTACAATGACTTTCGGTTCAAAACCTATGCTCCAGTGGCCTTTCGCTATTTCCGGGAGCTCTTTGGGATCCGACCAGATGACTATCTGGTAAGTTGGTGGTTGGACCAAGTTCCCATTTGTTGCGTGCTCTGTGTGATGGGTGTTTGTCATCTTCCCCCTCTCGGAGCCATGGAGTGCTGCAAGGCCCAGAGGCAAGCTCTATAAGCACAGCAGTGGATGCTGTATGTGACCCTGGCGTTTGCCTCTGTTAACGGTTAAAAGGAAGAGCCTTTGTGCTGAAGTTTCCTGTTGATGTCTCTCTCACCTCTGTGTTTCTCACCTTGTCCTCCTCAGTACTCACTCTGCAATGAGCCTCTCATTGAACTTTCAAACTCCGGGGCCAGTGGATCTCTCTTCTATGTATCCAGTGATGATGAGTTTATCATCAAAACGGTTCAGCACAAAGAGGCTGAGTTCTTACAGAAGCTGCTGCCTGGCTACTACATGGTGAGTCACTTGGGTGAGGCTTCCTCTGTGAGCTAGGGAAGGGTCCCCCAAATGTACAAGTGTGACAGATATTGCTGTCTGCTGCCTGGTAGATGTGAGTGAAGGTTTGATCTGTGCCCCAGCTGAGTGGCAGCTTCTCTCTCAACTGTCCAGTGACAGTCACGGACTCACATAAGCTACCTGGGTATCACAAGCCTGGAGTGCTGCGCAGGGGTCTTGGGTTGCACTTTGTGACTTGGACCCTTTTGGAAAGTTAAAGGCTGCTTTGTGACCAGCTGTGAACCGTTTGCTTCCATGCTGCACAGCATCAGGCCTGTGGTACTTTGTCTTGCAAAGCTGTTCTTGTGTTTCCCTTCCTGGGGCTATGCTTGTTTCTGTCTGCAAAGATTAAGAGTTGAACTCTGATTTTAAGTTTCTATATATAGGAGCAGCAGCAGCGGCTTTGAAAGTAAAGATGTGTTAATTTTATGAAAGTGGCTATAGCAAAAAAGGCTTTATCGGTTCTGGAGCAAAATCAGATCCTACCCTGAACACGATGTGTGTGTGATCTGACTGCTCGTGTTTGTGTCCAGCCTGGCCTTTACAAGCCACCTCTGTGTAAGGGAATTTAGCCGTGACATAGTCTTGCCATGTAGAAGTGCCTTAGGACTTTTGATGCTGCCACAAGAGTTTAGACCCATCTCTATCCTGATGTATTTAGCTTGACCTAAGTGCCAAATTTAAAAAGGCTAAGCACAAGATCTTCCTCTGCTCTGAAGCCTCCCCAGCTTAGCTTCTGTGTGAATGAACAGCAAACTCCTTCCTTCCTACTATCTTTCTGTGACCCATTCACCTTTGCAGAGAGATCATGAACAACTGCAAGCATTGCCCATCTGTTCTCTGTGTTCACCTGCCCTTGTCTCTTAGCTTCTTTGGCAATGTCTTTGAATCATTGTCAGTTCCATTTCAATAGAGAAGCACAGGAAGGAGTAAACAACTCCTCTGACTGGCATGTGAATAACCAGAATGGCTTTGAAGGTGTTTCTTTGTCTTTGGCATTTCAGAATTTGAACCAGAACCCAAGGACGCTGCTGCCAAAGTTTTATGGCTTGTACTGTGTCCAGGCCGGAGGCAAAAACATTCGCATTGTTGTGATGAACAATCTACTGCCCCGCTCTGTCAAAATGCACCTGAAATACGACCTGAAGGGCTCCACCTACAAACGGCGAGCATCCCAGAAGGAGCGGGAGAAGGTCTTCCCAACATACAAGGACTTGGATTTTATGCAGGACATCCCTGATGGCCTCTTCTTGGACTCTGACATGTATAATGCTCTGTGCAAAACATTACAGAGAGACTGTTTGGTAAGTGTAAGGGTGAAGGGTGGTGTGGAGAGTTCTTTCCTTTTTTCTGAGCGTTTCCCACAAAAAGGAGATGGCAACTGCCACCCTTGTAGCCTCTGCCAGTTGACTTACAGCGCCCATTTTTTTGGTGGTGATGTGGACAAGAAGCAGGACCTGGACCCCAGTTTCGTTCAGTACTTCCAACCTGAATTAAATCAAGCACTGGCTCTAGAGGTGGAGGAAGCACCCTCTGCCAAGGTTGAGCTCTGGAGCAGGACAGGATCTGGGGAGGGCGGGGGGAGTCTCATCTCAAAGTTGGGTGGCTGTGCAAAAGTCAGTGTTCTCCCCTGGCTTGGATCCTCGTCCGCACAGGAGTACCACCAATGGCTTTCCTCTGACTCCCTTTGGCGACTGTAGATGAGCTGACTCTGCATGAGCTGTGGATTAAAAGCCATCCCCTCAATATGCTCGGGGCTCTAGACAAAAATGCTGACTATGTTTCTGAAAATGTCTGCTCTGACAGTTTCACCAGGCTTGCAATAATGAGTGAGCCTTTGTTGACTTTCTGCCCAGGTCCTGCAGAGCTTTAAAATCATGGATTACAGTTTGCTTGTTGCAATCCATAACATCGATCTGGCACAGAGAGAGCACGCGATGGCAGATGGGACATCCCAGACTGATATGCGGCGACCCGCTGCCCAGAAAGCCCTCTACTCGACAGCCATGGAATCCATCCAAGGAGAGGCCCGGCGAGGTGGCACCATAGAAACAGATGACCAGTAAGTCCGTGTCAGTGTTGCTCTTCCCAGTGAAATACTGAGGAGTGAGGGGTAAAACCCAAGCCTGGCTAATGGAGACTTAATTTGGATGCAGGCTGGGCTATACAGGATTGCTGTTATGCCGGGCAGAGAGGTGTTGGTATCAAATCTTGTGCTTTTATCTTTGATTTCCCCTCCTTAATGTACAAAAGATTTTTCTCGCCTTCCAGGTGGCATTTAAGAGTTCTCTGCCCACCAGTTACTGGCAGCTTCAACTACTTACTTCCATCCACCTCTAAGAGGCACAGCAAGAGCTTTGTTAGATCAGACTATCAGCCCATAAAGTCTAGCTGCCATCATAGTATGAATGGTAGTAGATGCTCTTTACAGTTGCTTGGTCTCTTCTCATGCTTGAGTTGGGGTTAATCCTCATCTTCAATAAAATTGTCATACGGAGGGAAAAGGGGGTCAGTTCTCAGGAGGTTTAGCTAATTTACTGAAAAAGCATTTTGCTCTGACTTCCTAATTTGTTTGCTGAACAGTAGGTCCTTCCCACTTGTTGACACTTGTTAAATAGTTCGCATAATATTCAGCCCACACTAGGCTGCGTGAGAGAGGCAGTGGGGTCTGAGAACACCCTGTTTCATGTCTGTGTCCTGTCCTCTTCTAGGATGGGAGGCATTCCAGCCCGCAACGCAAAGGGGGAGAGGCTGCTGCTGTACATCGGCATCATTGATGTGTTGCAGTCCTACAGGTAAGAAACAGTAACAGCTGTGTATCACCTGAGGGTGAAGACCACTTTACAGCATTGTCTGCCCCTGTTTGGTTGTCAAGATTGGCTTTCAAGAAATAGTTAAGACACAAATAAACATTTCTTTCTTTTCGTTTAATTTACCACTTTCTATTTTCTTGTAGTTAGGCATTTTGGGATCAATTTCTGGGTCTTGCTTACTGTATTTACTTCATGGTCCTGGAATAGATTTACTCTTACAAAGTTGTTTTTTCAGTGCTGTCGTGGTTGTACACAGGCACTGTGCAGGAAGTGGTAACGAAAAAACAAGTGGTGGCTTAAAAAGGCCATAACCACTTCTCCTTGTAAGCCTTACAGCTATTTTTCATTTTATATTTTCTTTATTTATGTTAAAATGCAATGTGCAGAGGGTTACATGTGTAAAGTCTCTGTTAAATGTTGTTGCAAGTTAACTGCCTTTGATAATTATGCCTGTGAAACTCTCCCCTCGGGAGAGTGAACTGTGTAGTAAGCCCTGGTGTCTGTGGAACAGTCTTAGAAAACTAGGACAGTGAAGAGAATCCAAAGCAGTCCGTGTTTGGGGTGTGCTTGCCACAGTGGTCAGAAGCTGGGCTCAGTACTGATCATGATATGATACAGACAGTGGGGACTTGGTGTGAAAATTTTTCTTAATTCTTTCCTTTGTCAGATTTGTCAAGAAGCTGGAGCACTCTTGGAAGGCCCTGGTACACGATGGGGTAAGTAGAAAGTATCCCTATTCAACTTGTTTAGCAGTAATACCAGCATCTTTTTAAACTGTGCCTGCTGTCCTTGCTCCTTCTGGGCATCCCAGATATCTAAGGTATGTGTGTGTTTGCCCTCTGATAGAAAAGTATTACTTTCTAGGTACTCTCAAAAATGTTGATTTTGTTAATGCTGGTCATCTGCTTGTTCATTAACAAGCATTGATTGCTTTGTATATAATGCCTACTGCTTGTAGCTAATGTGCTTCTCACAGCTGCTAGTGAGAGCAACTCTGAGAATCCGTGACTGTTCCTAATCCAACATAGCTTGTGTTTCAAGGCTAACAGCCTGAGGGAAGCTCGTGTTAACGTAAGTAATTCCGATTCACGCATTAACATTTGTCCCTTGGACTTCTAGGACACTGTATCTGTGCACAGACCCAGCTTCTATGCTGAAAGGTTCCAACGGTTCATGTGCAACACAGCGTTCAGGAAAATACCATGTAAGTACCTCCATGCAGCTGTACCCTTGGCGATTGCTATGGTTTCTGGCTTCTCCTTACTCAGCAGCTGTGGTTTGGGAAGGTGGATGAAAGTGTGCAAGAGCTTTAGGAAGTCTGTTGTGCTGTGTCACCCCTTCCTTCCTCCTAGATTGTTCTTGCCTCACAGATGTGACTTTACAGAAACTGTTTCATCCATCAGCTTGTTCCTTCAGGGCACAGCCCTCGTGCCAGACTCTTACTGGAAGGTTGCTGCATTGGGTTTTTAACTCCTTCCTGAACGTGTTAGAAAAGTGCTTTCTTGGTTTTTGTCTTTAAGTAAAGCCATCGCCTTCTAAGAAGAGCCGGTCTGGCACCACAGTTCCTCGGCGGAGCTGTCAAGGAGGAGTGCCTTCCCAGATGCACATGTCATGCGAGACAAAAGCACAAGTAACGACAGAGGCGGATGTAGAGCAAGGTTGGTGCCTGTGCTAAAAAAACCCAACCAAACAAAAAAAACTAGAGAAGTTCGGCTTGTATTTGTCTGATTGAAGCTTGCTGCCTCCTGAACGGTGCAAGACACCTCCATGTTGTTCTGTAGTCTTGTCAGGGGAGGTCCTGTTTTCTGGTGTTGTGGGTGCAAGAAACCAGATGGGGCCAAAAACTCATACACACCAAATGGCCTTTGAGAGCACCACGAGAAAGCCTGGAGGAGCAGCGAGCCCTTGAAATGCTTAGCTCTTTCCAAGTATTCTATTGCAACAAATGCAGGGCAGGATGATAAACCTCATGTTTCAGTAAAGGCCAGTCTTTACTCACAAGCAGGATTAGACCAGGTTGTGGAGGTGGGGAATTGTTAGCTCATGCGTCTCCGTGGGATTTTTCAGCCTCGTACAAGCATCTGGTGTGGCCCATGCTCCCCCTGGGATGTGCCTGCATGGCAGTCCCATGTGCCTGGTCTCTTCCCAGCAGCTCGTGCCCCTGGGGTTTGTATCAGGGGAGAAGCTGGGCTAGGCAGTTGTGTGGAGGCTTGGACTTGGAACAGAGAGCTGCATGTAGGGCTGGTTCTTCACGGGTCAAGCGTCTTAGATGTCTTGGGTGGGATCCAGCACAGATCCTGATCCCTGGCTAATGTGGGAGCTCATGCCACACACTTGTGCTGGTGATGGAACAGTCTGTGCTTCAACTCAGGTTCCCACCTTGGTCGCCCAGATCTCCTGCCCAGGACCCTGCCGGTAGACGAAGCTAACAGCGATTCCATTGCAACAACCCTGTCCACTTCTTCTTTGGGCAGTGGAGGCCTCAACTCGCCCGCAAATAGGTAAGACCATTGCTGGTTTGGCGCATGGCAGGCTAGCAACTCCTGCAAGTCAGGTTCATGAGCTATGGGAGGACTTTGTGCTGCTTTATGGATGTTTCGGTTTGGGGCATGCTTGCAGAAATACCCGTTTGAGTGGTCTGTGTGTTGTGGAGCAAGCTCACTGCTGTTGGTTCAAGCATGTGTGAGGGGGGAGTGTTGTCTCGCCGTTCCTGCGTGCAGTCCCTTACAGATGACATGATCTTGTGTATTTTGCTTGGGCTGTTTGGGGTCCCAGTGGCTTTTAGTTCCTTGTGTGTTCTGTATTTAATGGCTTTGTTCTGGAGTTGGGGTAATTGTGCTAATTAAAGTGAGTTGGTGAAAGTGCCACTGCCAAAGTGTATGTGAAGAGCATTAATGTGATGATGGGTGATGCTGAAGATGACCTTCTGGCTGCTCTTTTCAGAGGGTTGGGCTCTCTTGCAACTTACTGATTGGGTTAGCATTGAGCTCCTACAACTCCTCGGGAAGGGAGGCTGCAGGGCGTGTGCAGGTGTGGTTCAAAACCTCTCAGAAGCTGAAATGCATGGAGAGCCCTGAGGGAGCTGGTGTCTGCCTTTGAATGTTTTATTTCTTGCTGAAGTGGTAAGACTAGCAGGGACGAGGAGGAGCTGTGGTCAGAGGATGATCCCTTTTGTAGAAGTTGTTCTGAGGTACTAACTTCTCTTCTTGGAAGCTATCAGAAACCATCTTCCCCCTTCCTGAGCCACTGCCTACACAGTGGCACTGTGATAGAAGTGCCTGCTCTCTTCTGAGCTGCAGGAGAACAAGGTGCACCTGTGATTACCACCTCTTACTCCCTCTGTAAAACATGGAAACTTCTTGGTAGGGATCCTAAACCAGAGCTGCTCCTTTCCAGTATGTCAGCATGCCTGAGGTGTTCTTTTTACTTACTTAACCGCGGGTCTCTCTCCTTCAATCTCTACGTAGGTCAGTGGGCGTACAAGTGCATAAAGCTGACAGCTCAGCAAAGGATTTGACTAGAGCAGCTCCTGGCATCTTCCTGTCTAGGTGAGGGGAGGAATGAGACTTTGCCTGAAACATTCTCCTGTCTAGAGGGTGTGCTCAGTGAGGCTTACCCTGGGATTTGGCCTCACACTTGTCACTGGCTGGCGGTTACAGAGGTGGTGTACAGTCAGTTCACTCCTATGTTGCAGTGCTGTAATGCAGTGTGTCCCTGGGCCAAGCCTCAGCAGTCGTTAACGTGGCTGTCTGCTGTAAGTCTCAATGGTAAAACCTCTCAGGATGGTGTCCTCCTTACCCCACGTGGTGCTGAGCACCCTTCTCAGTAAAAGCACAGATTCTGGTAGGTAAGATCAAACCTGCTGCACAACTGGGTTGAGTGCCAAGAGGTTCCCCAGATGCAAAGCCTGATCTGTTTGCCCCAGGCATCTCTAAAGCAGAGCACACTGCTTACTGTACCCTGTGGGCACTTAAGCAAGTGGTTACCCTTTGTCAATAGCCTGAAAAACCGTGTGCCAGTGCCAGACGGTGGTAATGAAATCCAGGAAGGAGAACAAACCAGTGTTTTCTCCTTTGCGGGGCCTTGAGATCTGGGCTTCCTGCATCAGACCTGTTGTCAGAGGCTTAAATCCACTTTTGTGACCTTGGGAGATCTGTAAAGCTGTGCAAACCCTGAAAAGGATGAAGGTGATTTGTGGATTGTTGATTTAACAACATAACTTGTTGAATGGATTTAAAAAGGTGGGTTTTTTTGTTTTTTGTTTTTTTTTCTCTCTATGGAATCAGCCAGTCTAGCAGGGTGTTTACCACCCTTTGGAGAGGTAACCTCTTAAATCTCTGTAGTCCTGTACAAAGGGGAGTGATCTCACCCCAGATCTCTCCAGCTAGAGCTTCTGCCCGTCTAGGGTGGGCACAGGAGGAAGGCAGGATCTGACCTGCTCCAGATCTGTCTTAAGAATGCAAGCTCAGCCCTCCCGTCTGTGCTACCACAACCTTGGTCTCTCTTTTGCAGCACGGCCTCACGCCTGTCTCAGAAATGTTGCCACGTGCCTCTGTTTGTGGTGTGCAACCTGTGTGTTGAAGATGTGCTCTCTGTGGTGGCATAAGCGATACTGTGCAGGCGTGGGTGCCCTCTTGAGGCTGGGATTCCCCTGGTCGTCAGCCCAGCTCCATCATTAACCTCTGGCAGAAGCTTGCTGGCGTTGGGGACACCAAAACATTGGCATGGGCCACTGGGAATGGAAGCTGCTGACCAGCATCCTGAAACAAGGGGTACCAGAGGGTGATCCCCTCCATTTGAGAGGGGCACTTCCTTTTTCTCTTAAGCACTGTAATTTAGTGGTGGACATGGTAGTGTTAGGTTGATGGTTGGACTCGATCTTAAGGGTCTTTTCCAATCTGAATGATTCTATGATTCATCCTGCAGCCCTGCATTAGGGCAGTGCTGCTTGGTGCTAATTAAGACAAACCTCAAGGGCTATATGCACTGTAAACAACACTGAGCATCCTCGCCTTTAATTTCTGCGTAGGTCAGAAGCAGTGACTCGCCAGTTAGAGAGCTCGGCAGAGGAGGAAGCCAGAGCAGCTCAGAGTAACCAGGTCCATAGGTGAGGCATGATCAGGCAGAGAGGAAGCTGTGCCTTCTTGGCGAGGATTCCATTTTCAGTGTTGATCCAAGGGTGTTTGGTTGGGGTGACCTGTAGCCTGATGACTGACCAGCTTGATGCTTCCTGTACTCTAGCAACAGGCAATCGAATCCCTGCTAATTAAGGCAACCACTGCAGGCAGACTGTGACAAGCCCTGGGTGTTAGCTGCAGGAGGGCCGAGCAGGTCATGCTGTCTGTAGGCAATCCTGAAACCTCCTCTGTTAGCTGCCAGTGCACTGGAAAGCCCTGACCACTTGGCCTAGGTGAAGTATGCACTCTCAGTCTCAACTTCTCGCTCAAGGGGCAAGGAGAGAGGCTGTGGTCACCATGTCCTCAGTAGGAAGCGGGGCAAGGCGCAAGCTGGGAATTGGAGTTCCTCAGCCAGTAGGTTGCAACCTTTTAGCTGTAGGAACGTGAAAGAAGTGGGGAGGTAACAGGTTATTAGACTAAAGCAAATCTTGTTCTGTGCTCCACATTTCCTCCTTGGTGATGTATCCTATCAGGCGCTTAGTGCGCCCGTGTTATATATCCTGCTGTCAGGCTATAGCTCACATTCAGAGCATAAAAGGTTTGTTAAAGTTTTGCCAGGGGCTTTTTCAAACAAGGGTGCCTGTGTCTGGAAAGGCTGAGATGTGGTAAGCTCCGGTGCTTCGTGGTTTCTTTGTACCTGGACTGTTTTCACCCAGGACCATTTCTGTGTCGATGAGGTGCTTGAAGACTTCTGTAAAGAGGTGCTGCTGCTTGGATGGACAAAAGATCCTTGTTTCTAATGTCTGAAATCATGTCAGACTAGGAGGGATGATGTTCTAGGTGGTGTTTTGGGTGCCTGCCCCAGCAGGGATTGTGTTGCCTGTGCTTCTACATTAAATCTGCCTAACAAATGCCTTTGTGCGGTGCTGGGATGTTCTGTTGGCTTGGTACAGCAGGGCAGCCCTGGAGATGTGACTTATTGACAGCTCACTTTTAAAAACTGCTT
Organism: Leptodon cayanensis; assembly: GCA_027564655.1. NCBI lineage: Eukaryota > Metazoa > Chordata > Aves > Accipitriformes > Accipitridae > Leptodon > Leptodon cayanensis. The sequence continues at coordinate 10,617,899 of JANXJC010000091.1, read as the reverse complement.
TACAGGTCTTCCCCTTCTGTTTCCCCAGCGGCTCCCCAGGGCCTTCCATACCTGAGCACTCCGCAGAGCTGAGAGAGCAGCTTGAAGACCTGCAAGAGACTGAGATAAGCTTTGTGAGTACTTCCCTGTTTAGGAGCAAAAGCGCGTCTCTGGAGGTAGATGGAGAATTGTGGGGGTTATGTGGTCCCTAGTTGTGCTGGGAACATGGGCAATGAGTGGGATGTGTGAGTTGACCAGAGCAGGAGCAGATGTTCTTCATCCCCCTCTGGTATGTGAAAGCTCAGCCTGCCTTGTGCTAGGCACTGTTTGTGCTCTTAGTGATAATCCATTGCCCCAACTGCCCTAAATTAGATAAGCAAGAGGCAAAGCAGAGACATTCCCCTTTCCTGAGGGCCCAGAGTGGGTCTGATGGCAGAGATAATGCAGGGTGAAGCTGACCAGGCTCATCTTGCTGTCCCCACATCAGATGGTAAATACTCACTGACCGTCCTGTTTTAATGTAAGGTGGTGTTTGAGGGTAAGCCTGAACTCAGCAGCCCCCTTGACTCTGCCTCTCCCAGGGTGGAGAAGATTTAGGAGAAGACGCCAGGCAGGACACCTCCTGCTCCTCTTCCTCAGAGGAAGTCAGACCCCTCCCCAGCATCTACCCCTCTTTTCTCTTCACAGTGAAGCAACACCGAAACCACTGCGATGGAAGCAGATTGTTCTGTGCTCTGCGTGGTCTGTGGAGTCTGACAAACGTTCAGCCCCTGTTGCTGATTTATTATTTTATTTTGTTTAAAGTAATCTTATCTGGACACAAACCTAAAAGCTGGAAGGCTGGGCTACACTTAGTGGGATAGTATTAACAAAGACCGAGCCAGCACAGCTGAGCCTCGGACACCTGGAAGTCTCCTCAGAGCAGAGCCCACCACTGTGTCCCTGCTGTCCTCCTTTCTTTGAAGCCTGGTGGGAGCAAAGGCTGCTGTCAGGAGGAGGAGGAGGAACTGCTCCGTGTGGGCTGAAGCCCTCTGGAAAAGGGATCTGACTTTCAGGGAGTTAGCTGCTTACGATGCTGACGCCACAGACCTTGCGAGAATGGGCGACTCGTCGGAGTTACTGGGCGGGAAATGGGCATTAGAGCCTCGTTGGGGCAGTTTGCGACAGAGCAACGTGGTTTTATTTTGTATTTTAAACAAGTTTTTAATTTAAATGTTTTTTCTGAATTCAGTCATATCACTTCTTTTTAGTCTTGCAATATAGTATTTTTTTTTTTTTAATAAGTCAGGTTTTTTTTTCCAGTGTTCCACCAGCAAGTATCCCATGTGAGAGAGGCAAGAGAGGGGGAGAAGAAGCTGTACTGACCGTGGATGAGCTCCTCTCCTCCTCCAGCCGCTCCTGTTTTCAATCTTGCATCGTCCCTAGACAGCAACAAGGAGAGCTAGGTGCTGCGCTGTGTTGCTTTGAGGATTTTGAATGTGTGAAGCTTTTAAGACGTCAGGGAAATTTTGGATTGCTTTGTCCCCGCTTTTTAAACGACGCCCTTTTGTCCCTTCCCCACCAAGCAGGGAGTCGCAGGTGAAGGGAGATCTTTGTAAGGGGCATGCTTTTTTAAAAGTATTTCTTAAGCAAACGGACCAAACCCAGCCTGCTCCGTTCCCTTCCCCTGCCCTCCATCCTGCTGCGGGCACCATGTGCAAACTCTTCCTGTTTTTATAGCTCGGCTCCCTTTTGATATCTCGCCTGTATCATAGCTGCCGTTGACACCAGTGCTCCCGGCGGCGTGAAACCGAGATTCCTACCTAAATGGGACAGACTTCTGCCTCCACAAAAGTGTGAGGCATTTTGAGTCCGGTTTTAAACAAAATAATAAGCTGAAAGGAGGGATTGTTCTGCTGCCATTTCCCTGCGGTGACACCTGGCCCATGCTGGCTGCAGACGCTTCTCTAGAGATCTCAGAGCAGATGTTGGACTGATCGTTATTTTCACTAAATGCTTTTTTTAAAGAAATGAAGTTACTCTTCCCCGTGTTCCTGGTGGGTTAGAATCCTCCTTTCTTTTTTATATATATAAAAAAAAGTAATTTAAAGCTTGCCCTTGCGATAGTGCAAGGGGTTTCTATACTAATTAGCAATGATTGCTAAGGAAACAAAGAATGTAGTGGTGTAGAAAGGGATTTTTTTCTTAGGTGATGTTTCAGAGCGAAGTCTCTTCCCACCTTCCACTTCAACCCTTCCAAGTGGATGTGACACAAGCTGATATTTTTTAAGAAAAAGCGTTTTTTTTTAAACTGGTTTGGGTTTGTTTTTGTTTTTGGTTTTTTTTTTTTTCCCCGAAAGACCAAGTGGAATGGCCTTACTCCGGGTATCCGGATCCCCAGGGGGTTGGTGGAGCGTGAGGACAGTCGCTGTTCACAAACTGTTTGGTTCTCAAGGGCTCTCAAACCTTTCAACACCGATTAACGTCACGACGAGACCTGTGAGCGGGAGGAAGATCGGCTCGGGGACGCCCGCGCCGTCTCTGCTGGATCTTCCTGTCTCCCTCCCCTGTACCTCTGACTCGATCCAGCAGGTTACACTTTATAGCTGAAGTAACTGTCTATATTAGACACTTGTTTCTTATCTTCCCTCCTAACCCATATTTGTTTTATTTTAGCAGGAGGGAAGAAAACCAAGTCTCAATTTTTTTCATGATTTAATATTTATGAAGTTGTATTTAAGTGTTGTTTTTTTTCTTTTCCTGGGGATAGTTATTCAGTGAGTAGGGGGGTGGGGTGGCGTTTATATATTGACTTCTGCTTTGTAATGGGTTTTCAGAATGGCTTCTTTTTTTGTGTGTGCGTGTTTCAAAGTGACGGGCGCTGGGTTTTCCTGTCTTTTTTAAACACCTGAGCGGCATCTCTCCAGCGCGGGGAGGGTACTTCGCTTCTCCGGCCGCACCGGGGAGGGATCGGGGAGCAACCCACGCCACCGTAACCTCCGGCTTGACGCTGAGCGATGGGATGGAGCGTGAGTGGATGGACGTCTCCTGTCCTGCTCGGCGTCACCATCGTTGGTGTCACCGCCGGGACCCCCCTTCTGGGAGTGTCACCCGTGAGGGACAGACCCGTCCCCGGGGAACAGCTCGTGCTGTGTATACCCCCCCCACCTTGTCCTTTCGGCTGTGTAACGCTTGTGGCCTTGTCCGCTGTTGGAACCACGCTGCTGTCTCTTGGACGCGCAATACACGGTGTGCTGCTGAACCCACCGCCTGCTTGCCTCCTCGGGCCGGGGCGGGGGAAGAAATGGGGAGGGGGGATGACACAGGACCCTCGGGGGGGTG
>JANXJC010000091.1:10564860-10614078 GCA_027564655.1 Leptodon cayanensis | reverse complement strand
GGTTGGTGGAGGAGGAGCTGTGTGGGGAGGCAAAGTAGGGGGGCTGGGGAAAGAATTGGGGTACGGGGAGGCATTTGAAGGGGGAGGACAGGGCACGGGGTGGAGGCGGGGAGGATGGGTTTAAGTTGGGGTGGGGTCGAGGTGGTGGTGAAGGTTTTGGGTGCTGGAGAGAGAGGTTGGGTGTAGCGAGGGGGCCGGGTGAGGCTGGGGGCTGCCAGGGAAAGTGTGTGTGGGGTCTGTTGGTGTGGAAAGCTCCTGGCTGAGCAGAGGCATGGGGGTCAGGAGTCAAGAGCAGGGCGAAGGGGCTCTTGTAGGCGCTAACGGGCAGGGGGAGGCTGACGAGGTGCGGGCAGGAGAGACCCTGACAAAGGAGATGAGGTAAAGAGCTGCGACGGGGCTCTGGTGTGACACGGTGCCAGGTGATGCTGCAATGACAAACTTCGGTCACGTCCCAGCAGAGGAGAGCCAGGGTGCAGACCCGAACTGTGTAGCCCCAGCCCTGCCGGGGCGCCGGGCGGGCTTACCTGTGGCCCGAGGAGGGTCAGCTGCTTGGGCTTGGGGCCTTATTTGGCATCTCTGGGGTTGGGGTGTGGTGGGTCGGTGCTCGGGCAGTCCTGCGTGAAGCAGCTGTCCTCTCTGTTATTGTTGCTCAGCATCGGTGTTGAGGTAAGAGGGTTTCGTCCCTGGGTGCTGAACGCAGCCAGGGCTGGAAGTAGATGTGAACTTTGATGTGTCTTTGTTATCGCAGCAGCTATGGTCCTGTTGTTTTTTGGTTTTGGTGTTTAAGGCGGCCACAACAGAGAAAACCAGTGAAATTTGTCTCGGTTCTGTTGTTTCCTTGGCTCTCTGTGTGGTCCAGCAGCTGTTTGGATAAAGATATTACCGTAGCTTGACTCGCTGACTGTATATCAAAGTCCTTGATGTTTTCTCTGGGTAACTCTTCATTTACTCATGTTTAAGGGTATTAAAACATGTCACTGCTCCTTGCATTGCCTTGGAGAGCGGGAGGAATTCACTGTTACCGTGTGAATAGTAAGCTGCAGTTCAGATGGCCTCGGCCAGGTTGCTAAGTGTCTTTGTGCCTGAGGTTCGGTTCAGCCACTACTGCCTCCTCGCTCCCCAGCTTGTGACCGGGTATTTGGCATGGGCCGGAGGAGAGGTGGCCCAGCATGAGCCCAAGCACTGTCAGGGAAATGGTCATAGGTGGGTTTTTTTCAGCAGAAACCTTTCCCCTGGTGTTAACACTAAGACATTCTGGGAGTACTTCTCAGGGAAGTCTTAATTTGGGGCCAAAATAAACTCTCAAGCTCTTATTTAACTAGTCCTCCTTCCTGGGGTCAGTTTCCTGAAGGCTGGTGTAAGAGAAGGGCTTTTTCTGCCTACTCTGTGCTATATTTAATAGCTGATGGAGTGGAGGGTAGGGATTTAATTACGGCGATGTTGTGATGTGGCTGCTGCCATTAGACGCTGCGAGGCACTGTTGCCCATGCGGTTTGTGGAAGCTCTGACACCCACCATGGGTGTAGGATGTTGAAGCCGGGTTGTAGGGCTCAGGGGCTCGGCTGATTGCCGTGTCACTTTGAGAAGGGCACCGTGCCAGCAGAGCAGAGCTGTAATTGGAAAGCGCCCGCTGTCGCTGCCCTGGGAGAGCTGCTTTTTGTCCTGATGAAAACCCCATGGTGGCAACAAGCACAGAGCTTTGTACTTTACCGTGGAGTGGTGTCTCTTGACTTTTTTTTGTTGTGGAGGTGGAAGAAGACATTGAGGACACATGAGTCTGAGGTTATGTCTGGCCGCGGTCACTTCTCACACTCTTCAGCAAGGAGCAGGAGCTCCAGCTCTGGGCCAGCATTTGTCCTGTGACCCAAAGGTCAGATCTGCTCTGAAAACTCAGAGAAACACAGAGACAACTTGTTTCTCTGCCCTGGGAAACATCTATGTCCTGCTGCGTGTCCCCAGCTGTGTGACCTTAGGTGTGCTGTCCTGAAAAGTATGCTTTGGGGATAAACCTCAACTTTCACAAGCTGACACCCTCCTCTCTGTTCCAGCGTTGACAACAGCGAGTACATGAGGAATGGAGACTTCTTACCCACTCGGCTGCAAGCCCAACAAGATGCTGTCAACATTGTGTGCCACTCCAAAACCCGCAGTAACCCTGAGAACAACGTGGGGCTCATCACCTTAGCCAAGTACGCCCCAAGGGGGAACTGGCCTCAGTGATGCTGAGGAGCAGCAGGGGGGATCCATGAGAGGGCGTGGGGGCAAGGGACAGGGGGAGTGTTGCAAAATGGGGCAGCAATAGCACAGTCTAAAACCAAACCAGTTCTTCCGGGAGGACTGGTATGAGAAAACCCGGTTCCTCGCTGGTCTCTAGCTTGTTGGGCTCACTCCTGCAACGCCAGGATATGTTATGGAGGCTTTTCTCTTTCAGGAGCTCTCTGCCAGGCCCATCCTTTTGTGGCCTTGTGTCTGAAAGGGTGGCAAGTGAGGGCTGAGCTGTCACTGCAGCTTGTCAGAGTCATTCCTCCATTTTCCTGAAGTCTGCAGGATTTCAGTGCCTCTGTGAGCTCCCTTTTAGCCAGACTCAATTAAAATTGGCTAGTGGGCTCAAGGTTGATGGGGCAGGGGACAGACACACACACACACGCACCTTCACGCAGACACATTACTTCGGGATTTTTTTTAGGAAACCAGGCTAAAAGTCTTGCTCCCTGTATGCACTGACCCACCAGAGCCCAGTGCTGGCAGACTCTTGGAGCAGACACCAGCTGCAGGCTTAGCGCAGGGAGGGCTTTTCTTACCCCTGTAGCAAATAAAGGGTTTCGCAAAGAAATTCTCAAAGAAGAGATCGCTAACATAAGTGTATTTGTGTTGCAGTAACTGTGAAGTGTTGACCACGCTCACTCCAGACACGGGCCGGATCCTTTCAAAGCTGCACACGGTGCAACCCAAAGGGAAGATTACCTTTTGCACAGGGATCAGAGTTGCTCATGTAAGCGGCCTTGTTGGTTCCTCACAAGCGAGTCTGCGCCGTTCTCTGTAGTTCCTTTTGCCTTAGCGTGTCTCTTAAATTACCTGTCCTGTTGATGACTCAGATACGGGAAATCTTGTTCTCTCCCTGCCTCTACAGCTGAGCAATGCTGAGCAAATAACTTCAGTTTTGCCTTGGTCTCCCTGTCTGCAAAATGCAGCTGAAACCTCCTTTACAAAACCCAATATAAAAGTTCAGAAGTTTAATAGTCTGGTCCTGGTTTGCTTCAGAGGAACCTGGCAACTGCTTTGCAGGAGTCCAGCCAAGCTGCACAGCCCTTCCCACCCTGACGAGAGCAGCCCCCAGCTGAAGAGTGTCCCCCAGGATGTGGCCACGCTTTTGTTCTGTTTTCTTGCTCTGCCCCATGCTGTCTCTGTGCCAACAAACTGCTCCCAGCTGAGTCATAACTGCCAGCGAAGGGGAGGCCCTTGAGACATGCCTGCCTGTAGGCAGCTTGGTGAAACTTGCTACTGAAAAATCCCTCCTGGCATTTAGCCTAAATTTTCCTGCGTAACAGGAAAAGTATCAGGGGTGACTGCTGGCCACCCCTTTTTCCTCAGAATTGCTCCTCAAGTACAATATGACTTCTGTCTTGCAGCTGGCCTTAAAACATCGCCAAGGCAAGAACCACAAGATGCGAATCATTGCCTTTGTTGGGAGCCCTGTAGAAGATAACGAGAAAGATGTGAGTAACGGCCAGTCAGAGGAAAATACGTTGGGTCAGCTCCGCGCTCTACCTTCAACCATACATTGGGTTTATTGTGTGGTCCCTGTCCCGTACTGAAAGTAAGGCTTTACACCACCGCGAGGAGGCTGCTTTACAGAGCCTCTTGAAGAGAGTGATTCTCAGCTGGGAGGAGAGGGAGGGAAAGGGAAGGCTGGATCCCTGGGCACACCCAGGCCTGAGCCAAGGGCAGAGAGAGGGAGCTTGTGCCATGTCCTGCGTTTCCTAGCTTATGGCTGTCACCTAGACCACTTTGGGCTTTTTGTCTGAGGAGCTGCGGGAGGAAATCTGTGTCCCTGAGCAGAAACAATGCTCTCAGCCTTTGGAAGATGCTGTTCTGTTGGCACTTAAACAAATGAAGTTAATCCAGATGTTCTGGGTCTCTTTGAAAGAACAGGTCAGAAATGTGAGGAGATGCTGCCTGTCCCAGGGTCTTGCTGTCCCCATCAATGGGGATGGTTACTTGCTTTGGCAGGAACAGCTCCCTCGCTTGTGCCACCTTGCAGCACCTCGGGCACCGTGCAGTAGCTCCTGTCCTGTCTAGGGAGGTGAAATACCTCAAACGCTTTCCTGCTGGGAGGGCTTGAAACTGGGAAGCTGATTTTGGGCTTTGTGCCTCCAGGATCAAATCCTAAATGCTGTTGTCTGGTCTCTCATAAGCTGAGTGTGGGTAAGAGCCGAAATCCAAGCTAATGCTGCTGTGTCTCCTCCTTGCAGCTGGTGAAACTGGCAAAGCGCCTTAAGAAAGAGAAAGTCAACGTTGATATCATCAATTTTGGAGAAGAGGTGAGACTTCTGCCATGTTTCTGGCATAAGATCCAAGCTAGGATTTTGTATCCTTTCCAGCCTGGAGCCCTTACTCAGGCGTGCGAGGATACAAACAGTTCCCTGAGCCTCAGTCTCTTCAGTAGCTGCCCAGTAAAAATGCTAATGTGGAGAGTAACGTATCCCTCTGGGAAGACACCTCTCCCGTTTCACTGCAGGCGTCGTTAAATGCTTTCCATCCTGATGGAGATAGTGGAGCTCTTGGCTCCCTCATAGTGCAGAGAGACGTGGGGTGTGCAGAGCAGCTGGCCGTCCCTCTTGCAGAGCCGAGGAGGGAGCCAGGTGAAGCTCTAGTCCCAGCCTTTCTCTTTGGCCCTAGGAAGCCAACACGGACAAGCTGACTGCCTTCATTAACACCTTAAACGGCAAGGATGGCACCGGCTCCCACCTGGTGACAGTGCCGCCGGGGCCGAGCCTGGCTGATGCCCTCATCAGCTCCCCCATCCTGGCTGGGGAGGGAGGTGCCATGCTGGGCCTCGGCGCCAGCGACTTTGAGTTTGGCGTGGACCCCAGTGCGGACCCGGAGCTGGCTCTGGTGAGCGATGGGGAGGTGGAGGGCAGCTGCGGGCACCGAGCTTGGTCTGTCCAAGCTGTGCCCCACTCAGCTCCCTGTGTGTCCCCGTCTCTGCAGGCTCTGCGTGTCTCCATGGAGGAGCAGAGGCAGCGGCAAGAGGAAGAGGCCAGGAGGGCTGCAGCTGCCTCTGCGGCCGAGGCTGGGATTGCGGCCACTGGTGGGGATGGTAAGGAGCTGGGCAGGGAATAAAGCAGGCAGGGACAGGCAGGATGTTTCCTAGGGAGGGCGTCCGGCCAGTGTGCGGGCTCCCGTGGCAGCATTCATTGCTGCGAGGCCACCCAATGCTACGGGAAGCGTCTCTGTTCATGGCTGGGCCCTTCTGCACAGCGTGGCAGTTCCCAGAGCCGCCAGGGTGCAAGGCAAGAGGTGGTTTCTTCCCCGGCATGTTGGAGGGAGGCAGTTTAACTGCAGTGTGCTGGGGGGGCTACCTCTGCTTCTGCTGAACCTCCCAAACGGAGGTGGACCAGCTTTTGTCCTGAACGCCATGGGGAGCAGCTCTGCCCTGGTCCCCTTCCCCAGCAAGGCCGTGTGTGCGAGAGGAGCCGGGGATCACGTGTGGCACCCTTGCTGGTTTCTGAGCCTGGCTTTTGTCTGCGCAGATTCAGATGATGCTCTGCTGAAGATGACGATTACTCAGCAGGAGTTTGGCCGGGCCGGGCTGCCTGACCTCAGCAGCATGACGGAGGAGGAGCAGATCGCCTATGCCATGCAGATGTCGCTGCAGGGAGCAGGTGAGTGCCTGGTGCTGGCTCTTGGCCCGTTCCCAAAGAGAAAGCCAAGGAGGCAGCCCCTCTGCCTCTGTAACTGGAACTGCCAGCCCCCATGTGCCCCAAAGTGGGGCTTTGTCACCTGGGCAGGGTCCAGATCTCTCCGGATACTTGCGGGGTGGGTGCGTGGGTTGCTTCCATGAACCGTGGGGAGGCTGTGGGTGTGTAAATCCTCTGTCCTCAGCCATCCTTCTCCGACAGAGTTTGCCCAGGCGGAGGCAGCAGAAGTGGACAGCAGCACAGCCATGGATACCTCTGAACCTGCTAAGGTGAGGTTTTGCCCTCCTGGGAGGGGATCCCGTCCCATCCCTGTTCCCTCTCCCTCTGGGAGGAAGACGGGGACCCAGCGTGTCCCCAACTCCTCTCCCTCTTCCCGCAGGAGGAAGACGATTACGATGTGATGCAGGACCCTGAGTTTTTGCAGAGCGTGTTGGAGAACCTGCCAGGCGTGGACCCCAACAACGAGGCCATCCGCAACGCCATGGGCTCCCTGGCCTCGCAGGCCTCCAAGGAGAGCAAGGACAAAAAGGAGGAGGAGAAGAAATGAGGGGTGCCGGGCTGGGGTTTGCTGCCACTGGCCCTGGGGGTGAGTCAGCCGCCTGCCCGTGGGGCCAGGGCTGGTGCCAGTGCCGGTTCAGAGCAGCGCCTGGCGGGGCAGGGGGCGGGCGGGTTCGGCTGGAACAGGGGCCAATAAAGGCTTTCCACGGGTGTCTCTGTCCTGGCGCCTCCGTGGGGGTGAGCCCTCGGGGGGGCAGCTGGGCCCCCGGTTTCCCCTGTACTGGGGCAACTGGGCCCGGCCCTGGGAATCTTTTGCAGGGGCGGGGTGGGGCTGGGCACTGGGACTCCTGTGTACTGGAGGTACTGGCCCCTGGTGCTGTCCCGTACTGGGTGGGCAGACCCTCGGCTCTGGCAGTCCCCAGTACTGGGGGGGACTGGGCCCCACTCTCCCCTCCATTGGGGGGACTGGGCCTCCGGTCTCTCCCCTCCGCTCTCCCTGCACACGTGTCTGGGGCGGGGCCAGACAGCCCAAGCCCTGCCCCCTGCACCACCTCCCAGCGTACCCTACCTGCCGGATGTTTACAGTGAGGCCGGAGGGGGCGGGCCTTGGTGGTTAATGGTCATTGGAGTCAGCCAATCAGCGAGGGGGGGCATGGAAGTTGTCTGTTCATGGGGGCTGGGGAGGTGGCCAATGGGGTAGGAAGGAGAGCTGGGGAGGGCGGGATTTCGTGTTGAGTGGCGGCCAGGCGGCTCAATGGGTGGCGTGGCTTTGTCATGGCGGACTGGTGGGTGGGCCAGCCAATGGAGGAGCAAAGGGGTAGGGGCGTGCCTGAGTGGCAGGGCTCTTCACCAACGGGGCTGAGCGTTGTGCATCACGTGCCAGAGGGAGGTGTGCGGGGCAGGCACGCAGCCTGCTCCCTGAGTGACATCGGTGCCAGCAAATGGGAGAAGACGGTTGAACTACCGCTGAGAGCTTCCGACCAATGGGATTGGTGGAGGGGTGGGCCTTGGCGTTGAGCGACAGGCCTCTCCGCTCAATAGGAAAACAACAGCTGGGAGACGCCCTGATGGCCATTCCCTGTGGCCAATAGCTGCGATAACCCGTGCTTGAAGGACAGCATGTTTGACCAATGGAAAGAGGGAGGAGGCGGGCTGGCTTGATGAACAGAGCTTCCAGCTAATAAGCAGCGAGGCTGCCCCGTGGGCGAGCCAAGGGCCAACCACCAATAGGAAGAGGGGTAGCCGGGTGGGCTGGGACCATGCTTTGAATGGCACCCCCGCCCCCCAATGAGCACACGTCACGGGACGCGGGCTCCAGCCTCGGCGTATCGTCCCCTCCACCAACGGCGAGTGCGAACAGCCCCGACCGCCCGAGAGCGACAGCGGCGCTGGCCCATCGGAATGCGCGCGGTGGCGAGTGGCGGGCGGCGGCACCAATAGTGCGGCGCGGGAAGGGGTGAGGGGGGCGGGAGCGCTGCGCGCGAGCGGCCGGCGGCGGAGGGCGGGGGGCGCGAGCCAAGCAGGAAGTGGCTGAGGGGAAGCGGCCGCCGCGGAGGGGCCTGGACGGGAGCCGGCCGCCCCCCGCCCGCAGCAGCAGGTACCTCCGCCGCGGGACCCCCGGGCCTCACACGGCTCAGGGGGATGCTGGGGCGGGTGTGGGGGGCTCGGGGGCCGCGGGGCCTGGAGGGCCATGAGACCCGGGGGGAGGTGCCGGTCCTGCCCCTCTCCCCCTTCGGGACGGGGGAGAGTAGCAGCCGTCCCCCCGTCCCCGGTCGGGATGTGGGGCGGCGGTAACGGCCGGCCCCTCCCGTTCGTGCCCTGGGGTGGGGTCACGGTCATCCCCTTAGCCCTGCGGGGTTCGGGGTGGGGGTGACGGTCACTCTCTCTCCTGCTGGGCTCTGGGGGGAGGTACCGCTTATCTCCACCGTCCCCATGAGATTTTGGGGGTGGAGGGTGGCAGCTTAACGGTCATCCTGTCTTATCCCCCTCTGGAACTGGGGGAGCGTTACAGTCATTCCCTTTGGGAATTTGGGGTGGGGGAGCGGTCGTGTTCCCCTGCATCTGCTGGGAGGGCTGAGCGCATCCCTTCCCCCGAGCCTGAGGGGTTTTTTTTGGGGGGGGGGGGGGGGTGGAGCCCGGTCATGTTCCCTTCCCTCCCCAGCAGTGGAGAGGCTGATAGTGCTCGCCTGCATCTCCTGGGGAGACCTGGGCTTGTTCTCCCCTCCCTGACATCACTGGGAGTAGGGGGGGCTCTGGTCATGCTCCCCTATAGTTAGGGGCAAGATGAGACCTCCCATAGTTCCTCTGCAGCTGGGGGGGACGACTGTTCATATGCCCCCACAGCTCCCTTTCTCCAGCTCTGGTGTTTGGGACTGTTGTCATTCCCTTCCAGAGCTCCTGGGACTCAGCTCCTCCCTCCTCCCTGCCCTGGGGGGTGCTGAGGAGAGGGGGGCAGCCTTCCCCCTCCAGCACAGGGCTCAGAGAGGGGCTGGCAGGGATCCCCCCAATTCTTCAGCTGTAACATCTCTTGCAAAAAAGGTGGTGTCTTGTTTTGGGGCCCCGGTTCCTGGGGGGATTTTCTTGTTTCTCCAGTTTTTGAGGAGTGGCTGTGTGAATAAGAAGCTGGTCGGGCTTTGGGCTGTCTAGATCCTCTCTGGTTTCTCTAGGTACTGCTGTCCCGAGGATGGTGTTTGAGAACGGGGCATGTGGGTCTCTTATCATACCCTAATCTCCTGGGAAGAACAGTGCTGCGGCTGCCAAATGGTTTAGGGTTTTGGGAGGAGGGAATCTTGCTATTACACTGGTTTTGGTGGGGGAAGAGAATATGGGAGGTGTGGAGAGGATCCTGTTGCAGCCTCGGTAATGCAGTCTGAGTGGTTTTGGGTCCTGTAACAGCTGTCTGCCTCCTTGGGGATGGTTGGGAGCAATCAGGAAGCTTTCTAGAAGGGCCCGGTGTGGTTCCAGATGCAGGAGAATGCTTGTGGAGAGGTGGGCACCATCCTGAATCGGGGTCCAGGTCCAGCCTGACTTCCTGCAGGGGAGAAACTGGGAATAACGAAGACTAATAGCAGCTTCTTGCTGTCACTTCTCGAGGTGTGCAGTGAGGTTTGGGGGATGCTGACCTGCTTTGGGACTGCGGGCAGTGAGGTGGCCCTGGGCCGGGGGTGTTTTCTGAAGCCCTGGGGCGGAGGAGGAGGCCAAGGGGCAGGGAGCGGACCTTCTGCAGGGAAGTCGAGTGTTTCAGTGGGGCTATTTCTTGTGGGTCTCAGTTACTTCCTTAAGATCCTCTTGGTTTTTTTTGTTTGTGAGAGGGAGAGTAGGTTGGTAGCGAGAATGCGTTGTTTTCTTTCAAACTTGGTTTCTTTTCTCTCTTCTCCTCCTGTTTCTCAGTCTCAGCCCCTGTAAAGTCCCTTAATTCCTCACTGCTGATGTCTGTGTGTAATGGGCAACCCTTGGGGGCTGCGATTATCTTCCCACAATTAATTTAATTCAAAGACACTTCCCCTAGAAGGTGAGCAAGGGAAGTTCGATAGCCTCCGTGCTTAGGTTTTAAGCAGTGCCTTAGGAATTGAGCCTTGTTTGTGGAAACAGCTGCCTCAAAGGATGTATTTTTAGTGTGTCTGAGGAGGAAAAAAAGTGCGTCACCCCACATGTGGCCGTTGCTGGCATTAGCAGAGGCAGGAGGACTGGCGGAGGTGCTTCCCAAAGACTTTCTTCCCCTGAGTCTTCCTGGTCAGGAGCAACAGGAGGATCGGCGAGCTCTGCCAGTGCTTTTACTCCTGGTGTTAATCCTGCAGCCTGGTCTGTGTGAGGGGGCCCCCATTCCCTGTAGGGACCACTCTGAACCAGTAGGACTGTGCAGAACTGCAAGGCTTGGGTTGTTGGAGAGATGGTGCCAGTGTGGAGGTAGCTCAGGATCTCCTGTGGTGACTAGGAGTACCAACAGCACCCAAAGCTCTCATTATCTTGCAGGAATCATATTTGTCTCTAGTTTTATGGGTTTATTCCACTCTGATTAGGTTCTCCTGGGTCTAATCCCTCCTCCTGCTAATGTCTGTTTGCCCCCTGCAAGATATTTTCTAGGGCTTTAATTTATTTGTACCATCAAGTACCTAAGCACACATCTGGGTACTATAAAAATAATAATGCACTAATAGCAAGTGAGCGCAGTTATGCCATGGGGCTGTCATAGCATGCGACAGGAGCAAGGGAACTCTGTGTTCCCTTCCTTTTGGCATCCTACGTGGTAGATTTTCTATTTATACCGCTGGAATAAACGGGGTGTCCTGGCTGAGTTTAGAAACTTTTAGTTGTAAAACCCAGGGTGATGAAATAGTACGAAACGTGCTGGGATGGAGATAACTGCTCATCGTGACATGCAAACGATCGTGGGTGAGGGCAGCGTCGTTAGGCTGAATGCCTGGGGAGATCCTGGTCATTCTTCCATGAAATGTCTGCCCGGAACTACCAAGCCCTTGTCCGCATACACCAGTGTGGATCCTGGTCATACGGGTAAATCTGAGAACAAAAACCTCACGTTGACATTGAGGCTGCTTTATGCTGATCGTGGCTACAAAAATGCCTGCCACTGTTTAGAAACTTAATTTTTCAGACCGGCCAAATTGTCAGGATTTCTGGATCTTGTCCACCCCTTGTTTGTTTTGATATCTCTAGAAGTTAGCAGATGGTAGAGACTTAATTCTGTTAAACGTATGGGAATTTAATCCCCAATCAGCCTCCAGTCAGGATGTGTTGTCTCTGCATGGCAGCTGTGCTCTGTGCCGGGATGGGAGCTTGGGACCGGGACAGGGCTACCGGGCCCCTCTCCGTGGATTTGCACCCAGTTGTGGGGATGGGGAGACTGGGAAGAACTGGGTTTCCTGCTCTGTTCCCTGATGAAGTATCTTTTTTGCTTAAATTCAATGAAATCTGTGAGCTAGCTATTCATATCCCGGCAGGGGGAATCTGTGTGTTTGCTGTGTGTTGGCGAGAGACCGTCTCCTCTCCCTCTCCCTTCGCAGCTGGTTTTAGATTCGCCTCTTGCTTTTAAAGACTCACTTGCTGTCGCAAAACCTATTGAAGGATAAAACTGATGTTTCAGTGGTGATACCTGCAGGTTCTGGGTCTGACACCAGCCCTTTCTTTTTATTTTGCTGTAAATGTTATTGTCTCATGTTTTTCTTTCCCCCTCGACATGTTGGAGGGAGATCTGGGGTGGTTTTGTGCTTGCCGTGTGTGATCCAAACAGCAGGGAGGGATCCCCAAGAAGCCACCTTAGATGAATGGAGCAAGCACGCAAAACAAAGGGAGCACGTTTTTTAATTACAGCAATCATAAATCATAAAAAGAAAAAAGAGGGTTCAAACTTCGTGACCAGCGTCTTCAGACTGAAAGCGGCAAGAAGGTTGTTTCCTTCCCCGTGTGTGAGCTGGGCCCATCTCGCTCAGCTCTGTGGTGGTGAGGAGCTCTAACCTCTGCCCAGAGCATTTGGAGATGATGCTTGAAACAATGGGGCAGCCCAGGCTGATGGATGCCGCTCCCTTGTCTGGGAAGGTTGGTGTGCTGCAAAGAATAACATGGGGTTTATTTTTTTTTTTCTGGGGATGTCTGTACAGGACTAAAACCAAGAGCTACCTACGCCCATTCTCCAGCAAGTAATTCAGCCTCCATACTTCAAGCCTTCTTGAAATCAGTGGGCAGACTGCAGCTGAGGATGCTGTGAGGGGGAGTTTTTTGATGGGGAGAAAATACATTTTCTTCCTTACTAAATTTTAAAGCGGGGACGATTGGGGTGCGTGAGATAGGAGGCAGTGTTTAAAAAGGAGGGCAAAATACCACTGCTGGGCGCAGATCTTTGTCCCTCGGCTTCCGTGGCAGAACGGGGCTGGGTCGCGCTGGATGCTCTGGGAACACAGGTGCCTTGTTCGTAGCTGGCGAGCCCTTTTGCGTAGATACAGCTTATATAATTTATTTATAGAAATAGATATATGCTGCCTGATCGAATTAAGTCATGCTAACACAAAAAAACTCCATGTTTTTTTGCAGTTGCTGGCCTTGTTTGTTGGTCTGGAGTAGGATTTTCCTGCTCTGCGCTCCCCCTCCCACGGTTTTTACCCCACGCCGAGCGAGTTCTGCCAGCAAAACCTCTAGGTCTGCCTGGGCTGGGTCTGGGCACAAGGACGGCCTGGGCTCCGGGTTTGGAGGCTGGGATTTGCCACGGCGTTTGCATCATCACAGCTAGTTCTGTTGGGTGATAATTTCTCCTTGTTGATACGGTCAGGGGCATTCGAGCGAGGCGTGTTTGCATTGCCGTGCTGGCGGATGGGCCCGGAGTGCTTTGCCACACCGGCTTACCCACTTGGTGCAACTCCCGTGCAAATGCCGGGCCTTGTGCTGTCACCAGCTCTCTGCCTGCTCACTCTCCCGTAGGAAATGGAGCCAGGAAGGGGTTTTCAGGCGGTGCTCCTCCTCCTCGAGCTGAACTGAAACAGTGCTGGCTGGCTTGCGCAGGCACGCAGCCGGTTCAGCCAAGGCGTTTGCAGTCCTTGGTTTTGGGTTTTTTCTGCAAAGGGGAATGGCTGCTGCAGTGAACTGCAGTAATAAGCATGGACGTGCTTATTCCAGAACAAGGAGGAGAGGGGCCTGCCCGTTCCCCTTGGGAAGGGATCCCACAGTTGCTGCACTCCTGACGGGCGGAGACAGCTTTGCCCCACCATGTGGGAGAACCGCAGGCAACGGGATTGCCGTGGCCCTTCAGAAAACCACTGCCAGCGCCCTGTGTTTCTCCTCAGCTCCTGCTTGACCTGTGGAAACATCCAGCTCGCTCAGCTCTGGTGCAAGGTCCAGTGGTTGGGTGTACAGAGAGGAAGGGAGAGTGGGCCCTGGCAAAGCTGCTGCAGTGGGTTGATGCCCAGACCCAGCAGGGAGGTGCCCAGACCCGGCTCTGCGCGCTGGACGTGCGACCTGTTTAGATGTTAATGCGGAGGGACGGCTGAGCAGAGCACAATGGAGCACAAAACATGCGCATAATGGCTGAAGTTTTAATCCCCTGCTGCTGCCTGGAGCAGGGAAAACAATGCTGAGGGTTTCAAATGGCCATCGAGCGCCCTGGCAGAGTATTATTTTCTACCTGGTACCCCCAGAGAGCCTTTTCATGTGCTAGAAGCAAAGAAAAAAGGAAAGGGGGAAGGAAGGACAGACAGACCGACCGACCGACCGACGGAGCCCTTTCCAAGGCATGTCAGCAGCAGGGCACAGGCTCTGCTTGGGGCAAGGCGGCATGCCTCCCCGAGAGGCAGCAGATTTCATTGGGAAAAATTAATAATTAAACTCTTGGAGCACCTTAAAGTGACCGTTCTCTCCCTGTCTGTCAGTGAGCTGATAGCCAGGCTTGGCAAGAGCTGCCGAGCATCCCATCATGCCACCTTCTCCTTGTGTGTTATCCGGGCCATGCTGCAAAAGCCTCTGGATGTGGGATGAACCAGACCTGTTTGGGTTTCTGGCCACAGTGCTCTCCGAGAGCATGCCGGTTATCCACCAGCTGTTGTGGCAGTGCGGGTTCAGTGGCCGAGATCATGGCTGGAGAGAGGGGACCTGCTGCAGTGGACCCTGCTGAAACCATCTAAGCAGGACAGCTTGGGCTTCGGAAGGGCATGATCGGATAGAGAACAGAGCAGCGTGGAGGGTACCTCTCTACACCGGTACTGCTGGGCCATTCTTTCCCACCTTGTTAACAACTGCTGGGAATGCATATCCAGGCGTGCTGGGATCAATTGAAATCAAATCCGGATTGAATCACGCTACCCCTTTTGTCCCCTTGGCCTTGAGATGGGACATGCCAGGAAGCACGACTGTGGGCTGCTCCATATAGACCAGTCCTCGTGGGACAGGTTAGTCTGCAGGAGCTGTTTCGGCAGCAGCGTTTGCTGTTATTGTGGGTATGCAAGCATGTTTGCGTTCAATAAATTACAAAAAAAAAAAGCCTGAAGTGCTGCAGCAAACTCTGCTGGGATCATGTCATCATTGTCTCTTTTCTTTCCCTCAAATCCTGCAGCTACAGCTGCTTTTAGGTCCAGCCTTTGTGGCTGGAAGCACACAGGGATGCTGTGAAAGCTGCTCTGAGTGTCCCAAAACACTCCAACCCCAAAGCCTGCATGGGGGCTGTGCCTGCCGGGGGCATGTCCATTGCTCGAAGTGCATGGTGCCTGTGCCTTGAAAGCAGGTAAACCCTGCCTTCCCGACATGGCTAAGTGTTATTTGCTGCTTAACATTGGGGGTGAAATGAAATCCCAGGGAAGGGATGGCCGTTACGCACCGAGTACAAGGGTGTTTCTTGGTGCAGACTTTGGTCGTGGAGGTGCTGAGTGCCTGGATTTTGTACCAGTAGCATTTTGCACTTCGCTGTGCTGAGGCCTTAATTGCTCAAGCCCCTGCCAGCCACTCCTCCAGCATCGTTTCCCCTTCTGAGTGTGTGCTAAAAATGTTTCTTTTGGGGATGATCCTTTCCTTGTTTGGTCTGAACCAGGAGGTGTCAGCTGTTTTTTGGAAAGGTTGAAGCAAATGTCTCTCCCCCACACTCTCGGCAAATCAAGCGGAGCTGGGCATTTGGGAGAAAACGATACTGTTGGCTAGCAATAACCCTGGAAAACAGCTGAACAAAGATTTGGACGCAGCAGGTGGAGGCCCCGCTGGGCAGGAGAGCAGCCCAGATTGTGTGAGAAATGAGACTGAGGTTTGCTCCTGAGCAAGGAATGGGCCTCACACCTTTCCACAATCTGGCAGGATCTGCTGATGCCTCCGTGCTGCAGGCTGGGTGAAGGGAAGGGCTGACATGGATGGACCTGGAATGCCTGTTTCTGCTCTGCTCCTTGCGCTGTTGGGTGGCTTTGGTGAGCCCTGGGTTTCTAAACTGGGGACAACTGGTCTTTAGACCTCCCTTAGGTGCTTTTTTCCTGCGTGCTTTGAGCCTGGCACCCGTCAGAGGGTTTCTTCTTGGGTCCCAGTGGGTGTCAGGCTGCAGGCATCGGCTTCCCTGCTGGAGAAGGGGAAACTCTCTTTGAGCTCCCAAAGCCAGGAACCTCAGGTCTTGTGTGTGTTTCCCTCTGAGCAGGAGGAGCTCAGGGGATTTGGCGTGGGGATGATGGCTTGTGAAACTCCCAAGACGCTGCCTTGCTTTTTCTTGAGGTTACCTCCTCGATGCCTGCTTCTGACTGAGCTGTTGAAGCTTCAACAGCCCTGTTAAGGTGAAGAAGGTGGGGACCGGTCAGCTCGGGCCTCTGAATGCTTCTGGGATTTGGACCTTTCCCCCTGTGCGAGTTCTTGAAGAATCATAAAACCAGAGACCCTGCGCCTTTTGCCTTACTCCGTCCTTCAGAGGGGCTGGAGGTTTCCCACGGTCTGTGCTCCCCCATCAGATGGTATTTTCTCTAACATCTCTCCTGTGTGGTTCTTGATGTGTTTCAAAGCCTGACAGCATCCTTGGGGTGCCCTGATCTTACGGATGGTGAAGTGCAGGGATTCTTGCTCCCTTTTCCCCTGCGTAGCAGATCCAAGTCTGGCCAAGCTCAGGGGACCGCAGAAGCTGCTGCTTCAGCAAATGCAGACCCTCTTCTGTCCCAGAGCTCCCTGGAAAGGGCCAGGACACATACCTGGAGATAGGGGAGAGCCTCTCCAGGAATATCAAGGATTTTGCTTTGGGTTTCAAGTGGAGGGGAGGATGCAAATGCTGCCAGGGAGGCTGAGAAACCTGGTTTGATGTCAGCAGAGCCCGGGCACCCTGCAGTCACTGCTGCTTCTCACAGCCTCCGTCTCTCCCGCACTCTGCCCTGCCCGTGCGGATGGCAGCAGCAGGGAGGCCGAGCTGCGGAGTTTCTGGATCCCGGCACTGGCAGATGGCAGGGGAAGGGGAGGGCCGCTCTGGCCATCAGCCACTTCGATAGGGGACAGGGCGGCAGGGAGGGACCCCTCCAGCTTGCATTGCCACCGCCTGTAGAGCCACCAGTGGTTGCCGTTAGACCACCACCGTACCCAGAGCCACCCTCCTGAAGTGCCAGGGAGTCAGAGGAGTTTGGTGCTGGGTTATTTCGTTTATTTCTCGCTTTTTTTCCCTCTGAACCTCCCCTCCCACTGCAGCCGTCCCCGTTGAGCCCTGACCTCATGATGTCATGCTGGGAGTAGGACATGTTGCTGGTTCTTGTTTAACCAGCCTGCCTTTCTATCATTTTCCCCCTCTCCTACATGTGAAACCTGAGACCACTCTCTGTGTCGTCCCCCCCTTTTTTTTTCTCTTTTCCTCCCTCTCCGCTCCATCCGGAAGCTACTTCCCATCAGGTCAGTACTGGGCTCGGGTCCCTGGCACAGCAGCTGCCTCTCCAGAAACGCAATGGGGACGACGTTTGCAAATTGTGCCGCTGAAGGCTTGCTAGATAAGCAAATTCTTAGGAGATCAGGAGGCAGAGAGAGAAATCTCATGTGCTGGCAAGGGGTTGGGTGCTGTGATTTGGAAATAGGCTGTGTGGGTTTGTGCTACGATTACGGGCAAGTGGATGCGAATGGGAGCAGGGGCGTGTCACTGGGGTGATGGCACGGGGACTGTGTGGATTGCTTGAGGTGTAAATGCTGCATGGGAAGGGGCGGAAAAGCATTTGGGGTTGTGGAGCAGTGTGGGACAAGTGCGAGGGATGGGCACGAGCAGGGGCTGCCGGGTGGAGAAACCCCGTGAGGGCTGGGGATGTGGTGGTGCCAGTTCCCTGCATGGGCTGTTCCCCAAATTGCTTTGCTGCCCTTGATGCTTCTCCTCTTTGCCTGCGTCCTTCATCCCAAGAAGCAGGAGGTAATATGTCCTCCCTGGTAAGGAGGAGAAGAGGGGGCATGGGAGATTTAATTCCGTGTCTGTGGATCCACAGATTTTAATTTTGGATCCACAGACAGGGAATTAAATAAAGACTTCTAATGTGCAAGAGCCATTCTTAAAGTTAATCTTTGTTTCTCTTCTGACCTGTGTTATCTCTTCCGAAGCTTGGCTGAATCCCTTCTGCCTTTTATATTAGCAAAACTAATTATAGTTCTGGAAAGTAGTGAGGGGCGGCTAACGAACATTGAAGTTGGAGAATCTGTCTGGCACTGTGCTAGATACCAGAAGGTGGTTCCCAGAGCAGCCGGCCCAGGAGGGGCCTACCTAGAAGTGAAGAAAACGGAGAGGGGAAGGATGTAGCTCCAACAGGTACGGGGCTTTGGCGGGGTGGGATCCATCAGTGGCAGAGTGAGTCCTGATGTGATGGGAGATGGTCCTGGGCTAGGTGCTGCTCTGGCTCTGTTGCATGGTGTTCACATCACCCTGTGCCTCAGTTTCCTCACGTGTAACAGGGAACAGGGGCTAAAACCCAACTTTGTCAGGAGCGTGAGCTGGTTAGGATGTTACCCAAACGCCAGATCTCACTTAAGAGGGAAATGCTGTTTGGAGATGGAGAGAAAAAACAAGTCCTCCTGCAGGTTCAGCATACGGTTTTCTGCTGGGTTGACAGCAACGCAGCCTGTGTTTTCCGAGCAAGTGATCCTTCCGGGTGATTCCTTAATAGCTTGCTGTCAGACTAATACTATCTCTTAAAATCCTTTCATCTCTGAAATCTTGTTTACTTTTTGGCCTTCCCTCAATTTGGACAGTAAAATGACACAGTTCCGTGTCACTTGAAAAGTATCAAGTTGGTTTCGGCTTCTTGCTGGGGGGAAGAGCTCTGTCTGGCTGCTCTCAGGGAGTTTTCCTTTTTGGAGATACCCTTTTTGGAGCAGGGTGCTGTGTGTGTTGCAGTGAGAAACTTAAATTAAACCATCTAAACAAAAGCCACTCATTTTAAAGTGGCTTTCTACTACAAAGCCATGGCTGCTTGTACTAACTTGTGCAAAACTTGTCAAAACTACACTTCTCGTCCCAAAACAAAGGAAAGCTGCGCATTTATCTCACACAATCTCTCGACCACAAAATCCGGGCAGTGGCTCTGCAGTGCTCTGGGCTCTGCTCCTGGCTGCGCTTTCTTTGACAAGTTGCAGGGCTGCGGGGAAAGCAAGGCAGCTGCGCCATGGCTTTATCCGTGCCGGGGCAGATGCTGCCGATCCTGTCCCTCTCTGGCACCAGCTGCGAGCCGCATCAACCATTAATGTGGCTGTTTTGTGGGAGCGCGACGACAGGAGGAGCTGCCCCTGGAGAGAAGGGAAGGGGAACAAATGAACACTAGCTGCTGCATAAATAACCAAGAGTGGGGCTACCGTGGGCTTTTCTTTCCTCCTCTCCACCAGTTGCCAGTAACAGGGGGCTGAGGAGGATTTGGAGAGCGAAAGGAGGTACTGAAATGGAGAAAAGCTGCACCAGGTGCTAAGATTTTGTTGCTCGGGGAATTTGCCCATCCTTCCCCTCTGCAAGGTCCTCTGAAGATTGTCTGCGAGGTCTCCACTGGGGAGTGAGATTGTATAACACCCAGTGCTCATTCGGCTCATTAAAAACAGTTGTTCTCACCGGTGACGTCTCCTCTGCACAAAGGCTGGGGCTTTTTAGCAGGCGATCAGTTTTAAAATAGCTCTGAGAGCCCCGGGAGGACAAGAGAGGCAGTGATCCGCTCGGCTCCCTGCCAGCCAGGTGAACTTGTCCTTATTATTTTGTGTTTTGCAGATACCCATGGTGGAGGTTTGTTTTTCTCCAGGGCTCCCTGGGTGCTGGCAGCCACTGGCTCGAGGCCTGGGAGCAGTGGCATGGGGGCAGGCTTTGTCAAAGGTTTCCTCTGTGCCTCGGAAGCTAATCCTGCCTGTCACGTGGTGCCAGGACCGCAGCCGTTCCCGCTGGCCTCGGACGCGGCAGCAGCAGGCAGGGCATCAGGCCCCCCATGTACATGTATGCGGGAGGGTGGCACAGGCGGGGGGTTAAACCTAGCTTAACTTTCTTCCAAAGTCGGGTTTCGGAGGGTAATTTTTCTTGTTTTGGTGCAAACTTGCTGGCAGACAGCAAGTTCCCGCGAGGGTCAGGAAGGGAAACAGGAAAAGCAGCTTTTAAAAATAGCAAGCCCTTGAAATAGTCCCAGCATTGGGTCTCTTTTGTCTGAACCACTTTGGCTGCTCTAGAGCAGCCCCCACTCACCCCGCTGGCCAGTGGGCCAGGCTCGGTGGCTGGGGGCCAGGTACTTCCACAGACGGTGCCTGCCGGTCCCGTGCCAAAAATGTGCAGTGGGAATCCCTTCGGGTGCTCTTGGCATCGAGGGTGTGTGTGGAGTCCTCTGTGCCCCTGCCAAACCCAGGGCTGAGCGGAGTTTCAGAGCCCCTTGCTTGCAATGGCTGGTGTGGCTGCAGCTTTGATCAGAAAGCCGATCTCAAAAACCATGTGAGCATTTTAAGGGCTGCGTGGTGGGCACAGCCAGATGGTTTGCAAGGGTGAGATCCTTCGAATGTGTTCTAACATGACCCGGTACGGGACCAGCATACGAACATGGTGTGGAGATGGAGAATTGCCTCTGATTTGGCATATGGAGGAGAACGTGGGGTGGTGATGGGTGAGCAGTTGTACGAGCTGATGGCATGAGCAGAGCTGGCATGTTTTGGGGGGTTTTAAGCAGGAGGAGTCTGGGGAAAGGAAAACAGCATTGTCTCCCTGCGTGCCGTGGCCAACTTTGCTGTCAGCATCCTTCTGAAACAGTGAGCTGGGCAAACAAGTAAGCTTTCTTTTAAGGGAGGCTTGGCTGCTGGAGAGGAGATTTTTAACAACATTTTGTCTTTTTGCGGTAAACTAAATAAGCAAGTGAGCCATAAAAATAACAGTTGTGTTTCAGCAGTTACTCATTGTCTTATTATTTTAGCTGTGAGCGTCATTAACTTCTGGGGGGCTTGCAGTGGTTCCCCTCAACCGGACCGATTCAGGGTCTGCATCTCGGTGGTGCTGCGGTGGAGCTGGGGCCAGTTTAACCTCCAGGCCAGCTTTTCTGCATTGCTAATAGGAGCTCGCCATTGGTTTCTCTGGGCCTCACCTGTGACAGTCTCTCTCTGGTGGGGGATAATCTGCTGGTGGGAAACACCTGGGCTCTTGCGTGGCTGGATTTGGTGGAGAGGTGCTTAGGTTGCTCCAGACTTGGAGCTACAGGTCTGTGGACCTAGATGTGGAAAGTGGAACCTCCTCTTCCTCATGGTTGTTCTTCCAAAGCTTGTGGATTTTTATTGTGTTTGCTGTGCTGTGGAGGGCAGCCACCCAAGACCTGCCTCTTGCCCAGCCTCCTGCTCTTCTGAAAGGCAGAAACCTGAACCTTGCAGCAGAGGGTTAGCAGAACTGCTTCCTCTTCCTGCCAGGGACCAGCTAAAACACGTCCCTGCCGCGTCTCAGCCAGACACCGTTACATCCCAGGTATCTGCCCTTGTTTAATAAGCGTGCTGGGCTGCTGATTGTAGTCCCTGCACCCAGTTTATGTCCTGTGTAGGATCAGACAGCAGTGACACAGCTGACCCTGGAGCAAAGTGGTGCTGTGAGAGCTGTATCCTCCCTGTGCATCCAGAGCCCGGGCAGCCAAGCTGGACGCTGGGGATGGTTTTGTGAAGAGCAGACTAACGCAAAACTATCTCCTTCTGCCGGAAACTGAAAGCCTGGTGGTTATTGGTGTGACTTGCTTTAGCTGGGGCTTGTGTGTATGTGTATTCATTATGCAAATAAGGGGCTGTGGCTGCCCCGCTTTTCAGCTCTAGGCCTGTCTCTCCAGCCTTGTGCTTTGCTGGAGGAAGGGCTGGTTTTAGCGTAGAGTTGATGAGTTCAGTTCAAAACCCTGTGTAACCTTGGGGTGACTTGTAGAGAAGTGACGTCTGGCATTCCTGACCTTAGGAGTCACCTACCAAAAGGCTATGGCTCGTGGGCACGAGGGAGCTGGGTCGGCAGCATGGTTGGCGTGGAAAGGGGATGGTTGAGGTGGAAAGGGGACGCTAGTATCTCTGTGGTTTCAGACTGGGCAGCCTGCACTGACTTCCTTCTCCAGCCAGGGATTTGGGTTACCCAGCTTGGCCTCCTTGCTGATCCAGTGACATGTCCCGCTCCCAAGTGGCACGTGGTTCAGTCACCATGTGTCATCTCCCAGCGGGGTGGCCAGCAGTGCTGGCTACGCAGAAGTGCACGGCCCTGCCTTGCGTTTTCCATCAGGGTAACCATCTCCGTGGGGTGTTCTTCGGGGTGATCCTGTGCCCCAGGTGCTTTGATGTGTTTTTGGTAGTAGGCAGGATCACAGAGCAGGGACTTTCAGATGTGGAGTCTGCTGGCCTCTAATTTAGAGCCGGGACTGTGATGTTCAGGGGAGGCTGGCAAACAAGTTTGGCAACCTTTTTGCCTGTAGCTCTTCCTCATCAAATCCAGAGAGGATTTGGGGATCTTTTCCACAGATGGATTTGGATCTCTGACTCATCATCTCCCCTGTGCCGTGGTTTCCGAAGCTGTGAAGCCAGGGGACCGGTGACCACCATACTGACGGATGATCAGACTGGCTCCAAGCCATGTGACCACGGTCGGGTCCTGCCCTTGCTTCTGAAGGCAGCCTGCATGCAGAGGGCTTGTGCGTGGTGGGATGCCATTGCCCCCATCAGAGAGCTGTTTCTGTGCAAAGCCGGTGCTTGTTGTAAACTCTTCTTTTTCTGTGAGGCAAAATAGTTAACACCACTTAGCCAGTAAGGTTAAAAATACCCTTCCCTTCCCTCCTCGTTGGCTTTGTTTTGCCTAAGAAAAATAGTTCTTTTGCCTACGAAAATAGTTGTGTTTTGAGCTACCAAAATAACTCCCCATGTCAGCCTGGTAGAGTTTGAGGTGGAGCTCAGCTCTTCCCATCTCTGCTGACTCCTTTTTGATAGGAGTTACTGACTCGAGACCATGACTCTCCTCTTCCATCAGAAGGGGCTGAATGGGGAATCTTAGACTTGGGATTTCTAAGAACAACAACAAAAAACCCCTTCTGAGGTGGTGACCTTCCCGTTGACACCAAACAAGGAGAAATATTCGTGTAATCAGTCCTGTGCAGGGACTGCTGCAAGGAGGAGCCTCCCTTTCGTGGGAAGCCATCAGTTGAAGAGCATCTCTGAGACCATGGAAGTGATGAACGGTTTGTAAATGACTTCATTCCTGCCTTAAAGCTGTGAGCTTTTAAAAAAGAGACAGAGGATCCATAATCAGTTTTGCTTTTAAAAGCAGGGATGCTAAAAGCAGGGCACAGTTGGCCAAGACAGAGGTAGGGTGTTTAAAGGCAAGAAGGGCCAGAAACTTTTTAGTGAGGGGCTGGGAAGGAAATGATTGAAGGAAACACTTAAAAAAGATCGGTGGGATGTATTTAAAACCCACCTGTGAGCCCAGAGAAATCAGGTGCTGTGAGTTTGTTCTTTCCTCTCCCCATCGGAGAGCCTGATGAAAATGAATTAAGGGTTTATGGCAGAGCAGGTCTTGAGCACAAATAAAAGCAGTAAGCCAAGCCGAGCACTGGGCTGGTCCTTTGTGGCGTTAGCACATGAGACCACTCCATTTCCCTTAATCAATGGCGAGAGGGGCCGGTGGTGACGCAAGCCAGTGCTTTGGAGATGGGAGTGACCTCTTTGTGCCCGGAGCCAGGCCACGACGCGCAGTCCTGGCTCTGCCAGTGTCTTCACGCTCTGCTCAACCCAGACATCCTGATGGAGGTTCACTGTCTTACTAGGGTCCGCTCGTGCGTCCTATCTAGGAGAGAAGCTCTTCTCGTCAGCTTTGTGTTTTTAGCCTCGTCTGGTATTGCTTAGGGAGGTGTGTCGGGGGATTTGTGCCTTGCAGGAGGTGCTGGGGGTTTAGGAAGGCTGGCTTCTTTGCATTGCTTGTGAGCCATCCTGCTGGCACAGGGAAAAGCAATATTGAGCCTGAAGACTGATCCATCGTCATACCTTCAGGCTCCGCTCAGCTTGCTGACCCGAACCCACTTTGGGGGCAGAGCTGGCACTCTTTCCTTCCGTGCTGCATAGAGGAGGATTTCCCTCGCGTCACCTCTTTTCTTCTTGGGAATCTTTTCAAGTGTAGCAACCTGCTTCTCTCCGCTTTACTGTAAATATTTGTATCCTGCTAAATGGTGATTAGAAAAGTCATTCGAAAAACAAATGTCCTTGTGTCACGCCATTCTCAGCAGAGATCCTGTGCTGAAGAACCAGATGGCAGCGCTGGAAGAGAAGCGCAGCGTTTGGTATCTCCCCCTACTACAGTATTTTAAAGCCTAGTGCTTTTCCTTTTGGTCCTCTCACCGATGGCTTCCCTCTGCTGATGTTGTGGCTGAAGTCCTGCATCTCCTGGAGGAGCACGTGGTGAAAACTGGTTTTAGAAAGTGGGGTGAACTTGTTGAAATCTCCAAGAAATGAGTCTGCTTCCCCGAAGCTGGTGCTGGAAGGAGATGTTTAGCAGCACAGACCGGTGGCCTGCTGGGCAAAGGAAGGTCTGAGGGGGCACATGCAGGCAGTCGTGGCAACTGGCAGCAAAGGCTAGTTTTGCTTTTTGGCATCTAGATTATCAGCCCTTCCGTAGGAACAGTCTCTTCCTGCCAAATGCAGGCGTGTTTTGACTTCCTCCCAAAGTGGAATAGGACATTTAGTTAAAAACCCCACACGTTTATGGGGAGATAAATAAGCACAATCCCGCTTGTGCTCTTTGAGACCTTATTCCTGTGTATTTGAACCTTGCAAAGATGATCTTCCTGTTGCTAACAAAACCCCCTCCACTGCCTGGCTGGTGAGGCCTGTGCCGTAGCATCCTCGGCGTCCCTAGGGGTGACTGCTCTGCTCTCACGGCAACGTCCCTGGCTAGAAGGTGGCTCTGCTGTTTGTCTCGGTGGTTTTCCATTTCGAGGCATGGATGCCTTCCTCCGAGGCTACCCTTTTCTTGTCTCCCAGCGGCTTGTTCTGATGTCGAATCCTTTGTGCTTTTGCAGGCAATAAATATTACTGTTGCCATGCAAGACAGCTTTTTCTGTGCCATCTTCCCCTTCGGCTTTAGTGGAGATTTAAGTGCCAGCGAGCACTCACCCTGTTAACTTCTTTCCCCGCAATGCCACGGCGGGATCTGTGGGTCGGCAGATGGAGCTGCTTGGGTATTGCAGAAGTGAAGCCAGTAGAAAGTCGCCCACTTGCATTTTAAATGTCAGTGTCGTTCTGGAGCAGCAGATTCCTTGGTGGCCCACAGACCCCGCACTGCACCCAGCGGAGATCCCTGGGGTGACCTACAGTGAGAGTTAAAAATAAAGCTCGACTAAGCCTCCTTACTAAGCTGTCTGTCAGAAAAACCACCAGAGCCTTTATAGATCCACTAAGCCTGAGAATAGGTGAATTGGGTGTATGAGGGGGTTTGCCAGGTACAAAAAAAAGACCAAACCATGTGTGAGAGCAGTCCCAAGACTGTTTCTGAACCCCGTTTGGCCTCCGCACTGCTTTGTCACCAGGTACTTGTGTTGGAGAGAGTGAAGGCTGGTCAGGAGACTTCCAGCTGCACAAAGTAGTAGGTGGTTTTTGCTTTGGACACAAGCAGAGTGGAGCTATGATTGCTGCTGCTCGCCTCCAAGGAAACCCAGGCTGGGTGGGAGCTGCTGCTTCCCTGAGGCCAGATGCTGACATGGAGGTGATGGGCATCAACTCTGCTTGTTTCCTCCATCCACCTCCAGTTTAGGAAAGGAAGAGCTGCGGGAGTGTGTCTGGTCCTCCGTGTACACGGCAGGGTCTCCAAAATGGAGATGGCCATGAAGGCTCAGAGCCGTTCTTCCAAGCATGCAGCCCTTCCCCTGAGCAGCACCAGTGTGCAAGGAATGCTTTCCTGGCCTGCGACATGGTGCCCTCTCCCAGGGACACTGCACGCTGTCAGGCTGCAGTCATCAGCAAAAGCCTTTCTGTGACCAGTGGGAAGCTGAAGCATCATGTTGAGGCGAGATGAAGGGTCTAAATGCTGAACTGGCTGCTCTGGGTTTTGTAGGGGTGAGGGTGAATGTGTTGTGGCCTCCAAGGCATGAGGCTCATACAGGGATGTGTCTGAGAAGAGACGTTGCTCCTGCAAGGGGAAAGCTAGTCTGCATTCATCCCTGATTAGATAGGAGGGATGGAAACCAGCTTCGTTAGTGCTGCTGCCTGTTTGGCCAACGCCAAGATGCCAAGAACCCATCCCTCCCTCCCTCCTTCCCTTCACAAATAAATGGACAGGACTGAGGAGATTATTAAATCTTTATTAAAGAAATATATATCACAGCAGCATGTTTGCAGCATGGAGGAGTCTGGCACTGGGTAGGACACAGGGACGGATGCCGTGACTGGGAGATGTGACAGCTAAAGGTGTCTGTAATGTGCCGCTGGCTGGGAGGATGCTCTGGCTAATCTGTTGAGACAAACGCCACCGGTTTTCTGCCTGTTGGTGGTTTGGCAGGTTTCAGAGACGTGACTTGTTTCTGGCATAAGTTGTGGCAAGGTCGAGGGCTTCCAGCACTGGGTTGTGGGGGCTGTCGGTCCCCGGGCTGCTGGCCATGCAGACTAAACTCCATTGGCGTTGGTGGGTTTTAACTGAATGGGGCTTCCTGGGAGAGAATCCCTCCCTTCTGCAAAAAGCAGATTTGCCCATGATGTGTGTTGTCCTTGTCCAGTCTGCTGCGGCACAGGGCTGCCGGTGGATTTTGCCGTGGCCGTTGGAGCACCCTTGCTGCCTGTCCTTCCTGCTGCCGGCAGCTGCCACCCAACTCAGGGACAGCCGGACAGGCTGTGAATCTCCTTGTAGCCGTTGGACCAGGCTGTAAGCTGCAGCCATTTCCCTGAGGCGTAAGCTGTGCTGTCCGAGGAGCAGATTCATGTCCTGCCATGCCACTGTACAGTGGGGAGGCAGGGTGAGGGCAGGGTGAGGGCAGGGTGAAGGCAGACGGGCAGCGAGTGCTCCAGTGGCCTTGGCTTAATCTGCAGCAGCTGAGAGGCAGTGCGGAGCTGGGGGAAGAGGCAACTGCCAGGGCTGGCTCTCTGAGGGACTGCAGGGTGTTTGCGTTTACTCCTTGCAGCATTTGAGATAAGGGTTTCTCTTTTTTTTTTCTTTTGCTGATTGATGTTAGGAGTAACCATCCACCCTCCATGCTATGAGCAGGAAGCCTGAGGGCAGTGTACCCCAATACCATCCCCAAGACTTTCCCCGTCCCCTCCTGGCAGATCTGCTCGCCCTGGACAGACACGCGTCCAGCTGCTCTCCAGCACGTGGGGTGTCCACAATCCTCCTGCCTAGCAGGATCCTTTGCCTGGTTATCCTTATAAATCAGAGTCTTTCCTGCTGTCTAAGCCACATCCCCTGGCTGCAGCTTAATCCTGGGATTTCTTACCCAGCCTGCAGCGACAGGAGGAACATTATTCCCTTTGTCTCTGCCACAGCTGTGTTTTGAAACCTGTTGCCATCTCTCCCCTCAGCCTCCCCTATTTCTTCATCCTTTCCTCCACAGCCCACTTGTTCAAGGTCTCTTATCTGAGTCTTCTTGTTACTGTCTGGACACCTTCCTCGTGATCTGTGTCCTTGTGGGGCTGGCCTTGGGACGGCCTTGCTGCTGCAGGAGGAAGGATGGTTCCTGCGTCGTATCGGGTGCCCCCAACGGTGTGTTCCCTCTGCGAGGTGTTTGCTCTTTCTGCAGCTCTCTGGTCCTGACTTGCGTCTGCCTGGTGATTCATTGCAACACGCCGATCCTCTGCTATGGAGCTGTTGCCCTTCCTCAGCTTGTACTTACATGGGGAATTGCTCCGGCCTCGGAGCAGTGCTCCTTATTGGGCTGCATCCTGCAGTCTCAGACGTCTCTCCCAGGGCGCTGGGATCCTTCTGAACTTTTTGCCATCCTGGCTGGGAATCAAGAAATGATATGCAAACACACAAAGCGAAAAAGGCTGAGAGGTGTTGTGATTTGCCTAAGGGGCTCGAGGCTGGGGTTCAAAGGGAAGGCAGCACGGGGATTTTGTGCTTAGCATGGGGCCCAGGAGAAGCAAGTTCCTGTCCGTGTCTCTGCTACATGTCTCTGATAGCTTTGTTTGCGTGCCCAGGTCACGGTGCTAATGCTCCTCTCCTTGTTCTGTTGCAGACTCTGCCATATTCCTCACCATGGGTGACATGAAAACTCCAGATTTCGATGACCTTCTGGCAGCTTTTGATATTCCTGACATTGACACAAATGAGGCCATCCATTCTGGCCACGAGGAAGCTGATGCTCACATCAAGCAAGTCCCTGGGGAGCCGGGACCCCCTGACCATGTCCTCCCCCACACGGACATCACTGCTGTCAGTGTGATCGTGAAGAACACTGTCTGCCCCGAGCAGCTCGATGCCCTGGATGGGCGCAGTAAAGATGGGCATGTCATCGGGCCCCGCTTGCTGCAGAATGGCTTTGGGGCCACCGAGATGCCCAGGTCCCCCACCTCCAGGTCTGTGGAAGCTGTGGCATCCTCCAACGGGGAGTGTTGGGTGAAGGAAAAAGGCCCCAAACCCCTGGATATCTTTGCCCATTTTAGCCCCGATCCCAATGAAGACAATGCTGCCAACCTGATTGACAGACCGCGGGAGTGCAAGCCGAAAGAGAAATCCCTTGCCGTGCCCTCCCTCTCGCCCTCTCCCACCCCGTCGCTGGACTGCAAAGAGCCCATGGGAGAGAGCACAGACAACCTGGCCTCAGCTTTCCCGCAGTCCTTTGAAACAAGCCAGGCAGGGGGTGCAAATGGGTCCCCTCCTACCATCCCCTGCATCAAAAAAGAGGAGTCTGACTCGGAGGAGGTGGGCCACGAAGCCAGCCCTAAGGGTTTGGCTGCAGCCTTGGGTGACAGTCCCTTGGATCACCTGAAATCGGTCACTGTTCGCTACTCCACAGATGATTCTCCCATCACATCCTGGCCCGGTTCTGACCCAAACCTCGACAGCAGCACCAGCAACCTTCCTGAAGTGAAACGCTCACCCGCCAGCCCCCGGGAGCCGTTCTTCAAACCTTCCTCGCCAGTGGTACAAAGCCCCAGACTCCCCACTTCTCCAAAGCAGCTGGACAATATTGCCCTCAAGGAAGAGCAAGAAGTTCTGGAGAAGTCGATGGGAAGTCCACAGAGTATGTCCAGTGCTGAGGAAGAGGAGGAGGAAGAAGATAACAACAATGATTCCCCTTCTTCCAATTCCTCACGGCCCCTGAAAGTGCGGATTAAAACCATCAAAACATCTTGTGGCAGCATCACCCGGACAGTGACCAGGGTGTCATCAGATTCAGAGCTGGGTTCCACCAAGGGGCCGGCCGAGCAGAGCTCTCAGGAGACCTCTCTTGAGGGTGCCGGCTTCTCAGTATCAGCAGAGAAAGAGGAGGGGATCATGCTGGAGATGCCCAAGGAGAAAATGGAGCTCTCCAGCCCCTTGAAAAACGTCGAGGGGCCAAAAATCGTCAGTGTTCAGCTTGGCAATGGCACCAAGCTCAAAGGGACTGTACTGCCTGTCTCCACCATCCAGAATGCCAGCAGCGCCATGCTGATCGCTGCCAGCGTGGCTCAGCAAAAATCTGTGGTGCTGCCGGCAAAGACGGGTAAAGCCGTGGCCAAGAACATCATCAATCTGGTGCCGCAGACCCTGCCCAAAGCTGACACCAGGACCAACATCAGCACCGTGACACAGACCACCACCATCACCACCACGGCCAACCAAAAAGTCAACGGCACCACAGTTGTGATGGTACAGCCGCAGAAGCCTTCCCCTACCATTGCGGGCACGGTCATTTCCCGGAGCCAGTCCAGCCTCGTGGAAGCCTTTAACAAGATCCTCAACAGTAAAAACCTCTTGCCAACATACAAACCCAATCTGAATCCTCCAGCTGATGCAAGCCTCACCCTGCCTCCCTTTGGCTACCGCTGCCTGGAGTGCGGGGACTCCTTCGCCCTGGAGAAGAGCTTGGCTCGCCACTATGACCGGCGAAGCATGCGCATAGAGGTAACCTGCAACCACTGCACCAAACGTCTCGTCTTCTTCAACAAGTGCAGTTTGCTCCTGCATGCCCGGGAGCACAAAGACAAAGGCCTGGTGATGCAGTGCTCCCATTTGGTCATGAGGCCGATTGCTTTAGATCAAATGATCGGACAGCCGGACATCACCCCCCTGGTCTCAGTGACCTCCTTCCCCGCTAGCAAAGTGACTGGCGTGGCTCAGGACACCGTGGCCACAGCCAACGGGGCTCAGGACCTCCCCATCTTGCCTCTGAGCAACAGCTCGGAGCAGACCAACTACAGCTGCTTCAGGTGCCTGGAGTGCAAAGAGCAATGCAAAGACAAAGCCGGGCTGGCCGCGCATTTCCAGCAGGCAGTGACCACGGGGACAACCAGCAGCACGGTACGTGAGTGGAAGGGCAGTGGGAGTTGGATGTTAGAGCCGCAGCAAACTGTCCCTGGGGATGCAGGACAGAAGTGGAGGACTCTCCAAATGTAATCGAGGCAGCGCCTGCCTGTGCGCGCCCAATTCCTCCCAATATAAAACTCGTGCAGGAAGGAAAATGTGCGAGCTGGGGTTCGGTTCATGCCCACAAGGCACTGGGTGGAGGGAAGGGAGGCTGTTGTCGGTTGTCGGCAGGTGATAAAGCTGCCTCATGGGTGCAGGAGCTGGGGTGTGGTAGGGAGGGAAGAGCAGGTCCCCGAGCGTCAGTGCCCTGCCTGCTGGCACCCGCTGCGGGATGTAACCGTCCCTGTGGAGCCATGTTAGAGCTGTGGGGGCTGCTTCCTCTTTTGCCAACTTGAAGCACAAATGGAGTCTGGAGAAACCAGTGTGTGTGTGTTGTTTTTTTTTTTCTTTTCCCCCTCTTCAAGAGCCAACCTTGAGATCCCAGACTCTTCCTGCTGCTGCCGACACATCCTGGTTTGTTAGCGCAGGCAGCATCCAGCAAACACACAGGATTAACACTGCCAAAGGATGACCTTTAAAAGGCTAGGAGGGAAAACAGGTCCACAGAGGAGCTCTGTCCTCCCTGTGGCATGTCTTCACCTTTCCCTTTGTCCAGAGATGTTCAGCCCCCTCGGCTTCCTTTGCATAGAAGGAATTTGCTGTTTCCTGGTAACTCTGTTTACTTCGAAGCTGCTGCTGTCGCCAGGATGCTGTTCAAATGCAGATATTATGGTCCTGCTGCTACAGAGGAGGGCTGCTTTCTGTTTGAACATCACCAGGAGCACCAAGATTCACTTATATGGATTGTCCTGAGGAGCTTTCTTTTTAACAGGGGAGGATTTTTTACTCCCACCCCCTCTCCTAGCCTTGGTATTGATGGAGGGTTTGGGACACAGTGAAGACAGGACATCCACACCAGGGCTGCGGCAGGAGCAGTGAGAGGGCACAAAGAAGAGGAGATCAGGGACAGGAGAGCTGAGGGCAGTCGTCCTTATCTCCCTCCAGGCACCTGCTGCCTGTGAATGCGGCAGTGTAATATTTCTAGCTCAGAGAGGGCCCATCTGTGGGGAGTGCTTGAGCTTGGAAATTCAATGTGAAGTTGCTGGCAGGGCAAAGCCTGTGAACAGCCTTCACCTACCCAGAGTATCTTTGTCCCCGTACCCAGCAGATGGACTCTTCCCTAAACCAACACCTCCTACAAACAGCTTTTTTTTTCCTTTAAAAAAAAATGAGACCCAGAGGCTTTCCTCGGCACCGCGAGGCATGGGGATGGCTGAAGCCGTAAGCCTCTGTAATCCTCTTCCTGACACACCACCTTTCATCCCTTCTCCCTTCCCGACGTGCCCCCCTGTCCCTGCTCCGTCTCCCAGGCTGTCTTTAGCTGCTGTTCCCTGTCCGATTTCTTGTTGCCCTGCTGCCAAAATCACCCTTGGGTCCCTCTTGGCAGCGCTTTGAACCCCAGTCTGGCTACTGGCAGCGAGGGGAGCTCGAGGACAGCTTGCTGTGTGTGGCATCTGGCTGGGGGCTGCTTCTTTCCTTCCTCGGCCCACCTTTGCTCTGGTTATTGCATCTTTCAGGGCAGCTGCTATTGGAAGCCCTGTCCTGCTTCCTCGAGTCCTTGTCAGCTTCTCCCCTTGATATCCCCATGTCCATATCCTGGCGTGGAGTTGGAAATAGTTTCGAAACGGTTTTGGCAGCTGGTTTGAATACGCCCCTGGTCCCCCTGGTAAAACTCCTTCGCCGAGCTGTTGGTCCCCAGCTAACCCTTGGCACACGCTGCATCTGGGACCCATCTGTGATGAAAAGCCTGGAAAAGGCATCTTGTCTGCTTGTGAAACACCTTCAACAATTACCCAGCAAGCTGGCGCAAGCACATTATCTCCTACAACATGCCCTGCAGGGTCCCGGCACTTCTCTTCCCCTGGCGGCACGTGGCTTGGGGCTGCTTTGGGTGTTGCAGGTTGTTAGCCCGTCCACCTGCAGAAAAGGCTTAAAAGCCCTTTTGTACACATGTGAATGTGCCAGGCTGAACCTCTCGATGCTCTTCTCCCCCCAGGTTTGTACCACGTGTCCCATGATCATGTCCAATCGCTGCAGCTTTAACGCCCATCAGCGGATGCACAAAAACCGGCCTCCCCACGTCTGCCCAGAGTGCGGAGGGAATTTCCTCTTGGCGAACTTTGAGGCCCACCTGAAGGAGGCCTGCCTGCACTTCTCCCGTAGAGTGGGGTACAGGTAGGGCACTGCGTCCTGAGCTCGGGGCAGAGGGACCTTGGGGGGATGCCGAGGACTGGAGGGGAGAGTCCTAAGTCCGCAGTGGGTTTCTATTTTGCGGGCGGGGCAGGAATCCACATTCCTTCTCCCCACTGGTGCTGGGTGCAGGGCTGAGGGTAAACGTCTCGCTTTACCCCTTCTCTGGCTCTCACCCTGTTAACCCCAGGGGAATTTTCCTCCTCCTGGGACCTCCTGGCCACTGTTTCACCTCAGTCAAGGCTGGCAGCATCAGACCCCTGCAATCTCTCCCTGCTCCTTCTGATGAGCTGCCTGGGCCCTGGCTCCACCAGCAATGGGCAGGACTGGTTGCTCCAAACTGGAGTTTTCCCAGAGCCCAGAACTGGTTTGGATCCTGTGTCTGTTGGGGCAGGGGCTCATCCCAAGTCCCATGGTTGGACAGGGAGCAGGTGTGGGCCCTTGTGCTCTGGTTTCTCTTTGCTGTTAGCACTTGGTGTGCACCAGTCTCTGCAGCACGGCTGAGCTCCCCTGTGCTGTTTGTCCCCAACCCCTTGCCCCCCGCTCTCCTCTGCTCTCCAGGTGTCCCAGCTGTGCTGTGGTCTTCGGCGGGGTCAACTCCATCAAGTCCCACATCCAGACCTCCCACTGCGAGGTGTTCCACAAGTGCCCCATCTGCCCCATGGCGTTCAAGTCAGCCCCCAGCGCCCACGCACATGTCTACACGCAGCACCCCGGCTTCAGCAATCAGCAGTCCAAGTAAGTGTTCCCCGTGAGCTGATGTCCCGACAGATATCACCAGAAGAGATCACTCCTAACAAGTGATAGGACGAGAGGAAAGGGCCTCAAGTTGCGCCAGGAGAGGTTTAGACTGGATATTAGGAAAAATGTCTTCACCAAAAGGGTTGTCAAGCATTGGAACCGGCTGCCCAGGGAAGTGGTTGAGTCATCATCCCTGGAGGTATTTAAAAAACGTGTCGGTGTGGCGCTTAGGGACATGGTTCAGTGGTGGACTTGGCAGTGTTAGGTTATGGTTGGACTCGATGATCTTAACAGTCTTTTCCAACCTAAATGATTCTATGATTCTAAGAACGAGGAGCATCTTTGGTGGGTGGGACATTGGGGGAAGAGCTCAGCACCAGTGCGGGGAGCTGCATCCATCTCCTTTTTACTGTCCCATCCCTTGACATGGGTCAGACTGTGCGCAGGGCTGCTCTCAACCCTCGTGCCAAAAGGGTTCTTCTAAGATTCTCTTGATCCAAACTTGGGCTGTGCAAACAGTGGTGTTTTTTTCTCTGACAGAATGATTTACAAGTGTGCAATGTGTGACACGGTCTTCACCCACAAGCCTCTGCTCTCCTCCCACTTTGATCAGCATCTGCTCAACCAGCGGGTCAGTGTCTTCAAGTGTCCAGACTGCCCGCTGCTCTTTGCCCAGAAGCGCACCATGCTGGAGCACCTCAAGGTAATGCTGTGGCTGGGCTTGGTGCTCTTTCCACAACCCCTTGATATTAATATTTGAGAAATGTCCTTCACCAGGGACATCTGGGGCTGGGTTAAGACTGTCAGTTCATCACTGGTGCAGCAGGACCCTGAGATCTGGTGCTCGTCCCCCACACCTTTGTCCCAAAGCCTGAGGAGATGAGCCTATCTGTGCAGGCTGGGGCCTGGGCATGGGCAGGCTTTCCTTCTAGCCTGCTGCAGTGCTGGGGGGTGAAATCCCGACCCCAGACAGCTGCCAACACCCTTGTCTTTGCTTTCCAGAACACTCATCAGCCCCAGAAGCCCAAGGAAGACCTGGCAAAGAAGGCAGCTGTCCTGCTCACGCCAAAGCAGGAGCCTGTCGAAACCCCTGTGTCCAAGATCTCAGAGGAGTCGTCGTCCTCCACGGAGGAGGATGAGCCCCCCAGCTCCCCGGAGCTGCGCAAGACCAAGCGAAGCCGCTTCCAGCGCAAGACGGTCAACAAGTCGAAGGGCAGTGGGTGGACATGTGGTGTTTGCCACTCCTGGTTCCCAGAGCGTGACGAATATGTCTCCCACATGAAGAAAGACCACGGCAAGGTGAGGAGAAAGCTGGGGGCTCCAGCTCCAGCTCTGCTAAGCACTTGGAAATGTGGGCAGGGAATGTTTATGGCACAGAGCAGTGGGGCAGGACACCTGGGTTCTGTGCTGGGCCAGAACCATGTTCTGCCACGGTCCGGACATTACTTCTCCCCCCAGTACAAATTGAGATTTTGGGGAGCAGGGACGTTACCTGTTCTGGTGAATGGCAGAGATCAGATACTCGTTATCCAAATGTGCAGCCGTGGGATGGGCAAGGAGAGGAAAACTGAGGCAGTGCCCAATTCCCACGTCTGGCTTCTCCGTGCAAGCAGGGAGCCCCGCTCTCCGGCCTCTCAGCAAGCTGTGCGGTACCCACCTGCCTCTTTGTTT
This sequence comes from Leptodon cayanensis, assembly GCA_027564655.1. NCBI lineage: Eukaryota > Metazoa > Chordata > Aves > Accipitriformes > Accipitridae > Leptodon > Leptodon cayanensis. The sequence goes on along the minus strand of JANXJC010000091.1, from coordinate 10,579,608 downwards.
CTTGCAGTCGGTGAAGAAGTTCCCATGCCACCTGTGCGAGCGTTCATTCTGCTCTGCTCCGAGCCTCCGGAGACACGTGCGAGTGAATCATGAAGGGATCAAGCGCGTCTATCCCTGCCGGTACCCCCAGGGTTTGGCTGGGAAAAGGGGTCTGGTCTGGTTTAAGAGGGGTGACTTTGGTTTCCCCCAGTCAAGCTGTGGTGGGGAGGATAAAGCTACAGGTTGTTGAAGCATGATGAGGATTGAAAACGTGTCTGGGAAGTAGGAGGGAAAGGAGGTACTGGGAAGGACTCTGGGGTTTTATACCCTCTAGAGGAACGTGGATGAGCATATTTGTGGTTGGAGTCGGGGGTCAGGATGCCGGAGCCAGCTTTCCCAGGGGAGCCAGGGCTCAGTGGCTGCACAGCCATGCTGGAGCAGGCCTGGGGCTCGGCTCCTCGCTGTGGAGCATCGCTTCATTGCCACCGTGCTCTGGCCCTGCAGATACTGCACAGAGGGCAAAAGGACCTTCAGCAGCCGGCTCATCCTGGAGAAACACATCCAGGTGCGACATGGGATCAAGGCGACTGACCAGACGAAGAGCCAGGAGGTCATTATTGCCCGGATAGGGACTGGCAGCACGCAGGTACATGAGGTCTCTGGTCTCTCGGGGTGCTCGCAAAGGGCTGGAGCCTTGTGGAGGTTTAGGGGAGGGTTGAAGGCGTTGCCGTGAGTCCTGATCCTGGTTTACTCTTGCCTCCACACCTCCTTCAGTGCTTGGGACTGGCAGCTCCTTCCTGCTGTGAGGCCCAGCACCTGCTGGGTGGGTGCAGGCCCTGTCTGGGCACAGCTTGCCTAGCTCCCACCTCTCCCTGCCAGCATGGCAGGGACTGAACTTGGCTGGCTCAGCCTCTTGCTGTGTGCTGGGAGAAAAGGCAAAACATCCCGTCTTGCTTAGAGCTTGCGTAGGAGCTGCCCCAGGCTGCGAGGAGCAGAGGCCCCTGGCACGAGGGGTACAGGCAAGTCAAAGGCCGTTGTGGGAGCCCCTTGGCTGGGGTTACCGACAGGGGCACAGCTCTTGGGGCCAGCCAAGGCCCGTTCAGCCTTCATCTGAGCAAGTATCTGTAGGAGCCCGTTGGGAAATCCCTGAGCGGGTTGGGTTATGGCAGGAGCTGCTTGAATCGGGCACCTGTTAAAGCTTAGCCGAACCGTTCCCACAGGTGTCCAGTCGGAAGCGGAAGCTGTCCTCGGACGAGGGCGACTCGTGCAGCGAGGAGCCTGACAGCACCACCCCTCCCTCCAAAAACCCCAAGGGCGACCGCAAGGCCCCCTTCCGGTGCCGAAAATGTGGTTACCTTGCCAGCAGCTCAGCTGACTTCCAGGAACACATCCCCCAGCACCGGACTGACGAGAGCTCCCACCAGTGCCGGGAGTGTGGGCTCTGCTTCACCTCCCAGGTCTCCCTCAACCGCCACCGCTTCATCACCCACAAGAAGAAGAAGGGAGCGAGCGAGATGGAGGAGCCAGGGCCCCGGAGCCCCCTGGAAGGAGGTGCCCAGCACGCGGCTGACGGCAAGCTCTCCTGCAAGGTGTGCGGCAGGTGCTTTGACAGTCAGCTCAACCTCAAGACGCACTTCCGCACCCACGGCATGGCCTTCATCCGTGCCAGGCAGAACGCGAGCCCCGAAAACTAGGGCCCTGGCAGAGGGGGAGTGGGGCATGTATATAATCAGCACAGAGTTCTTTGCAACACAGGCTGCCAGTGCCTGTCTGGGTTCCCCCTTCCTCCCTCCCTCCTCCTGGGCAGCATTTCGACGCGGGGTTGGATCAAGGAGCTGTGGAGAGAGACGACAACCCGGCTTGCACGATCCGGCCTGACTCCCCGTGCCTGGCTCGCTGAATCGGCTCGGCTGGCGTCCCCCTGGGCCAAGGGGCTCGGCCCACCCTGGTTTGTGGCCAAGAGCCGGAGGAAGGCAGGATTGCAGCTGCCTTATTGTACAGCAGGTGAAGGGCAGAGTCCGGACTTGCTGCCCTGCTCTCTGGGAGACCAAATGGTTTGTTCACTGTTCGCTGCTCTGTCCTCACGCGGGGACGTGACCCACCCCACAGCCGCTGATGTCTGCGGGGAGGGACGGTGGCCTTCCTCCCATGGGGACGAGGATGGGAGAATGACATCTCCCACCCCACAGCCGCTGTTGGCAATCCTGAGTCACGGGCTCTTCTTCTACACCGTGGGTCTCTTCCCAGCCGCTCTGTCCGGCAGGTGCCATGCTGGAAGGGAAGCCCGGCCGAGACAGCCGCAGCCCTGGGGGCGCGCTGGAGCTGGGTGGGACCTGGGGACCAAGGGAGACTTCTCCATTGCAGGACAGAGATGTCTGTGCTGACAATGACATCACAGCAAAATCCACCTTTATTTTTTTTTTCTTCTTTCCCTTTTGAATGTTGCTTATTTTGTATTTTGCTGGGAGCCATGGGGAGAAGCGGATTCCAGACTCGTGGCCGGTCTTCGTCGTCACAGACGCCCCAGCCCCTCCTTGGCTCCGCTCACCTGCCAGCGGCGCGAGGTCCCTCGTCACGTTCACTTGCACTAACTCGAGGCGGCGCCCGCCTTTGGACGCTCGTCGCTTCGTGCCCCAGGACAGCTGCACTTGGGGCCCCAGCTGGCAGCCTTCCCCGGGGAGGAGGAGGAAGAAGAGATTTTCATTTGGCAGAAGCCAAAAGAAGGCCTCTGGGCGAGATCAGCACGAGCCCGGCGGCACCGTCACCCCCCCCAGCACCATGAAGCTGCACCGAGGGGGGAAATCTCCCTAACCAGGATCCGTGCCGGCCATGAGGAGGGAAAGCCGCTGCCGAATCCTGTCACAGACTGAAACGCTGATGGTGAGTCTTGGGGGGGCTTTTCCCAGGGGCACTGGTGTCACCCACTGCCACCCCCCCGCCTTCCTGCCCAGCTCTGGGGGTCGAGGGCTCTGCTACTGCCTGGCCTGCAGGCGGCTTTGCGGCTGCTCCTCTTCCTCGGCAATCCCCTTCGCGGGTGCAGAGTGGCTCAGGACCACAGGGCTGGACCGAGCTCCCCCTCGGCCACTGTGAACCACGTCCCCGCGCACATGCGTGTGTGAGAGCTCGGCCCTGGCACAGCAGGATCTTGCCTGCGTGGGGCTGTCACCATGTCCCCCCATTACCTTCGGGGAAAGAGAAAAAAACAGCCAGAAAAGAAACTTTCTACTTGTTCTGTTCGTTTAGCGCCTGTGCTTGGGGTAGGGTGTTTGTGTGAGTAATTATTTCAGTAACTTAACTTTGGGCTCCTTATTTCCTTGTGAATAACCTCTAACACGGTGTGTAAAGTTGTATCATACACTAAAAGTGACAAAAAAAACCAAACTGCTGTTGTGATTCTGGGTTTTGTTTTGGTTTGGGTTTTTTTTTTTTTATTTTATGGGGTGGGGAAAGCTGGTTTGCCAGGGTTGGGGTTGGGTTTCTTTTTTTTTTTTCTTTTTTTTCTTTTCTTCTTTTTTTTTTTTTTAAGTGCAAGGGGGTAATCCTCCCCCTCGCTGCAGGTGGATTCAGCTGAACGGCACACACAGAGGCGGGGCGGGTGGCTTTTGAAATAAAAGGAGAAAAAATAAAAGCAACCAGTGGTTCCCACAGTCCCTGGGCCAGGTCATCCCCCCCCCCGTGCTGAGCCTCCCCGCTGCTTCCCCCACCTTCACCTCCCAGACCCCCCCTCAGCTGTATCGCGTGGGGCTGTGAAAGTGTAAATGATGTTTAATAATAGAGAAGAACCTAAAGTTTCTACGAGTTTTAGAGGAAGGAAACAAAACAAATTGCTTTGTAATCTTGGTTTTCAAGCACTTCAGTGCCTTTAGATTGACTTCTGTTAAAGCGGGCAGGGGGGCGTCTGTACACTTGTTTTTAGGGGTTGTGATTATGCTACATTAAAACTACGGGCACTGCAAGAGGCTCTCAGGTATCCTTTATTCTTGTAGTAATAATGCAATTAAACTTTTAGTGGATTAACCCCTGCTGTGCCCTGTCTTGTTTACATGGCCCGGTGTGGGTCCCAGGAGGGGGTCTGTGTCCCCCACCCCATCGCAAAGGTGTTGGTCCTGCCCCAAAATGGGGGTGGAAGGGGCTGAGTGCCCCCCCGCCACTGCCCCAGAGAGGCCTTAGGACTGCTCTGAGCCCCCACCCCTGGCCAAGCTGGCGGGGTGGAGAACCCTCAAATGAGGTCTGTGATTGCTTCTGACCAAGGTTTTAGGGTGCCCTTGGCCTGGGGCCCCCCCTTCAGTCCCTGATTACCACCCCCCCAGTGGTTCGTGGCCACTGCCAGCCAGCATTTTAAAATAGAATTTTTGTTTTTTAATGCTAAAGAATCAACATGACAAATAATTAGTGCTAAACAAAGAGACTGAGGACATCCGGGGTTACAGGCCAGCACGCTGGGCGAGGGGAGGCACCAGGAGCGACAGCCACGGAGGGGACAAGGGCTGGCGGGGGTGTCACCATCTGACCAGCAGGACGGGCTGAGACTGGGGGAATGGGGGGGGCATGGGGGCGTGTGTGTGTGTGGGGTCACTGCTCTTAAAGCAAAGAAAGGGGCTGGAGAATGGGGGGGGAGGTTGCACAGGGCCCCTCGGAGCCTAGGCCCCTGGGGGGGTTAAAACTTTTGGGCTGCCACACCTTCCTTCCTTCCCCTGGGGCTGGCATCTCCTGGGCAAACCCATGCCAGGGTTCCGGGGGAGGGAAAGCCCCCACCACCAGCCCAGCTACAGCTGCCCAGCCCCTGCCTGACACTGAAGGCAAGGAAAAGCAGACAGAAATTATTGTAAGGGGGGGGCGGGGGCAGGGAGAAAGCTTCACAGTCCCAAATTCCTGGAATAGAGTCAAAAAAAAGAAAATTGCTCGAAAGGCGCAGGAGGCAGCGCCGACACCCCAGGTGGGCACCAGCCTCAGGAGAACCCAACCTTGATGTACCGGCCGTGGGTGCTACGGGATGGTGCTGGAGCAGTGACCTATGCTGGGTGGGACTAGGGGAATTTCAGCTTTCATTAAAAGGTGGGGAGGGGAAAAAGGGGGGGTACGAGAAACAAAGAAAGGAGCCAAGGGTGGGAGCCAAGTAATGCCGAGGCCGTGGTGCGGGAACATGCAGGGAAGGGCCATGAGGGTTCACCGCTGCTGCCTTCAAGTGGTACCGGCAGAAGGGTCAAGTCACAGCAGACACCAAAGGGTGGGGGCCAGGCACACCCACGCCCCCTCCCACCCCGGTCCCAAACATTTCATGAGATTGTGGGAGAGTTCACAGGACACTGATGGGCGTAATACTGACGGGAGGAAGAGGCAGCAGCGTGGGGGTGAGCACTGACCCCACGTCCTGAGGCCCTTTGCTGGCTTTCACCCGGCCACTGCCAGACCCCATGCTCCCATGACAGCAACGGTTACCGTGTGATCCATTTCGCTTTGATTTTTCAGGAGTGGGTTTTTTCCTGCTTCGCCTGCTTCGGGTTTTTTTCGTTTCATTTTGTTGAGGAGTCTTGGCAAAAGCAGCCCCAGGAAGATGCTGAGACTCAGCCTCCTTTTTTTTTTACCGTCAAGGACCGAGACCTCTTCCCTGGGGCAAAGCTCAGGCCTGGGCCAGGCGCGACGGTGGGCACAGAGCCAGTCTGGGAGAGGGCAGCCTGCGGCCATCACATGATGCCATTGGTGAGGTACTGGAAGCCATCGTAGAGCTTGGTGGTGATGGAGCGCATGCTGCCGTCCACCATCTGCTCGATGAGCAGCTGCAGCTGCTCTTCCGTCATGTTCATGTGAAACCGCTCCTTCAGGTTGCGGATGGTGCTCGAGCCGTGGAAACAGGGGAGCTGCGACCCTGCAGGGAGGGAGGAACAGGGTTTGGCGCGGGGTGGGGGCGGGACTGGGGCGAGCGCAGCCCCCAAGGGCTCGATGGCTTCCATCCAGTGCGGCGTTGCTGGCTCTGAGGCTGGTTTGTGGCACAGGGATTTCCCAGTAGCTGCCAGGCGCACGCCACCGCCGCCGCAGCTGCGCCAGGAGCATTTATGGCCTGTTCCCACACCGAGAGAATGGCAACCCCCTTCCCTTGGGTGTGTTTTAGGCTTCCCTGGGGCACAATTGTGCTTGGCCATTGCCACAGGCACCTTTCTCCTCCCTTCCTGTTCCTCCTGCAGCCCAGGAACCCTCCACACCCTGTGAGATCCAAGAGGTAAAGGAGGGCTGGGGGGACACACACCCCCTCCCTCTCCCCCCGAGGAAACACTGGCCCTGCTCAGACCAACCCGCTCTGATCCATGCAGCGCTCACACCTCCAACACAGCTGGATGGATGCAAGTACCTCTCAGCTTCACAGGATCCAGTGTCCCCCAATCCCCTTCCCTGAGCCAGGAGCTCCCCCTGCAGACCCCAGACCCTAGCAGGTCTGCCCAAAGCCTCTCCTGACTTCTCCAGGTGCTCTCCAAGCCCCACAAGCTTTCCTCCGTGCGCTGAGGGGCACCGAGCCATTTTTGAGCGATGCTCTATACAGCCTGGACCCACACGTGGCACCTCGGGGGAAGACCCAGCTCTGATCCCCTCTGGATCCCCTTACCTTGCTGCATGATCTCCACGATCTGCACGACTTTATCCATGTGCTTCCGGGCAGCGATGAGACCCTGCAGCATCAGCATCTTGTAGTAGTTGAACATGTCCCCGTCCAGCCCGCCCATCACCTGGAAGGGAGAGGTTGTATGGGTGGAGGCCAGTGGATGGAGAAGCTTTAGGACAACAGTGTGCCCTGAGCAGAGGGACTGTCAACAGGAGGAACACAATGGGATTTTTTTTAGGGCATTTCACTTCTCTGAGTGAACCCACACCGCAAACAGAGCACCTCCAGCTTTCAGCTCATCAGCTGGGTCCCAAGAGCGGCTTGGCTGAGGCTGCAGAGCTGGCCAAGAACTGCCATGGTGTCAACCCAGCTGCCAAGGGTTCGACCCTGCCACACGACACTGGGATCACCCCTCACTGTCACGTCCCCCGCTCACTTACATCCACAAATTCCGTGGTGAGTTTGAAGGCAGACGTCTCAAAGCCAAGATTCCTGGGGGAGCTGGAGAGGATGAACCCAAAATCGATGTGGATTATGTGTCCATCTGCATCCAGCAAGATGTTGCCGTTGTGCCTGCGCGGGAGAGGGGGAACTTTCCATTAAACTTTGCAAGCGCATATGCAGCAGCACTCTCTGCTCCCAGCACTTCCCTGCTGTACCCAGGGAAAAAATGACAAATCCCAGCAGAAGACACAGCTACGGCATGGGGACCCACCTGTCCTTGACCTGCAGTAGGTAGCACACCAGGCAGTAACCGGCACAGCTCTGCACAAAATTCCTCTGGGCTGTCAGGAAGGATTCGGTATTGTAATTGCCATGTTCCTGCAGGAAATAATCCAGCAGTGAAAGCAGGGATTGCTTCTTGATTTGGTGGATGGACACAGCATTCACAACTGGCTCAATCATGCCGCTGTCGGCGGAGATGACGAGGATTTTGTATGGCTTGATCCACAGCGGGACACGCTCCTGTTCCCAGATGGACTGTGGGAGAGAGCGACAAAATCCTTCAGTATCCAGGGTGGCCCCACACAGCCGTGGACCCCATGGGCAGCCCCTCTCCCCTCTCACCTGCAGCTGCTTGAGGACCTGGAAGGCGAGCAGCTCCTGCCGGAGGTCGTCCCCGCACTTGACAATGACAGAGAGGAGGCGCCAGGAGGGCAGGTGGCCGTAGGGGGACCCTTCTCGGATCCTCCTGCAGAGAACAGGCAAGGATGGGAGCGTGAGGAAAGGGAGGGTGGGCAGCGAGTCAGCCCGGAGGTCTCCCATCAGGGGTTCAGGGGCAAGGAAAGCCTCTGGAGATGCAGCAGCTCTGCTCAATGGGGACTGCAGCAGAATGAGCTCCAGGGCCCAGGACTGCAAGAACTGCACATCGAGCCCTCACCAAACTATGGTGCAAATCTTACCTGAGCCACAAGCTGTCTCTGGGAACAGCAGAAAGGAATTAACTCTCCCTGAATCCCCCAGTCCCTCCATCAGAACTGTGTGGACAAGACTACCCCAAACTCATAGAGCCCAGAGGACTCTCCCTTTTGCTCAAGGAGAAATTTGGGGGTTGGACGTACAGCGCTGAGAGCAGGAACACAAATGAGTCTATTTTGGGACAGGCCAAACTCTTCTGACGTAAAGGATGCCTATAAATACCTGGTAAAGCCCCTCAAAGCCTAACCCAACAGCAGCAAATCTGCCTTGGATTTTCTCTCTCTGCTGGCACACCCACTGCTTGCTGCCCTCCGCCTCCCTGTGTCCCGAGTCAACACACCCACCCTGGGGATGAGCAGGGTCTAAAGTAGAGGCTACGGCTGTTTACTGGGCAAATCAGAGAGCAATTTCCCTGGATTTCCAGGACGTACAAAGTCCCTGCAGCGCTGAGACCAGCCCAGCACTTCCAGCCCTACCTGACTTTCTCCTGCCAGGGCTCCTTCAGGGCGACAGCAGACGGGTCCTCTGGGTCCCTCTTGAAGGAGGTGGGGGTGTGTGCCAGCTGCTCCGAGAGCCGCCGTCTGCAAGACAGAGCTTTTAAGCAGCGAAACCCATTGTTGAGGGAGAAAGTGGCATCACCACACACACCCAGAGCCTCTTCGATCCAAAGCACTTTACGAAGCTCATGGGTTCACTCCAAACCCCAAGCCAGGGCCATGTCCACCGCTTCACCGGCAGGGAAGATGCCAGTGGCTGAGCAGAGGAGGCTGCACCAGCCCAGAGCATCTCTCTATTTAGGGCTCTCATAAACTTCCATTGCCCAGAGTTTGCACAGCCCCTCCTTAACCCATGCAGATGTTTTTCTCCAGGAATCCAGCAGAGAAATTTTGCACACACATCCCTCTTTGCATCTGAACTCATAACCCACCCCAATAAAGCCACTGCCTGGGCTGCGCTTGCCATGCCAGCCTCACCTGATGTCTCCAGCAGCAATGAACACAGGCTCCCTACTCTCCTGGCTGGTGATGCTGTCCACAGAGAACTGGGAGATGTTGTCACAGCTGTTGGTGTGAATCTCTGGCAGCTGGAAGGGGAAAGGTGCGAAAGGTGTGACATAGTGGCTACTGAAACGCAATTCCCACTCATCTTTTATCCCAGGCAGGAGCTGGGATGCTACTGGCGCCTGGAAGTGCCTTCACGTCCTGCAATGCTGCTGCACCAGGTCCCAGCAGCATCTTGCAGCACCAGCAAGGGACAAACCCTGCCTGGCACCCCTGGCCTCACCTCCACCTGCAGCTCCACAATATCGTCCACGGACCAAGCCTCGTCATCATTGTCATAGTTGGGGACGGTGGTGAAGCTGCTGGTCCTCTGCTCGTGCGTGATCCCACACTCAGGGAGGTTCTCGGCCGAGCGGGTGCTCCGGATGTGGTTCTCGGGGATCCGAGCAGGCACATTCGCTGTGTCGAAATTGTCACATTCAAGTACTTCAACGTAGATTAAATAGGGAGCCTGCAGGAAGCAAAACAAGGCGTTAGCAGGGCACAGTCGCTGCAAGTGCCAGGCAGCTACAGGAGGCAGCACATGGCATATGGTTTTTGGGGGCAAAGCCGTGCTTTCCAGTAGATGTGGAACAGCGCCCAGGGCAGGGCTGGACCTCCCAGAGACTGCTACAGCACACTTTTCACAGGACAGTTACTCTCAAGGGTGTGTCTTTCCCTCCCAGCTGCCTGCACAGATCTCTCTCCCCATTGCTCCCAGCTCTGGAAATGGTAACACAACCCTCAGGACCCAGGAGATGGCCTGAGCACATGCTCAAAGCATTTCTTTCACTAGATGCCCAAACGGGGGCCGTACACAGGACGAAAATCTGCCTTTCAAGGCAAAACTGTTCTCTGATCACTCATACCTTGTCCTTAGAGTTGAGGACAACTGCCTGGGTGTGGGGCACCCGCACCACGTGATGGTCGAAGCCAGCCGTCGGGAGCCAGGCGCGCGCCGGCAGCTTGTGGTTCAGCAGCGAAAGCTCCGAAATGAGCCGTTGGGTCTTCTGCTCTTTGGTTGGCAAGGTGGCCAGGCGCTTCCCGATGGCAATCAGGGATTTGATGAATTCTCTCTCAGGGGCGAGTCTGACAGGCTAAAAAAAGGTTTAGGGAAGGAGGGTGGGGGGAAAGTGTTATAAAGGCAGCAGGTTGATAAGACACCACCAGTTTTGCAATCAGGCTCTGCAGTCTAAAAGCACTTGGATAAACTCCAGATAGAGAAGGAGGCTCTTCCCGTCCCACCCTCTTCCCCACTCTTGGATGATACTCCCATGATCGGAGAGCTGGGCTCATCATCCGGAAGCAGAGCAGGGCAGGATCAAAGCACTTTTTCCCCTGCTGCTGTCCTGTCCAGAAATCCTCCTCCCCAAAACTCCGGAGCTCACATCCCCCCCAAAACCCCCCGGGCCCCCAGGGCCACAGTGGCCAGGAGCCCGCAGCCAGCAGAGGGAGCGCGAATCGGCCTCATCCCAGGCTCGGCATTGGGTGTTGCATCCTCATCCTGAAGCCTCAATCCTGGCTCAATTCAACCATTTTGCAAAGATCAAACTGCGATTCGGGAAGCCCCTTAGACCCAGTAGGCCCCCCATACCCCACAGCTTAAGTCAAGCTCTCTGCTTGACTTTTTCAAGCTTTTAAATCAGAACAACAAACGATTGTGGCTGATTTTGCCATTTAAGATGCAGAATTAAACTTGCAAAGTGTTCACTGTACAATCATGCTGGAAATGCACATGCAAGGAGCTACAGAGCATGAGAAAAGGAAGCAAAGGAAAACATCGGAGAGACGGAAATGGCTGGACAGCAAAATAAAGGGATGGTAAAAAGAGGAGAAGGATCAGTCTTGTGATTCCCTTTTGGGAAAGGGCAGGTGGGAAATCATTTGTAACTGTAGTCCACGTCAAAAATCCTTCCAAACTCAGGGGTAAGTGCCGTCCTCTCCACCATGTTCTGCTCTCCTGCCCACTTTGCTAGTGAGCACAGCAGAAGCATCCTCAGGACAGGAGGAAGCATTTGCACAGCATCTAAGCCAGCGATATCGCTTTCACCTACCAGGCAGAGGATAAATATTTAAAACCCTGCACCAGCTGATGCTCCGTCCCCTGATGGGTTGGTAAGTGCCTGGTCCCAGCTGGACCCTGCTCTGCCTTGGCTCCTGCCACCCAGCCCACCCTGCACCCCAATGCTTCCTTGACCTCCGGGACCATTTCCCTCAATTGCATTTAATCCAATTTCTGCAAAGAGCAGAACAATATTCAACAGACACTCTGCTCCTGCTGACACCTCCTCCCATCTGCTCCCATCAAACCTCAATGGCTGCGATGTCCCTGCTCCTCTAAGGGCCTTCCGCTCTCTAGTCAATGCAGGTTTCCAGATTTGGCACTTAGTTAATAATGTCCCCAAAACAGCCCCATGCCCCCTCACCCACTATGAGGTCTCTGTGCATTACTTTTCTCAGCAGAATAATTTAATGACAGAGTCACCGGTGAAAATTTGGGATTGTGCCCAGGCAAGGAGATGCCCACATGCAGGAGCAGATTGCAAGCAAAGTCCTCCTTGTTCAGACTTATACAGATCGGCGTATCACAAGCACAGGCATTTTTTAAACCCCTTCTTCTCCAGGGATCCCAAAGCATCTCCTGATGCATCTTCTGCCAGTTTCACAGTGAGCGGAGCAAAGCTGTCCCGACCCTGGGAGCACTCTGCTGCCTCCGTGACCCATTCTGCACCTCTGATGTTCATGCTTCAGTTGAAAACCTTCAGGTCTCAGCTCCTCCAGCCTGAAACACATGGCTGGGAAATGTCCTCCCCATCCCACTGCGCTCCAAAGGCATCCCACCAAGCTCTGCTCTGGTCTTTGGTGTTATCGGGGGACTCAGCATGGGAAGTTTCACTTCCTGTTATGGAGAAGCAGCTTTGGAAACAGCATCAGCTGAACCGGGGCCGTCCCTGGCCTGAGCCATCGCAGGAAACGCTGTCTCAAGCCTGCCCAAAGAGCCCATCATGCTGAAGCTGGGCTCCGGAGAGCTGCTTTTGCCCCAGCTCATTAATATCAGGGTCCCAAAGCCAAGCGAAGAGAGGATGGGAGATGCTCTTCCCTCATCCGACCACCCCAAGGATCCTTCTGTTGCTCTGAGCCAACATAAATATTTACTTTCTACCATTTACTGTCTACTACAGCAAAACATTTCACTGGCAGGGCTTTGAAAAAAAAAAAATTCCTGCTCTTAAATTGGGCAGGGCTTTGTGTTTATGTTTTGCTAAGACACACTCCAGGAGCATCCTTCTCCCCATGTGGTTTAAAACACTTCCCAGGACCGGGCAGGGACAATGATACAGATGCGTTCGTGGCTAAAGGACTGGCAGAGGAGGGAGACCCAGCTTTGGCCGACAGCTTCAGAGCGGTGCTGGAGGTGTCATGACATGGCGAATGGGCAAGGCTGGTCCAGCTCCGCACAGCCATCATGTCTGGGCTGGGCAGTTTTGTCTGGGTGAGGTTTAAGCATCTCAAAAAACAGGGGGGTTAATTTGGGACACTTTCCAGCCTCAGCCGTCAAAGTGCTTTCTGCTGTTCTACCTACCTTTACCCTGACATCCCACCTCTCCCCTGCTCAAACCACCACAATTTGTCATTGCAGAGCTTTATACAGCAAAGTTGTGGCAACCCCCCATTTCTGCTGTCCATGGTCATTCACTCCACAGGAGCGAGACCCACCTGATCTACTCAGAGTTGGAAACTACTCAGCGGTGTGGAGCAGGGCTGCTACCCGGTCCCTTTAGCTTAGCTGCCTGCCAGGAGGATTTCGGCATCAGTGCTGATAACCGATACCTGGCATGATTTATAAATGCCGTGACCGTTCAGCTCAGTGCAGGTGCCTGCAGCACATTTCTAAATTTGGCATAAATGCTTGCAAAGAGCCCCAGCTGCTGCAATAACCATCTGCTGTGGATAAACAACCTGGGTGTGCAAAGCCTGGAAGAAAAGGTCTCCTGAAACATAGGAGAGGAATGGGCGCTCGCTACCACCCGGCCCCAGGTGATGGCAAGATGGGTGACATGGTTGAGGTGGATGAGGTGATGGCAACAACTATCACCACAGTCCGAGGACTGCAAGGATGCTTCTGCGATGTCCTGGGACTGAGGAGCCTCAAGAGCTCTACCAGTGCCAAGCCTCAAAAAGCCACCGGAGGAAGAGATGTTGCTGCCTTTGCTGGGAGGAGCAGAAGGGGGAAAAAAAAAATAAAGCAACTTAAGTCAGGTTGGGTGGCAAACTGGGACTTAGAGCCTGGTGTCCTACCTCCCACCCAACCACCAGAACCCACAGCTGCCCGAGCATCCTACTGTCCCTTGCACCTCTTAAAAAGAGTGGAGTTGGAGGAGTTCTATAAAAAAATGAAAGGAGGAGTCTCCATCGGGGTGGGCTTAGGGGTAAAAGCCTTGCGCCCGGCATCTGTCCATGACCGCAGCATCAATGCTCCTGCCTGCCTTCCTGCCCGCACCATGCCACACATTAAAGGTGTGAAAATTCTCCCTCTGAAGGGACAGAGGGACAAGAGCTGGGTACGTGTCAAATAACTCTTTATAAAGGCTAAAGAGGCTGGAGTTCACCATACAAACCCTGTCCTGGAGGACGGGGGGTACGCAAGGCACCACTGCCAGGGTTAAGTGGTTTTGATCATGGACTACATATTCAATGTGTGGAAGCCCACTGGGAATCCCAGATGGAGAAGACACACCCACCGGCAGGAAAACAACACAGATGAGGAAGATGCTATTGATTAAAAAAAAAAAAAAAAAAAAGAAAAAGGCTCATTTTGAAAGAAAAATGCTCTATTAGGGAAATGCTGGGTTTTGATTGAAAGACCAAAGTTTAACACACAGAAGGGGAAAAATAATGATTCGTGGAAAAAGCAAATTAAATCCCATCTGGCAGAGAACTTTTAAGTAAAATTCAAGGAAACAGCATTTCCTCTTTCATCTGCGGACACCACCACGCAAAGGTCAGCGACTGCTCAGACCGAAATTGGCAGCATCAGCCAAGTCCCTCCCCTGCCTCCATTTGTTGGTGGTACGAGGGTTTTTCTCTCCCTCGCTGCCTTTTTTTTGGGGGGGGGCGGGGGGGGCAGGGAATGAGCACCCAGGGCACCCCCAGCCCCTCGGGGTTTTCTGCTTTATTTTAGCCAAACTGGTGCAAGCAAATTTGCCCAAAGCTCCCTTTCTGCCGGCGTTTTGCTGAGCAAGCAGGAAATGTTCAGATGAAGCCGGCACTGCTGTGACCCCGGCTGCTGTGGCATGAGAAATGGCCAGCACGGTGCCAGCGGGAGTGGGGAGAGATGTTGGCTTTGCCCTCGCCGGGGGCTCAAGCAGTGCAGACACTGGGGGGGACAGCTGGGGACCAGAGCTGCTTGCGGTGCATCGCCGGGTGCCAGGGTTTAGTGTTTTCGTGGCAGAGAGGAAATGCTGCTGTCGCGGGGAAGGCAGGCAGCCCGGGTGCAGGAACGAAACGGGCCACTTACGGGAGAGAATGACTTATCAAGACTTTCCGTACTCGAGGAGAGCTCCTGGGAAACGGAGGAAAGGGGGTTTGTTGGCGGTTTTGGGTGGTGGTGTTTGTTTAAAAAGAGAGAGAGGAAGGAGGGAGAAGGGGAGAAAAAGCAATAGTTTAGCTCCAGGTTCATAACGATCACTTTTCATTTAATTTCCCCCCCCACCC
>JANXJC010000091.1:10547086-10564760 GCA_027564655.1 Leptodon cayanensis | reverse complement strand
TTTTCATTTAATTTCCCCCCCCACCCCCCCCCACCCCATCGTAATTTTGCTGCCTTTTCCTCTTGGATAGGAAGCGGCACCTAAACCGGCACGTGATGCTTCCAGAGTAACGTGACAACAATTTCACAAGTCTAAACCAGAGCCTCCTCTGACCGAGGCCACTCGTGGTGCTACCAAACAGGGAGCAGGGCTCATGGCTCGTCGGCAGATCCTACCGCTAAATGCCCATAAAATCCCCACAGATTTTCCCCATTTACATCCTTTAAAATATTCTTCTACCCCAGAAGTGCAACTAAGGTTTCAGCTCTGACTTTCTTGGCTCAAATCAGCTGCAGAGGCAGGAGCTGCTAGGGCAGGCAGGGATGCTCATGCTGATATCTGCCCCGAGAAAACCTCTCTCCATCAATAAACCACTTTATTTTTCTCCCCTGGACTCCAGTTTAGCCTCTAATTTCAGTGGATAAAATTAACCCCATGGAAACTGTCCTAAAAATTAAAAACTCCAACAATTAAACTATTTTCAAGTTGACAAGACCGTTTTCATCAGCAGAGGGGTTATTTTATGATGCGGCATCCCTGTGCAGCCAAGCAAACCTTGCGTACCACGAGCGCAAGCCATCGACCATGTTTTCCTGCAGCCACCAAAAGCTACCCTGTGCATCCACCCTAACAGTGATTTCCATCTCTATCCCAGAGGTCCCACGATTTCAGCAGTGCCATGCTTAGAGCCCATAAATCCTTTATTTTCATGCCAAAAAGAGATAAAATGGAGCTTCACACCCTTAAGAGCAGTGTGTAATTGGTTTTAAAATTCACTTCCCAAAAAGAAACAAACAGGTTTGGGTTTAGTATGTTAATTACAGGAATACGCTAATCTTAGGTCTTAGGCTTAGTCTCACCATAAGAAAGAACAGCATTTACATTAATCACTTCTGCATGACCACATAAAAACCCTAACAGTGCTGAGACCCCGAAGGCTCACCAAGAGAAAAAATATCTGGAGCCCAGAGGCTGCTCTGGGCTCATGTTGCTGCCTTCCTTCACAGGCACCAGACTCATTCCTGTATCTTAGATCAAGATATCAACACATCTATCAGATGCACTTTGCCCAGTTCAACTCCCATTAAAATAAACATGACTCCAGAAGCTCATCTTCTCGTAGCATCCATACATCCTCTGCTGTAAAGCAGATCTCATGGATGATCTGGTCTGCTCCTCCTTCATCTCTGGCAGCCATGAGCCTGGCACCTGACAAGCTGAGCCAGGGCTAGACCCTGTCCCCAGTACATTTTCAAGCAGAGCCTATTCCACTAAAGCCGTGCCAGTCTGCAATAATTGAGGGTATTTTTCAAATTCCTCTCGGATTTAGGACCCAAGCTCCCAATTTTCATTTGAAAGTCTTAAATCAAAGTCATACACAACTTGTGCGGCGCAGAGGCATGCCCTCTCCTTTGCCATGCACAGCCTCTGCTCCCCAACGGCTTCACAAGCGGCACCTGCGATGACATCAGGTCTTCAATCTGGCTGGAAACTTTAAAAATTGATTTACCAACATCATCAAAAAATGCCGGCTCTGAAAATCGCAACCGTTGACTACAGGAGCTGGAGACAACCCACAGTGCAGGCATCACGCAGCTCAGCAAAACCTGCTGTTAAACCAAAGCCCTTTGGTGAATTTGAGGTTTCAGTGCATTAACACGTCTAAATGAAGGGTCTACCTTCAAACAAGGCAGGAATTATCTACTTGCAAAGTGTACTGAAAAATACCTGCAACACTGGAGCAGAAACAGCCGCGCTTGGGGCAGCACCTGCAACAGCCTCCCCATGGAGATGGGAGAGCTGGTGTGAACCATCATGGAGTAAGAAAGATGGAGCTCCCGCTGTCATGTCCGAACTCTCCAGGCAAACCCACAGCTCGGCCCATTAAAGCTTTGCTCTTCCTGAAGACAACCTACAGTGTTGGCAGTTTCTAAGCTGAGCCAGGCAGCTTCCAGCTTGCATGAGCCCCAAACCACCGAGGTGCCCGTATCAATATGGACTCTGATCTCCAGAGGTTACTCGCACCGGGATTTTGCCAGTTTCTCCTGGGTGTGGTGTGACGCAAAGCTGCCAAAACCAGGGGTGTGTTGCACGGTACTGGGAAGCTGGCACGCTGCTGCCTCGTCGGCCTCATGCTGATGCAACAGGGGTTTGCACCATCGTGCAGAAAAATGAGTCAGAGATGCCCCCGGGGGGGGCAAGGCAAGTTCCTCCAAGGTTCAGCTCCGGGTCTGTCATTAAGCTGCTACCCAGATGGAGCACAGCCGAGACCTTGGCTTTTTAACCTCCTCTCTGGGAAGGCTCCGGTATCTGCTGTGGCTTAAATCACCTGCTTGCCATGACAGGCGTGAGTGACAAAACCTGCTTGCAGCATGAGGCCTGGATCCAGAGAACAGGAATAACAAACTTGGAGGGGGAATTAAGTGCATCTTATTTTTTTGCTTAGCATCTAACCCTCTGGCATAATCTCAGCAGCTCCTGACATGTTCGGAGCCTGTTCTTCCCCACCTGCCTGTGCTTCCAGCAATGCCATTTCATGGGCAGCTTTGCTCCCCAAGTCTGAAGGACGACAAGCTGCAGGGGCAGGAAAAGCTGCGGCAGAGCTTGGCCTAAACCCACTTGCTTCACCCAAAGGACAAGGCTGCAGAAGGACCCACTGCAGCCCCCCAAGCGCTCAGTCATTCCCTATTCCCCCACGTTCATCACAGCATGGCTCTGGTCTGGACACAGCAGGGTAGCCGGACCCACTGGCCACACGAGAAAAGATATTTTTTGGGATTCTATTCAATTTCTGATGATTTCCCCAGTGAGGTCAGGTACTTTTACGGCAGGCAGCCAGCAAACTGAAATAAAAAAGTGTAACAGGGAACACGACTCATTGTGCGAGCAGACCCAGTGAAGTCTGGGTTCCTCCAGATGCATCCTACATCCCCCAAACCTTCCTCCCCCTCCAACATCTCCAGCCACCCCAAAGCTTCCTGCCACACCTTGACACCTCGCACATCCCCTTGCTGGTGACCCGGCGGGGCTGCTTTGGCACGGGGCATGCTGGCCAGCCTCAGCAAGGGGCACAAACCTCCGCAAAGCAGCTGATTCCACAAAACATAAAGAAACTCAGCACATTTCTGGCTTCTCCTCTCTGAGGCATTTGGTCGATGCTTCAAAAAGTTGCTGCTGGAGGAGACAAGGATTACATGAGACACATTTCCCTGGGAAACCGGGCTAGAAGGAGCGGGAAAATGAACCACATTCAAAGGGTGCCAGCAGCATGACTCCTCTCCCTTGCAAACTCGACATATGGATGAGCCATTTGCCAAGCGCGGGTGAGTTTCCAGATCTGTCACTCGGGAAACATGAAGCCTTGAACGTTTAATACTCTGGTCTCAGCTGAAATGTAAGTGCAAAGCGGTGTTTACAGTCAGTTGTGGCCGTCGCCCGCTCTCTCCCCATTACCCATTGCTCTGCCCTGCGCTCAGGACAAGGCTCATCCGCAGCCACCATCTCTGCAGGGTTCGCTTTGGGGTTTTAAGGCTAAAATTCTTGGTCTCTCTTAAGATGTAGGAACATTCAGCACAAGTTTCTACCCAGTAAACACATACTGTCATACTGATAAAAATAACTTCATCTCTCTTTGTAAAGAGCTCGACAGTGAGCTCGGCACGCCTTGGCCCCAACATTGCTTTTGCTTCCACAAATCCTTTGCAGAAGGACTTTCCGACCTGTTATAAAACTAAAACAGGTATTATGGATAGCAGTGTTTTACATCGTAAAAAATAATTTAAAATCAAGACAGCTTCTGAGAGGCAAACGCCTCACCAACACTGCTTGTATTATGGGGAAATGTAGAAGTTCTAGCTAAAAGACAAACCAGGATGCCTGGAGGAGTCAGACTTTGCAGCTTGAGTGACTGCTATCACTGTGGTCAAGTGGAAACCTAACAGGCAAAGGGATGCCCTACCAAATCCAAATGGAGGATGCAGAAAAGATGCAAAACCCGCCAACTCGGACCCATCCATGGGACCGTGGCGCACCCGGCAGCGCCGCCCTCACAGCAATTTGCCGTGACAGCATTGAAAGCGATTCTCTGGTAGCCATGCTGCTGTTATCACAGCAGAGAAACAAGCTCTACCAGAAAAATCACCTTTGCCAGTGTTGCTGAAGGTGCAATTCCAAAGGTAAAAGGCCAACGCTCCTCCACACCCTGACTGGCAAAGGCAGGGCAGGGACGTGGGCTAACAAGTGAAAGACTGAGGTCAGACACGTTTGGCAACCTCGAATAAAATGCAACTTTCAAATCCAGAAGTCGCCGTCCAGCGCACACGCTCCAATAAGCGAATCCGTGCAGAAACGCAGACATAAACAGATTTGCATATAAACCCTCGCTGCCATTTCTCAAGAGAACACTGATGTTGCTGTTAAAAAAAAATAAAAACCCCATGCCGTGGGCAGCGCTCGCGTCGCGTGAAAGCTTTGCTCTTCCTCCACCACCCACCCACACGCAATGGCCCCAAGTTAACAGCGAGGCGCTGGCATTTAAGAAGCTGCCGTTTCCAGTGCTCCCTTACCGGCAGCCAGCCTAGATTCTTAACTGATTATTCAATTAGCAGCTTTCTAATTAAAATTTTTTTACTTGACTAGTGGAACCAGTTCAGCCAAACGTTTCTGTTCGCACTGAGACGCAAGTCTGCCCAGCTCTCTCCACTATCAGCCTGGCTCTGAGCAGGCGCTTGCTTCAGGCTTACAGCTAAAGCAAGCTGTTCCCATTCAAAAATAGCTGATTTCAATCCAATTGGTCAAAAAAAATAATTAAAAAGCTGTTTTTCCCCTCCTGCTCTGCATATTTTGAACCTTGATCTTAGCTCATGAAGGGATCCGAGATATGAACCCGTCTCTAGGCAGACAGTGTGATTTATTCTTCCTACCTCCAAGGCTTTCGGAGTTAAAACACTGGTGGGAGGCAGAGTGGGGCACGGGGAGCATCCTCCCTGTTTCATCCAGGTACAAGGTCTCAGCTATAAAGTTTGATGCTGTGCCCTAATATTAAAATTATTAAACTCCAGGACTCGCCATCACAGTCCCGGATTTCTCAGCACCATCAGTGCTGCACCCTGCCATGCTGGCAGGGACGCCGGGGTCAAATTGTGGAGCATGGCTTGCAGGGGAGATAAAGGGCTGAATATTGGTAACTGGTGCAAACCCCAGCCCGCCAGTCGGGGAAACTGGGGAGTGAAACAGCTCACCACCAGCCTCAGCTTTAACTCACAGTTGTGGGGTTTCATATTTGAAAAGTATTTTCCAAAAGCAACAGCCCTATGAGAAACGCAAAGAGGTGCAGCAGCAGCAGCGCATCCCGGGCACATTCATCCCTGAAAATGCCAACTCAGCCAAGCCCTGGCTCGGCTTGGGGGCACAGACCCTGGGGGGTCCTTGTCCACCCCTAGAGAGGTGGGGGAGATGAGAGCAGAGAACCAGGGAGCGGTTAAGGTGCTGCCATCGCTGCTCAGCGCCTGCCGAGGAGGAACCAAGGCAAAGGCATTTGCATGCTGCAAAGGCAGCACAACCTGTTTGTGCAACAAATCCCCTGGGGCGGATGCTGGCGAGGACTCATTGCACCTTTACAGCAAATCCTGTTGGGTTTACGGAGGAGGCATCATTAAAAACCAACCAACCCAAAGCCAGCAACGCTTGAGTTTTGTAGAGCTAGGTAAAATGAAGGTGTACAGACAGCAAGATGACTTTCTCTGCTCCAAGTTCAGCTCTCCCTCACCCCAACAGGTACCTCTAGGTCAGCTTGAGATGTTTCTGGTAGCTTGGCCCAGATACGAACGGCTTTACTGAAGGTTAAGCAGCTGATCTGCCCTGTGTGAGGTTTTGTTTCCAGGCTGCTGCCTGTAGCCAAGCCAAAGCCCTGGGCAGCCAGACATGATGTCCCACCCATGGCCAGCTTCCGCCCCAAGGAGGTTTCACCAGTCACGCAGCCCAACTCCACCATATTTCTGCCCAGCAAGACCAACTTAACAGCACTATTTCACAACCAAAGGCACCAGCAGGATGAGCTTGTGCTGCGGACAGCAAGGGACCCGCCTTAGAGGTTTAACATTTAAACAGGCAAGAAAGAAGTAAAGCATCCCCATTGCACAGTGCTGGGATGCCAACCTGCCCCCGCGTCTGCAGCACGGGGATCCCAGCCACAGTCTGTCCATCTTCTGGCATCCCAGCGGACTGTGCAGCCAAAGATAACTAACCATGACATCTCAGACCATCCCCTACCATGAAACACTTATCAGTGCTCCCCCAGTCTCCAGCATGAGCATCAGGTTACAGCAAGTTCCTCCCCACCAGGTCTCAATCTGCTCAGGTGGAAAATTCAATGCTAAGCGGCCCCAGCCAGCACTTTTAATACACCCTTTGTCTGTAAATGGATCAGAGAACAGGACACAACTGGATTCTGGCAAAATACAACCACCACCCTGGATACCAGGGCTGGAAGAACTGCTGAGTCCATCCACCTCGAGCTGGAGGGACACAAGACGACATAAGTTTCAAGCTTGCGGCTTTCCCTTTGCATGCCTTTGTATTAATTGAAAAGTAACAAATGCAAAATAAATTTATACCATTAGAACCCTATCACGGAATTATGTTATGGATGCATAACCCAGGGGGGATTAAAAACCCACAGAGCAAATGGCACTTGAAATAAAACCTCTCCTGATCGTTATTACAGTGGTAATGCAGCATGAAGGGACAACTGGAACATAGAGACCTCAGCAGGAAGAATTATTCTCCAGAAACAAAGTGCCACAGCTGCAGGCAGCCGTGGGGAAAGGAGAGATTCATCCCAGGGGTGACCACTGACTTTGCTAAGAGCTGGCGCCCCCCGTGCTCTAAAACCAATGCAGACTTTTTTTTCTTAAGTAGCATTAATACCTGCTTTGGGTCTGACTCAGCTAATCTGTGAACGGCAGGTATCGGAGCCCCTTGCAAGGACCAGCAGCAAAGGACACAGGCACCTTTAAGAGCCTAGAAACAGGGAGGACCTGGCACCATGCTTCAAGGAAGATGTGGAGCAACAGGCAAAGGTCCAGAGGAGAAATAACACCCCAGAGGTCTGTAATAGGTGACCTACGGGAAACATAGAAGAGGCCAAAATTGTTCAGTGGAGAGAAGATTGATGGGACATGGGAAAGTAACCCCAAAATTGTTCAGTGGAGAAAAGACTGATGGGAAAATAATGTAGCCAGACACAGAGGGATGCTGCAGGAAAGGGAATGTGGTGCCACCACCTCCTCGGTAGAGCTAAAAATTGGCTTCAGGCTCCAGTAACAAAGGGGAGACAAAGCCTGGATGTGGGAAACTGTAACGGGGAAAAAGCCTGGATGTAAGCCCCGCAGCAGGCTGCAGAGCCTCCGGCGCAGGCAGAGTTTGCAGGACACTTCCACAAGAGTCTTTCAGGGACAGGTGGGACATAGCCGCCTTCTCTGTACCTCTCCTCTCCCTGCACCGCTCATCTCCAGCCCTGTCCTCTACAGCTTGTATTTCAGGTCTACGCCCACCTGCAAAGGCACCAGCCCAACACCTCAGCTTTTCTTCCCTACAGCTCTTCCAGACTGAGTTTATTCCATTTCTCCTGCTCTTCAACAGCCTCCAGCCATAGATCAGAAACAGCCAACTTCTCCGCAAAGGCTCTTCTCCATCCTCTGCTCCTCTTCTCCTCTAGTACTGACCCCTGGGCCTGGCTGATTTGACTCCATCTGCACCAGACAACGAATTGTCCATGTTCATACCCCAGCTCCACGTTTGCAGTGCACAGAAATGCTGCATTAGCAATACAGGACAGCTGAAGAAGTGCGTGTTTTACCCTTGGCTGGGTTATATCTGGCTTTTTTTTTTTTTTTAAGAGATTGGAAAGAAAGACGCACAGCTGAACCCTGGATGAGTTTGCAGGCTGAGGCCAACAGGAGACCAGACACTGCAGGCAGTGCTTGATAAGGAGATTCAGGCATTGCAGCCTTCCTTAATCTAGACAAATGACTTCTTGCTTTTACATTCGAGTTTTGCAACTTTTTGCAAAGAGAGAAACAGAAGTTTCTCAGGAGGTGCAGCAGAAGCTGCAGAAGCAGGTTCCCGACCCACACTCAATGGCACAGACACTGGCGGCAGAGACACAACAGTATAAAGGGAATAAAGTAACTCCCAGATGAGCACACATGAGGTTTTATTGCTGTAAAATCTCTAGTTTGAGAAAGTCTGGTGAACAAGGTAAGGGCTGATGCCAGCACAACACAATTCAGACATCTGCAGGTTTCCTGGACCAAGCAACTTGCAGATTAAAGTATCTTAAAGTAGATTAAAGTACTGAATTCCAGAATTTGCTGGAATTTATGCCTGACCTTCCCGGCCCCACCACCACCTGGCCAGCTCCAGGGAAGCTGCTTTTTGCAGGGGATTGCTGGTTTCAATCAGGAGGCAAAAACATTCAGCATTTAAAATAATACAAGTCCAAGAAGCTGGTGGGGGATATTTGGAGACCAGGAAAGTTCTTACAGCACGAGTATCCCTATTGCTGTGCACCATTTAAACAGCTTGCCCGGCCTCTGGATCAAAATACGTTTCAAACATTGCCAAGAGAAACTCTTTGCAGTGCTGCTTTCATCCATCATTTATGTAAAGCTTTGGTTTCCATTATTCAAGCAGCTGCAGCCAGCATGAGCAGAGAGACCTCGGTGCATTCTGCTCTCCATCAGTCGGTTGTTTTCCACCAAGCAGCCGATGGGCAGAGACAGGAAAGATTTCATTTACCCATCAGCAAATGCTGCGACCCCAGCTCGCAACTGGGTTTCCACCCAAGAACTGCAGGGAGCAGGACAGGGTGGTTTGTACTTGAAACCTGCCTGGATGACTGCCGCTTCACGCCTCCAAAACCTCCTTCAAACTACTATCCAAAGAAGCCTTCCCCAAGTCTGGCAGACAGGCAGGAGACCACACAGCCCCTTCCAACGATTTACAACCCAGTGCAGAGCTGAGGGAAAGGGGGAATCTCAGGCAAGGCAGGAAAGCCAAGAAATACTCCACCGTTACAAAAACAGTCATGAGGTCTCGAATGTCTAGACGGAGCCGCGGGGAAGTCTGCTTTCAAGGTCTCATCCACACGAGGCACAGGGATGACCCAGAAAAGGAGCTGCATGGAGTCTGGCTGATCTGCCCGGCTGCCGGGTGAACGGCTGCTGAAGCCCCACTGGGACTGAACCTTTGGTACTGTGGTTTTACGAGACATTTCCGAGCCTGCCGAGCCATCCCCGCTGGAGAGGTGAACCACCTCCCTGGGGGAGCATTTCAACCTCTTGAGTTCTGGAAGAGGCATTGCTTTTCTCTGATTTGGTTAGCACTGCTCATAAAATTTGCATTTAGCACCAGCTCACCTCCTCCATCCTCTCCCGCTCGGCATCACCATCTCATCCCTGCAGTTCGCACCATCTCAGGCTGATGCTTGCGTGAAAACCCATCAGCTCTTCAAAACAAAGCAGAAAATAAAAAATTTCCACTTCCAGCTCTTTTCCCTCCAGCCTCGCATGCCCACTACCAAGGATGCTGCTGATCCTTTTGCTCCATAAGTCTCTGTGTCAGCAGATGTGCAAAATGAATAATCTGCATTTTCTGTGGGAGAAATCCCACTCAAGCAAAAACGCTCACTCTCCAGTGACCGTGCACTGATACAGGAGCTCAGCACCAAAGCCAAAGCAACTTTGTGCTGATAACTTTTGGACACTTAAAAATAAACGCCATCAAGCCCACGGGAGCTATTTGGGTTTGGAAGACACAGAACGCGCATATGCCTCAGTTCACCTATTTAATTGCTGTTTGCTTCGGCATTAAACTGCATTAGCGCCCAACCCTGTAAACTGGAAGCGTCCCCTTCGCGCAGCCCACCCCCTCCAGCAGGGAAAGCCTGGCTTTCCACTGTCTTGGAGCTGCGAAAAGAGGACAGAAATCCAAAGCAGAACTCGGCACAGGGCAGCAGTTGCAGACAAACCCCACAGCTGCAGCTCTCGGTCCTACAGCCAGAAGTATGTGTGGATGAGAGGCTCGTTTTGGCCAGGGCGCTAGGATGGCAGAGCTGATGGGTTTATCTGCTCTCCTTCTGCTCCCAGCTGTTGGCTGCCTGGGGCCTTTTCTGCCTGCGAATAAACCTCACCGTTGCTAAATCTGAACAAGTCGGGACAAGGAGAAAACGAGAGTTCCAACAGCAATCAGATGGCTGCGGATTGCAAAACAGAGACACCGTCTGAGTTGCCCAAATTGCATGGGAATTCAGCCATGTAGGAAGCAACTCAGTCCTCTTGACCCAGCTTTCTAATGCCCTCCCTTCCCTTCACACCAAGAAAACTCCTCCTCTGGAGCCCCAGCACCTTCAAGCGTGACCCACCGGTGCGTGTCAGTTTGCTTAGAGACACAGGAATCAAAACTTCAATGATTTGCAGCAACTAGGACAAAAACACCCTGCAGTAAAGGAGGAGCTATGAGATGAGAACCAACCGCACAAGCACAGCCCTGGGGGCATCCCTTCGCAGGCAGGCTGAGCCTTGGAGAGCCCCAACATTACCTCTTCCTCGCTCTCGACTTTGGGATTGCTGGCTGTGCGCTTCAGATTGCTGCTCAGGCTGATGGTAACGGTGGCGTCCGACTTGGACCTCTGGTGAGTCCTTTTGGAAGGAGACAGCCCCATATCAGGGGCTGGGCTCAGCGACGGCAGCTCCCTCTTCTTGTAAGCTGGCTTCAACTCGTCCGAGAGGATGAGTTTCCGCAGCTTGGTCCCGCGGGAGTGTCGCTGAGTGGAGATGTGCATGTCCGAGGAGTAGGCGCCCAGCAGCAGGGCACACTGCAGGGAGAAGTTGATACTCTGCCGGCAGCGGTGCACGATGTAGGGCTTGATCGCATCTCCCACATCCTCGTCCATGTGAATGTACATATTCAGCAGCTGCGGCAGGTAGAAGTCCACTTCTTCGTTCCTAAAGCAGAACAACCTATTCCCAATGTAAGCCTGCACACCAGGCTCCTTTGAATTGTACAAGTATGAAATGGCCATGGAGATATCAAAGAGTTTGGATTCAAAGAGCCGGAGGAGCCAGGACTGCTTAGCAGAGTTATTCTTCTGCCGCTTCCGGGCGGTTTTCACTGTGTTGGCCATGGTCTCGTCCTCCTCCTGGATCTTAGAGGCCATGCTGGGCGGATCGTCCAAGCACTTGATTTCACAGCCCTCCCTGATGTCTCCGTTGGCCAAATCCACCACAGTCCGTGGGGCACGCTCTGCCTCGCTGCCATCGGCCGGTTTTGTTAAGCTGTCGGAGGAGATGCCGTGCATCAACTTGACCTTCTCCAGGACCTCTTCGCAGGCTTTCTTCGCCACCTCAGGGTCGATGACCGCCAGCTCCCCGATACCTTCTGTGATGACGCTGAGAGACGTCCCGCCATTCCCTTGGGGTGCTGAGCTGGGCGCCTGGTCCAAGCCTGTCCCTCCGGCTGGGTCTACAACAGAGTCTCCCATAGCAGTGGCAGGTCTGCACACTTCAAAGCTGAAAGAAAACAAGACAAAAAAAAGAGTCAGGGACACAATCTGTGGAGGAGACCTGCTTCCAGCCTGAAGGTGGGAAAACAGGAATCCATGCTGGGATACACCTCAAGGGAAATGAGAGCTGAGATGAGGTTTGGTGCAAACCTTTTCAAAAAGCCTTTGTCTAGAGACAGAAGGTGTCCCAAACCTTCTGGTGGCCACAACACAAGCTGCCCCAGCGCAACGGCAAGCTAGTCATGTTGGGTTTTAAAGGTCTTCTCGGTGCCCCTTCCACTCAGACTTGAAAGAGATCTGTAGGCATCTATCAGCCATTACATAAAATTTCCCTCTTACCATGACGATAAAAAAATTGAGCAAGCCAAAAAGAGAAAGGGGGGGGAAATCAGGTTGCTTTATGCTCTCCACCCCAAAGGCATTCTGCAATGCTTGGGATTAGAGGGCCACAGGCTGGGTGGACCCAGTGGCTCTGCTTCTTGCTAGCAAAGATGAAGTTTATCCCCCATGCTCAGCTTTTGCTCCTTTAACCTCCTTTTGGGATGAACGGTGAGGGCGGTACACGACGCTTTGATGGTGAAATCCCCCGCTGGTGCGGGGCGATGGGTGAGCAGAGAGCTGGAGCAAGAACCAAGTTTGTTGCAACAAGGTCCCTGTTTTCAAAGTCCAGACGCCACTGCCCAGATTACGTATCCTCACCAATGATTAGCACTTAATTACGTTTTAAAAAGAAGATAAATGAGGGATTGAACACACTTCCTGGTTTCCCATCTCAATAAAAAGAGCAGCGGTGCATCTCTGTGGATAACCAGCAAGAATAAAGAAGGCCAGTGCCAAGTGAAATTGTCCTCTAAAAATAAAATAAGGCACTCTATTCAATCTAACATCATTACTGCAGCTCTGACTGCTTCCCTTTATTGCTCATACGCTACAACAAGACAGCTCGTGATCAGCAGAAGGGCACAATGCCTTTTACAAATGTTAAGCACTGCAAGCAGATTGCCAATTCCCTCCTGCCTTTCACGTCCAGCACGGTGGAAAAAATTACTGTCTTTGGAAAAGAAGTTCATTGAACCATTTTCTGCCTGTCTGTTCCCCCAACGACCCCCAGCCCCTGTTCTGCCTGCAGAGGCTGTGCCAGCAGGTTCTTGCAATGAGATATTTCCCCGTTAATTTAATGACCTTGTTTTATCTGTTTATTTTTACAAGCTATTACAGCTCCCGATGTGGGAGAAAGGGGCGAGGAAACCCATGGCGTTTCTAAATATTCCAAGCGAGTAAAAATGAGGTCGGTGTGTCCAGATGCAAGCGCCCCTTCCCAGAGACCGGTTTCCTCCTCTTGTTTTCAAAGCACTTAAGCTCTAACTACGAGGTGAAAAAAGGCTGACCAAAGTTCAGCAGTCTGAACTGATATGAATAGCATCTTTCACCCCGTCCGCACAGCAGTGACACACAACGTTTTCCTCTGTGCTTGCCATTCCCTTCGGTACAAATCCCGCATGCTTCAAATATTTGTGGTCATTAGATCCTAAAGACCCTGGGAGCTGAAGGAAGTTGTTTTTCCTTCTTAGTGAGCCCAGCCTTGCCCCACAAAAGCCCAGACGATCTAATTTTTAAATTAACACCACGCCAACAAAAACAAGATCCTTTGGTGTAACTCGGCAAGGCAGGATTTGGAGAGGCACAGAGTGGAGCCGGGTCCAAGGAAGAATCGCACAGAGCTTTGCTTGTGCCAGCACTTCTGGGGTCCTTCAAACGTTCGCATCAAGACAACTGGGATTACAAACTACTGAAAAATAAAAAAATTCAGTGGTGGCATCTGCTGGAGTCCCAAACATGGCTGCGTGGCCACGCGCCAGGTGCAGAAGTACCTGCGAGCCCGGGCAGCTTGGTTGCCCACAGGGGGCCTTCCGAGCCCCGACAGTTTATCAGATGCAGGGAAATGCTTTTGACATCCTCCTTGCTGGGCTGTAGAGGGAGAAAAAGCGCGTAGGATCCCATTAAACCTCCCTCCCCATAAACACAGGTCATGCAGGTGAAGCCTGGTGCAGCATGACGGCACGCGCTACAATTCTGGACGTTAAACCTCCTCCGTGTCCACGAGAGAGGCTAGATCCGACCTGACCTACTCACGCAAGGTATCCCGATGACTCCGAGGCACCCGCGTCACAGTCACCACGAGCAGAGCCGCTCTCACCGCCAGCCCAAACTCCCTGATCCTTTTGCCACCCTCATGCAGCCAGCCAGGCCTGGAGGGGCCCCGTGCACCGGAGAGGAGACGTCCAGCCAGAGCTTGCAACTGCCGAGTGGGTTAAACTTGGATTAAGGAACTGCGCAAGATAAATCCACCCACGGGCCTGCAGGGTTACCTCTGCACCGCAGGGACGGCTTTGAAATCCGTGCATTGGTTTTTGTTTTTTTTTTAAAAAATCAGTGCATTGCTTTTTTAGTATTATTATTATTATTATTTTTGCTCTTCAGCTCCCCCCCCCGACACTTACACAGCCGCCTTTGTCGGTGACATCCCAGCAGTGGGGCTGTTTGGAGCCCGCCAAGGACACGTCTCCACTCCTAGCGCTCCCTAAAATCCCAGCGAGGGAATTCACTCCCTGTCTCCTGCACTTCTCTGCATTTTTCCGTGATTCACATCACCATTTGTTAAACATATCACAACGTACTATTTACCTCTCGAGGCTCAGCATAACTCCCCTATTCCAAATCGCTGGTCTCAACAGGGCTAAAAACCCCATCAGCTGCACACAATGAAGCAATCCAGTCTGGAAAACAGGCTGAGCTGAATTCATGTGGTTCATCCTCCACCCACAGCCATAACGGGCCAAGTTTCTCTCTGGTGGAACAGCCCTGAAGTCGGTGATTAAATACAAAATAAAGGGAAGCCCCTACTAGCACAGAAACTACCGCTGAAGCAGCCTCATGTCAGTGCAGCGATTCAAAAGCATGGTTCCTTCAGGAAGGGACAAAAGCAAAGGGAGATCTACGGGAACAGAGCTGTGGCTTTACAGGAAAAAAAAAAAAAGAAGTCTCGCTCCTGCCTGACTTGAATAAGAAATATTAGCCCTGGCAAAAACCCAGGAAGACAGGATGAAGCCTCACCAAGACATCTGGTCTCTATTACGCTGCATTACTTTTTGTTTTGCTCAGCACTGAGGGCCTTTGACATCTTGCTGTGCCTTCGGGAAGGAGTTGGGATGGGCGCAGAAAACATCACAGCAGTGCTGGAGGCTGGAGAAGGATGCACTGTCAGTGCCCCTCACTACGCTAAGGGGAGAGCCCCTGCTCCTCAGAGTGCCCCGGCTCCTTGGAGTGCCCCTCTGGACCCGCTGCAAGCAGAACAACTCAATGCAACTTATTAGGTGATAGCTTAGAGGTTGGGGAAACTAAAGCACAAAAGGACTGTGACTGACTCTGCTCACGTGGGGGAGATGGGCAGCATGCTGTGAGCATCACTGAAGACAGGACAAATAATTCTTCCTGGGGCACTCTTCACCCTCTTTCAAGTTCAAAAGGCCTTTCAGGAGAGACTCGGCACCAACACAGACGGGCTCCCACCTGTTTTTCACACTTGGCTGAAGCAGATTCAACCTCTGCACAGCACACGGGTCTCACTCTGCTTCAAAAAAAAAAAAAAAAAAGACAGGTTCCAGACATCGCCTGAGGACAAACTCTGCTTGTAAACTTCCGCTGCTGCACACGGGCACTGCCTGGGGACCTTCCTCCCATGGAACAGCACCACTTCCATCTTGAAGGATGCATACCATGGAGCACATAGCAGAGGGAAAGCAAAAAAGGTGAATTTTCAAGGAAATGGGCAATGGGAGGCCCTGAGCCAGAGACTGAGCAATTGCTGCCACTACAGACAGACAGGATGGGCTCCTCCATCCAATGCAACCGCCCCGTATCAGGTGGGATGGAGCAGCCTTTGAGAGCCTTTACTTGGGAAGCAGAACAAGTGCAGGACAAGTACAGCTCCTCTCAGCTGAATTGGTGCCTCAAACCAGTATGTCAAAGCCCCAACGCACCAGACCAGCAGTTTTCCTAACAAAACAGCAGTTACGAGCAACGCTCTGCTGGAAGAAACAGCATCAGCTAAAGCAGCCGCCGTGGGTGGCATGAGCTCACTCGCACCTTAGCTCTGCAACACACAACTCCTAAAACCCATCCTGGTCCCCAGCCAAGCGGCAGGGCTCACCGGCTTGCTGGCAGCTCACCGGCTTGCTGGCAGCACGGCACTGCTTGGCTCCTCCAGTAGGGTGGGATGCAGGAGCAGAGCGCTCCCGTTCAGCATCACCAAGATGCTTTTGCTGGAAGGACTCTGCAACCCAGTGCCGAGCTGTATCTGCCCAAGCTTGTGTCCCCGAAACAGCAATAACCCTGGGGCTCGCACGGGCCGAACAATGACTTGCCCCTAAATTTGGAATAAAATAAAAGCCGTGCTGCAAGAAATGCAGCTGGAGAATGACAAACTACACAACACACTGAAGAATGGCTCTCAATGCTCCTTGGCCTCTTGGCTCCTTAAGGGAGACACCACTAACTCCCTACTCCGAACGTCCATCCACATCAAACTACAATTTGTCTCTGTGGCATCCTTCCTCCCCCACTGTGGAGCAATGGTCCCGGCGCTGCAGAGGGGACAGAGGCGCAGGGAAGAGGGAAAGCCGCAGCCTGCCAGCCCCATAACCGCACCACCAGCACTTCCTTCATTCCTTCCTCCTCCACAAATGATACAGCCCCATGGGAAGGAGTTAAATCCAGTGATTTGCTTATAAATTAACTTCCCCATTTAAAAAAAAATAAATTGTGGGAGCACTAAAATCTCTCTCACCTCTAAGAGATGCTGAGAAGTGGCCCAACCCTTTGGAAAAGGTTTCTTTTGCTGCAACAAGGAATCGATTCAGTGAGGAAGCCCTTCGCAAACCCACTCCATGCATACCACAGTGGTGGCTCATCCGACATGTTACTCACACAAACACATCCAACCTTTTGTCCTCTTCCCTCACACCTCTCTGCCCCTGATGAGTGTTAATTATGATCCCTGAGCAAGGGAGGACAAACCCTTCCATCCCAGCAACCTGTTTCAGAGCACACCAAACCCTTAAGCAAGCCATGCTGGCACAGCCACCATGGGAAGTTTCCTCCTCCCAGTGATCACAAGGTACTTTGTGCCTGAACGTTCCCACACTCGTTTAGATATGTAAATTTACTATTTCAAGCTGCTGTTGTTACCCACAGTCATGTCTGAGTCTTTCTCTAAAGCATGACTTGAAATAAGCTGTCTAGATGCGACAGAAAACAGAAGGAGAAAAGCAAGAGCCCACATCCCCAGCTTGGACTCCAAGAGCAACTCTTCTGCTGCCGATCCAAGCACGGACCCTGAACTGCATGATGACAAATCACCTGTGATTTAAGGAGCACACGGCTGTGGCACAGACTGAAATCCCATTCAGTTTTGCAAGCAAGAAGTCAGAGACTATTATCTCCGTTGAGCAGAGACTGCAGGCTGAGCCCCAGTCCTGGGGCTGACTGCAGGAGCAGATCCCTCGGCATTCACACAAGTCAAGGGCTGCCTCCAACACGGCTGCCGGTTCACACAGAGGGTGATGAAGTCCCCGAGGGGAGTTAAAAAACCTCAGAGGAGCTGAAAAGCCTCTGCTCTTCCAGCCAGCACTGAGAGCGGGACAGCAGCAGTGCTAGCTGAAAGAGCTGGAAACCAGTGTTTCCACCAAAATCTACACCCAGTTACTTCCCCACGCCACTTCTCAAAGTTTCACCCTGGGTTAAAGAGAAGTAGGGGATAGCAAAGTGATTAAATATTATTATTTATCATACCTAAAGATACTGTCAACTTGAAGCAGAACTTTCAGGGGGAAAAAAGCATTGAGGGACTACTAACCCACGGCAAACACACATATCTTGACAAACCGCTGCTCAGCAGCCCACCAACTGAGCGCGTTACATAACCTCTCCGGTCTTTAAGTAGATATTTTAGGCAATTACAAAGCGTGAGGGGCACCAGATGGCTTGGGGGGGGGGGGGGGGGGGGGCAACCCC
>JANXJC010000091.1:10528046-10545970 GCA_027564655.1 Leptodon cayanensis | reverse complement strand
GGACCCCCCGCCTGGTGAGGGGGGGGTCCCACCCACACCCCTCGCCCCCCCCCCGTGGGGTGGGGGAGCCCCAGCGCTGCCCCCCGCCTCCCCACCGCAGGTCAAAGACAGGACAGACAGAAGGATGGACAGAGCGCTTGGTTTTTAATGGCGGGATGCAGGGCAAGGCACGCGGGGGGGGCGCCCGGGGGGCAGCCCCTAAGTGCCAGGGTGGGCGCAGAGCCCTGCCCGCCCCGGCGAGCCCCCATGGGACGTGTCAGCAGCAGAACCGGTGCCTGCCTGCGTCCGTCCGTCGCGGTGTGAGGCAGGGGGGTTCCCAGCAGTCCCGGCGTCACCCAGGGGGGACCCGGCCTCCTCCAGGCTCCGCTGTGCCTCCTCCTCCTCCTCTTCCGGTGCCCGCTCGCAGCCGTCGGCAACCTTGGCAGTGGTCCTGCCGTCCTGGATGACGCTGACCTGGGTGGGCAGGGACCCCCCTGCCGGGCTGTCCCCAAGGGGTCCGGTGGCACTGCCACCTCCGGGAGAGCCGCCATTGGCACCCGCAGCCGCCCTGCTGCCAAGGTCTGCCGTCTCCCCCAGGGACCCCGTGCCCCCTTCCTCCGGCCTCTTCGGTGGCCGCCCACGTCTCCGTTTCTGGGGGGCAGTGTCGCTGGCCGGCTCCTGGGGACGCTTGGTGGCCTTGGGGCGCTGCGAGTCCTGGGGGCCGGGACCCTCGCCACCCCCCATGCTCCGGGGGTTGGCGGGGGTCTCGGCCGCAGGGACACCCACACCAGGCAGCAGCACGTTGAGGACCGGAACGGCGGCTTGCTGGCTCAGGAGCCCTGCCGGCCCATTGGCCCCCGGGGCCAGCCCCAGGGGTAGGGAGGGGGAGGCCGTGCCCACCGGCAGCGGCAGGGCCACCTTGACGGTGCCCCCCAGGGGGGTGGCTGTGATTTTGGGGGCCAGGACAGGAGGGGAGGAGCGGACGGCGGCAGCGCCGGGTGCTGTCAGTCGCTCCCCGGATGGGATGCGGGGCAAGAGCAGGGGCAGGCGGGCAACCAAGGCGTTCACCTGGGGGCTGCTGGCCGCCTTGGGGGGCTCCGGGGGCTTCTTCTTCTCGGGCCGGGGCGGGTCGGGGGACTTGGGGCAGCTCTCCTTCTTGATCTGCGGGCAGAGAGAGGTGCTGGCAGGGGGGACGTCGTGGTAGAGCAGGGCTGCTTCCTCAGACGTGCTTCCCTCCAGGCTGAGCGGGAGACCTGGGGGTCCTGGCTCCCCACCCGGTTCCAGTGGGGGTCTCACCTGCCCCTGGCTCCTGTCACCACTCTCGGAGGTGTCCAGGCCGTTCTTCTTCGCTATCAACGGGGTCCGACTCTCACGGTGGACCTTCTCCATGCTCTCTGTGGGTGCACAGAAGGTGACGAAGGTGGGACGTCCCCCTGGGCCCCTTGGCAGCTCAGCCACAGGCGAGGGTTGGCAGCAGCTCAGCTGCACCATGGGCAGCTGGAAGGGGACACCATGTCCCAGGGGACCCTGTCTCCCAAACCCTCTGTGCCCCTTGGGGGTCTGAGTGAGCCCGACAGGGGGCTGAGCAGCGCCAGGGCTCCACCCCACCCACCTGAGACCACCATGGCCATGACCAGGTCGGCACGGGGTGAGCGGGAGCTGATGATGTGCTGCTGGATGAGGAACTGGGCCACCTCCACGATGTTGTTGAAGGAGCGCTTGAGGATCTTCTCGGCCCAGTCGCAGGTCAGGGCGCAGGCTGCCTCCATCACCTCACTGTTGTAGGACTGCACCAGGTCCGTTAGCTCCGACTGCTGCCAGCGGAACAAGCCGTGAGCCCCCGCGGCATGGGACAGGATGCCCCTGGATGCCCACAGGGCCTGATCCTGACACCCTGGCAGGTCATGAGCCTGCACGGGCAGGCAGGTCCTCGTCCACCCTTGGGGAGGTTCATGGGACAGAGCAGAACCTGCTCGCAGAAAGGGTGTCTCTCCACTCCCTGCCTTCATTAGATCTAATGAGCAAGGAGGCTCGTTACCCTGCCAAAAGAAGGCTGGCAAAACCCAAGCCATGGACGCAGCAGAAGACTTACGGTCTCGGTCACTTTGAGGTCGAGGCTGGGCAGGGGCGGCAGGCTGACCACCGTCTTCCTCCGGATCCCGCTGTAGCAGTACGTTTCGCAGGGTTAAGGTCTTTCGCTGTCACACGAACACGGCTGCGACAGGCGGTCACAGCTCGAAGAGGTATGGCCGCGGGGCTCAGGGTGGGCTTATCCTGGAGGCGTGACAGCAGCCAGCCCCGCGCCGAGCCGAGCTGCCCCCTTCTCGGCGCGCTCCCTGCCCACTGTGAGCTACCCCCAGGCTGCCCCAAGTGTATGGCAAAGACGGGGCAACTCCAAGCCCCTCTCAGAAAACTGAGCTGAGCCTTCAGGAGCCAAAAAAACAGGAACAGGACCCTCTCAGAAGCTATAAAATACCACCTCGTACACAGACTTATAAATGGGAGAAGCTGGAGAAGCAGCAGCAGTCACCACCAGTTCGAGCAGCTCCCCGGGATTCCCTGGCCAGCTGGGCACGTGGAAGGATATTTCGACTGTCCTCGGCCTCCCAGCCGTCGGGCTTTGATGTTTGGGAATATCTCCCGGATGATCTTGCCGAAATTGGCAGTGCTCAGAGGGCGACAGCAGAGGTTATCGCAGTATCGCCTGCCGGGGAGAGCTGCAGGTTAAAGCCATCGAGCTCTTCTTGCTGCCCTCCGGACGCACCAGCGTCTCCCCGCTGATGTGGCTCCTTTCAGGAACCCAAGGTTGGGCCGGGCCATTCCCAAACAATCCCAGGCACTCGCTGCCCTCCAAACCGAGCCCTGGGGAGAGACATTCCTCGCGCCAGGCCGGCCCCTGCGCTCACTTGTAGGCGTCATAGACGTCCTGCTTGGGCAGGCAGGTGTCCGTGTGTTCCTCCAGGTGGTTCCGGATCCAGTTGCACGCATGCATGTACTCGGCCGTGCTCAGTGAACTCAAGTCCAGGCTACTGCTGCTCCCATGGGAGCCCAAGACAAACATTTAATTAGCGGAGGAGCAGCATAAGCAGGACAGCAGAAGGTGGAGCTGTGGCAATCTCCCCCCGGCCTCTTGGGATCTGTATCCCCCACCATCATCCTGACAGCCCCTGCTCTCACGGACACAGCCCCGGCTCGCTCCAGCACCCACCTCTTCTCCCCCAGGCTTGGTCCTGACGGCAGCTGGAGGTAGAGGTAGAGCTTGTCGCTATCTGAAAACTTCTGGACATCTTGCTACGGTCAAAGGGTCCACAGGGAGGGGGAGAACGGACCAGAGACAAAGAAAGGTTAAGGATTCAAAATAAGGAGGAGCTGATGCAGGCGGCACTCTCGTTACCCTCTGAACGTCAGAATATGATGGGGCACTGAAACCAGAGCAGCTTTGTCAGTGTGAACACTGCCTGCGTGCAAAGGAACCAGGTAAATGAAGTCACGGGAACTGCTCCTCGAGGGGACTGGAAAGGGTTGTCCCACACAGGGCTGGGGGATTGGGTGGCACCCACTAGGCAGGGTGCTCACAGGCTTCTCAGGGCTAATCCCCACAGCCAGATCCTGACCCGATGGGAAATGGGACCCAGGGTTCAGTTTAGCTAGGAGAGGAGAGAGGTGGAGATGCATCATTCCCTCACCCTCAGCCCAATGAGCCGCGGAGGCACTCACCAGGATGGCGTCAACTTTGTTCTGCACGGATTTGCTGCGTTGGACAGAGACAAAAGGTGTTAGTGCAGAGCAGGACGACACCGCAGCAGCCGGGGCATTCCTCAACCCACCCAGCTCTCTGCCACAGCTGCTGCCCAGGGCTCCCAAGGACAGCACTGTCCCCGGGCCCTTCCAGACCCCACACGTGCACCCAAGCGTAAGCGGCAA
Organism: Leptodon cayanensis; assembly: GCA_027564655.1. Taxonomy (NCBI): domain Eukaryota; kingdom Metazoa; phylum Chordata; class Aves; order Accipitriformes; family Accipitridae; genus Leptodon; species Leptodon cayanensis. The sequence goes on along the minus strand of JANXJC010000091.1, from coordinate 10,542,067 downwards.
TGCCAGACAGGGACACTGGAGCACCAAGGCCAAAGACCGCCTGCACCCATGGGTCAGCACAGCCCTTTCTTCCCACGCTTCGAGTTTCCCTGTCCACCCACAACCCAGCTCTAGAGCTGCATGCTCTACCCTAACCCTAGGGAGAGCAGAGCAGGTGTAAAACCACATCCCACGAGGTCATAGCAGACCAGTCTGCGCTACTGTGAGGCCCTGAATTGATTTTGCACCCAAAACAGGCAGCAAGCTGCTGGCAGCACAGTGCGGGGCTGCACTCTGTGTACAGCACCTAGCACGGGACCGAGCAGGACACGCCTGAGGCCATGCCACTCTGCAGCGCCAACGCTGCAAGGCACTGCAACACTTATCTCTTCAGTCCCTGGGGCTGCAAATTAATCAACCTTGTTAAATTAAGCCACATTTGGTAATGCTCAGATTAACTTCAAGAGCTGCCCAAGGAAAAGCGAGTGCTGCCCTTACGAGATGGTACTCTTCAGCTCCTGCAGCAGTGTGCTCGACTCCGTCATGCTGCCCCGGGAGCTGCTCGGTGACAAACTTCCCTTTTTGGTGCCTCGGGTGCTCAGCTCTTCGTCAGCCATGACATTTGGTTCCTGTTGGGAGGTGAAAACCAAAAATTTAACTAAAAAAAAGGGAAGAAAAACCCTTCAGAGTTGTTAAGCTCCGACTGGATGCCCACAAGGCTGACTTCCAGCCACCTGCCCCCAGGCTGGGCTTGGGGAGGAAGGCAGGGCAGCCGTGGGGCTTGGCGCAGCCCAGAACTCGCCCATCCTCAGCCGCTGTCCATTGTGGTCGGAAGACGTGCCCCAGCTCTGCAGGCTGAGCTCCATCAGATGGACACAAGGCACCAATGGACATGGAAACAGCCCCAGTGGTCCCAGGAGGGGTGTCTCCAGCAGCACAGACTGCAGCCAGCTCTGGGTACCCTGCTCCTGGCAGGTCACCATCAGGGCAGGTCCCCAGGGAGATGGGGACATGGGACAGCAGGAGGGCAGAGGTCCCCAGGAAGATGGGGACATGGGACAGGAAGAGGGCAGAGGTCCCCAGTGCCAGGGACACCATCAGGGCAGAGGTCCCCAGGGAGATAGGGACATGGGACAGCAGGAAGGCAGAGGTCCCCAGGGAGATGGGGACATGGGGCAGCAGGAGGGCAGAGGTCCCCAGGGCCAGGGACACCATCGGGGCAGGTCCCTTGGGGACAGGGACGCCAGGGGCTCCGTGACAGCGCAGCCCTGCCAGTGCCGGCTGCCGGGGAGGGGACGGGGGACAGGGACAGCCGCGTCCGGGGCCGGGGAGCACAGGGCCAGGCCCGGCGGGGCTGGGGTCGCACCGGGCCGGACCGACACCCCCCCCCCCACCTCCTCCCCCCGGCCCCGCAGCCCGGCGGGCCCGAAGCGCCCCGACCCGCACCCACCTGCGGGCGGCTACAGCGGGGGCGCGGCCCGCCTCATGCCGGACCGGTTCGGTCCCCGCCACGTGCCGCTGCCCCGCGCGCAACAGGAACCGAAAGTGCTGCGCCCCAGCGGGACACGCCCGCGGGCCCCGCCAGCCGCTTTTTTCTGATTGGCTACGGTGCCGCCGGTCCGCCCGGATACTGCGCTCTGCTTTAATGCGATTGGCTGCTCTGGCTTTCCTACCCGGATACAAGCGAGGTCGGTGGCCTGAGAGGCTGCGCGCGAGCTTAAGTCTGCCTAGCAACAGGCTTCTGATTGGTGGGGTGGGAGGAGGAAGCACGAGTGTAAACGAGCCTGTGCGTGTGTAGTGCGTGTGCGTGCAACGTGTGTGCATGCGGTGTGCGTGCAAGGGGTGCAGAGCGCGCCTTCAGTGTGCACGCAGTGTGTGCATGTAGGGTATGGGCATACGGTGTGCACAGTGCGTGTGCACGTGTGATGTACGCGTGTGTGCACAAAGCGTGTGTACACGGTGTGCATGCAGTGTGTTTATCCGTGCAGTATGTGCACAGCGTGTGTGCAAGTGTGCGTGGCATGCACATGTGTGCCGTATGGGGGTATATGCAGTATGCGTGTGCACACAATATGCGGGAGCACTGCATGCATGTGCTGGGCAGGGTGCGTGCAGTGTGTGTGCAGCCCATGTCTGTGCAAGCCAGAGGCTCCCGCTCGCAGCATATGAACCAAGTTTGCTTTTTTGGGAGAAAACGCTGTCAGCGCTGAGCCCAGCAGCACAAGGGGCGCGTTAGGAAAATCTGGCCTGTTAAGGAGAGGGTTCGCGGTGTCGCATCCCTGGTTTGTTTTCTGGCTCCTGAAAACAGTTTAAAAACAAGATTTGAGGCAAGGAGAGCTGCTGCTGCAGAGGACGACAACATCTTGGTTTTATTTAAGCAAGGGCGGGATGCACGGGTCACCAGTGGTTTGCTGAGCGTGTGAGACTCCTGAAGCCCTCGTGCACTGGGATTTTGGGGTGCAGAGAGGCTTTGGGGGCAGCAGAAGGTGGCTAAACCCAAATATCGGAGGTGCAGTCCCCACCGGGGTAGCGGATCTCGTGTGCCAGGCAGGGCCCATCGGGCTCCTTCCCAAAATCCACCAGGAAGCTTTCGTTGACTGTCAGGCCGCCCTGCTCCGTGTCCACATCCAGCTGCAGCATGACGGAGCCGTCCCTGCGGAGGAGCGAGAGCAGGGAGGCTGGGGTGTGGGGGGGACCTGGTCCTGCGTCCAAGGAGCTGCCAAAATTCAGTCCCCAAGCTGCAGGGTCTGCACCTCCCGCCTGACGAACTCGTACAATCATCCTCACTTTATCAAAGTTTTCTTACTTGATGAGGTCGGGGTAGAACTGCCTGTCCCAGGCGCTGTAGAGGGATGTGGTGACATACAGCCTCTTCCCATCCAAGCTGAGCTGGATCATCTGGGGTCCCCCCGGCACCCTCTTCCCCTGGGAGCAGGCAGAGGAGCGGATGTGCTGCCAGAGGGTGCCAGACTGGGAGACGCCTCTGCCTCCCTGAGACCAGCAGTGCGGGCTGCCACGTCCATCCCGTGGGATGCGATGGAGCAGAACTGCAAGGACCCGCTCCCTGGCCTTGCCACCGCTGTCCAGGCTGGGATTTTAGGGAGATGGCTGGGCTCACCTTGATGAAAAATGGGTCTGGCTGGCTCTGCAGCTCTTCATCCCTGCACACAGTCACGGGTCCTCCCTTGGTGATGCTGCCACCCAGGAAGACCTGCAAGAGACCAAAGGTTTGGGTGGCCAAGACAGTAAGGAGGGGCTGATTCCAGCTGTCCCCAAGAGATAGATGTGACCAGGAGCCTGCTGCTGCCTCACCTGCCCCACCAGCTTGGGTTTGCGGGTATCGGAGATGTCGTACTGGCGGATGTCTCCATGCAGCCAGTTGCTGAAGTACAGGAACCTGTCGTCCAGTGAGATGAGGATGTCGGTGATGAAGCCTTGGGGAGGGTATGACAGAGCTGCACAAACAGGCAGCAGCACTGGCAGCAGCACCAGCAGCAGCACTGGCAGCGCCTGGGGAACCCAGGGAGCACCTCGGCACCCAGCCCAGGGACACACTGACCTGGCATGTCTGGGAGAAGCCATCCCTCCACCTTCTTGCTGGGGACTTGGATCACCTTCTCGGCTGCCCAGTCTCCTCGCTGTGGGAGGTGTGGGACAGAGCATGGCCCCGGGGGGCTCAGCATGCATGGCAGAGGCAGTATAAGACCTGGTGCTGGGGCAGATGCTGCATGTGTTCATCCACCACCTCTAGGGCTGTAGCTCAGCTACTTTGCCAGCCATCTCTGGCTCTGCAGACCTATGGGGAAGATGGGCTCTGGGACCTGAGGAAGGGCTTTGGGGGCAAAAAACTTGTCTAATTTTCCAGCTAGATTAGCTGGTTTGGTGAAAGATGTTCTCTCTCCTCACCCAGTTGGTCATTATGCACGACGACAGACACCAAGGAGAGTATTGCTTGGGCTGTTGTAAATCCACAACAAAGGTATAAATAAATCTCCTTTGAATTCAATCATTTCAGCCTAAACTGCTGCCAGTCAGAACAAGTCCTCTGGTGAGATTACCCCAAGCCAGCTCATATTCTGGGTGCAGAGAGGTGGCTGCACAGCACAGGAGGCGGTGTGTGCATCAGCAGGGACCGGAGTTGGGCTGGGAGGACAGTGGGGGGTGTGGGAAGCGGAATGCTGCACAGAGTCCTGTGGCTCAGTCAACCAAGGGTCAGCACCCCTTTTCCACTAACCCTGGGGGAGCACGTACCTCTGTCTTGTAGAAGCGGTGGATGGCGCTGCTGATGGTGCAGCCTACGTAGCCCTCAGCGGCGTCAGGGTTGTGGAGGAAGCGGATCTCCAGGGGGGCCGCGTCCTCGCCCACATCAATGGCCTGGACGTAGGTGTGAGTGGTCCAGTCCCACACGTTGAGGCGGCGTCCGTAGCGCCCTGGGAGGGGAGGGCAGAGGCAGGGTCAGAGGGGATGCTGCGAGGCGCAACGTCTCAAGCAGATGTGCTATGGGTTCGGTGAGTCCTCAGCCCTTTTAGCTCCCCAGGGGCAACCCCATGGTCTCTGCACCAGCACACACCAGTTGGTTTGGACCTTGGCAAAAGCCATGGGAAGATGCCCAGCATCCAACGGTGACTATCTCGCTAGGATGGGACTGGGAAGGACAGTGTGACCTTTGGGGAGGAGCTGGGCTGAGCTGGGTCTTCATCTTTCATCCCTACGGCTGAAATCCAACCCCATGTACTGCTCAACAGTGGCATTTATGGACTGCCTTGGGTTGAGCTTCTGGTCCTTGCATCTTAAGCGTGTTCCCAGTAAATGGGCTGGGCTTGTCTTTTTTAAATCCACGGGATGTCTAGGAACTGGTGTGAAATTCATTTTGCAAGCAAACTGTCTTGGACAGTTTTATCTATGCTCATTAGATGCCAGCTCTCACTAGCAACAGAAGAGTTGAAATTTGGCCTTTTTGCAGTCCTGCTCAGCATCTCTCTCCTGGAGTATTTAAACAACTGTTTTCTCACCTTTTTTCAGATCATTTGGGTCAAACCCATATCCCAGGCATTTTGGGATTCCCCATTCGGTGCTGATCAGGACGTTATGGCGTGGCTGGTACCAGAAGTCATAACCCATCGGGGGTATCTTGTCCCCTTTCTCCCAGTTCCCCTTGATCTCAAAGGTCTCTCCATCCAGCAGAATAAAGCCACCTGATGCAAAACCAGAAACACATTGGTAGTGAGGAAATCATCCAGATCAACAGTTTACATGTTATAAAACAAGCAGCAACAGACAAATTGATCCGCTACAGACCAGGCTGCTGAATGTGCTGAGAGACCTGGATGAAGCCTCCAGGACAGCTCTGGATGTGGGGACTGTTCCTCCTGTCCCGGCACCCTCTCCCTGGGAGACTGGGGGGACTGGGGTACCTTTCCCACTGCCAGCTGGGTCTCCCAGGGTGCTGATCATGATTTCACCACTGCCCAGGCAGTGGGAGGTGTGGGGGTAGCCCAGGCTGCACTTCCAGAAGACGTCCTCTGAGTTGACAACCTGCCGGGAGTTCACAGGCACTGTCACATCCTCTGTGTCGGGCTGTCCCAAGTGAGAAGCGTGTTTGCTGCTGCACTGAATGCAGGTTCGCAAGCCTGGTGTTACCCTTTAGCGCAGCTGGGCAGCTCCTGCCTGACCTCAAGATGGGACTTGCCATGCAGCCAGAGGGGCTGAGCGCGTGAGCTGGGGCAGAGCGTGCACAGTCCTGCGTCCCCAGGCATGCTGGCACATGGGGCGGCTGCTGCATTCACCCCAAGAAGCTGGCTACTGGCCACCAGCGAGGCTCTTGCACACCCAGGCTTGGTGCAAACTGCATGCAGATGCCTGGGGCTCCTTTGGAGACACACGCCGCAGGCGAGACACGGACTGTAAAGCTGACAGGCAGTGCTGTGCCTGGCACCCGGTGTGCCCTGGTTCCCTCCCGCATGGAGCTAGAAGGAGAACTCGGTATTTGTGTATCAGCAGGAGAACAACCACCTTCCACAGCCTTCCCGTACTGTCATCCAGGCATCGGGGTCCTGCAAAGCTCTTACATGTACCCCAAAGCCTCTTTGCTAAGCTGTCACCACAGCCAGAAGCCACGATCCCAATCCTTTAGCCTTTAATGTGTACCAGCACCACCTCCCAGGTACCTTGAAAAGCCTGGGAGCTCGCAGGTCGGTTCCCACATCCACCACGTAGATGCGGGAGGAGATGAAGCTGGGGAGGATCAGGCGGTTCCGTTTCTTGGTGGGATCCCCGAAGCAGCTGCTGCAGGCGTTCCACCCTGAGTGGTGCAGCTCGTCCCCCAGGTTGGGCATGGGCAGGCGGTGGATCACCTGCAAAGTCCCAGCCCTGCTTACACTGGTCTTTCTTCTGCCAAGTGCAGGATCACAGGCAGACCAGGGAGCTCGGTGCATCGCAGACCCTGTCACAGGGTCGGAATGCCTCAAGTAAGCCTCACCCTGCAGAGGGGAGCAATGGTGCACGGGGGATCCTAAGGGTGGAGTGTGAAGTGGATTTTACATGCATTTCGTATACACAGGAAGGCTCAGAGAGAACTGGACAAGCATCAGCCTTTGGTACTGAGCCAGCAGCTTTGTGGAGCATGAAGGACAAGCACTGAGCTGTTTCCCAGGCCAGTTTAGTACTGAGATAAAGTGTTTGGTACCTGGCAATAGTTGAGAGATTTGGGGTTGACATCCACAGTGGCCAGAAAGTCGGGCTTCTTCCTTCCAGTGTTCCTGTAGATGCAGGGCACATACACAATCTCCTCCTGGGGACCTTTCAAGACAGAAACGTTGCATGAGCATCAGCAGAAAACACCTTTGACAGAATAAAATCCTTGCAGGAGTCTCTGGTCAGCCTAGATCTCCCTCCCAGGGAGCTGGTGTGTTCCCCCATAGGTATGGGGCAGTGGATCTCCATCTCTCTGCAGTACCAGAGGCATTAGGCTGGCGTCTGTTTGGAGGGGGCTGCCCTGCAAGGGTCTGGGCTTATTCAGATCCCTTGCTCTGGGAAGGAATCTCTGGACCTCAGAGTCCCTAAGGAAGTCCACAGCTTTGGGACTGCAAGGACATGCCAGCCCTTCCCCAATCCTATCAGTCACGCAAGCCAAACCACATTGTGTCTTGTTGCCATCACATCTACACAGGAGAAGCCTTAAAACCACATGAGAAGTGCTTGCCAGACTGAAGTCAAAGGCAGAAAGCCCCCCCAAGCTCCTGTCCAGTCCCATAGTCCCACTAAGCAGTGAAAATCTACCACGACATGGTGGTGCAAGAGCTCTCTGCCTGCAGGGCATCCCACTGGGAAAAGAAGAAGGGCTCTGCCCCAGGGATGTCCTCCCCACGACAGGTCTGCCATGCTCACTGCTCCATGCACTGCTCCCCATAGCAAGTGTGATCAGCTTTGCTGGGAAATGGCTTTGCTCTGGGACCTAAGCACCACCCAGCCCTCAAGCAAGGGCATTCAGACCCCACAGAGTCTCCTTATTACCGCGGAGGTGGTACTTGCTCTCAGTTGTGTCAGGATAAAGTACTGCCAAAGTGAGGGCTAGTGGGGAAGAACTGGTTTAGGAAATGCTGAGGAAGAGAAAGCAGTGGGAAACAGAGAGAGAGGTGATTTGGGACCTTTGGATTTGATCCAAAACAGGTAATAGCTGGCTTTGCAACATGGTGCTTTTATAAACCCTTATACAGTGGTGCCTGTGTCAGTCTTGGGTTTGAGAGCAGCTGCCAAACGCTGAGGGATCCCATCCCTGCAGCTGCAGTGGCACCACAAGTCAGGGTATGGGACACAGCCACAGAGCTCATACACCTCCCAAGGTATCCAAAGGACACCAAGGACCTTCTCACCACCTGCTCGGAAGCCCGACCTGCCAGATGTGTGCATAGAAGAGCTTTTTGGGTGCCAGAGTTTCTCAGCACCACTGAAGCCACCAGATAGTTCCCAAGGGAACTTGCCAGAGTAGCAGAGTCAATAAGTTTTGTGTTATTTGCTAATAATTTAAATCACTGTCCAGCCCTGCCAACACATGGGGATGTTTTAAAGACTCATCTCTTCATTGTTGTTTTCTTGGTTCAGGGACAGGAATGACAGATCATGAGCAAGCTCCAGAGCTCTCTAAGGTTTCAGGGTTGTGTTTGCTAAACCCTAGAGAAGAGGATTAAGGGAGGGATAGCTGGAGATGATGCATTCATCAGTCTCTTCACATCAGAGCACCAGTGTTTCGGCAATGCAGCAAGAAGGATTCTCAGGCAAAGTGTCCAGACATGTAAGGAAGCAGCCCGTGAAGCTGATTTTTATACAATGAGGTTTTGTCATATTGCGATCCCAGCCATCAGGAGTAGAGTGCAATAAAAAATCAGGATGGTCCCCTATCCCTCCCCAGGTTTAGCTCCAGTAGTGGTGTGGTGGGGCTATAGCAATACAATTGCCTCTGAGACACTTAAAAATCCCATTTGGTTTTGCACAAGGAAGTCACAGGTGACTTTGCTGCAGGCTATGACCCATCCCAAGCCATCACAAAACCTAAAAAGGTTTGTTCTGACACCAAGCTGTCATTATGCAATTGATGTTTGGCCTCAGGACAGGCCAGAAGTGAAACCATCGCCTTCCCTAACGCTTGCTGGGAGCCTCCTCCGAGAATGGAGTTAATTGATAACGCCCTTTTAAAAGCATTGCTTTAATCTTCACCTAAATCACGGACAGCGCATGGCTCTTCCCTTCCTGCCCTGGATTTCAGACTTGCCTTTCATTGCATCCAGAGGCGAGGCGAAGCCAGGACCACACACTCCACACTTTTCTGCATTGAGAAGAACAGAAAGAAACAGAAATTAGATGACAGAGACTTTTTTTAATCTCCTTTTTATGAAGGAACTGCTCACTGGAGTGGCTGTGCATACTCCCACTCTATGGCAATGTCTGAGTTGAAGCAGGATGCCCACATGCATCCAAATAACCCCAGAAAGGTTTGGGGCTCTGGGCAGCCAAACAGGCCTGTGATATATTTCTAGTACAGAAAGGTACAACGCTCAGAGCTGTGTCTCTCCACTTTGCCTCCCCGCATGTCCCTGTGGCAGAGAGGAAGGGTTGCTCAACAGGTGTAGGGGCAATGCCAGGCTCGCATGGCCTCAAGGAGGTGCTGAAAGCTCTGTGGTTCTTCTGCGAGGAGGAGAAGGAGGGGTGGCAGCAGCAAAGAAAGGCAGTATGGCTGGGCTGCTGGGAGGGGAGAGGATTGTCCTGGGAGCTGAGCAGGGAGAAAGCATCCCCCTCGCTGCAGGGTGAGGAGGGGGATAAGCCAAGTCCCAAGCTCTGCTCTGCGGCTTCTCCTGACCCTCTTTGGGATGGCTTCACTTTGCTGTGCCTTGGTTTGGGGACATTAATGCAAAGCTTTTGCACAGAAAGCCTGTTTCCACCCAAGACGCTCAGTGCTCGAGGCATCAGCCTCCTCACCAGCCCCTAGCATCATCCTGGGAGTCCCCGTCATGCTGCTGTGAGTCTCCAGGGCACTTTGAAACCTGCCAGCCTCACTTTCCAAAAGACTTTAAAACTGCTGAGAAAATTGTCCTTAATGCAGCTGAACAAGACCTTGTTAGGAAACAACCACTACCCCCAAAAGGACCCCTTCTCCCCATTTACGACAGGAAGCCTGAGGAGAGGGAGGAAAACCCCCAGCCAAATTGTATGACTTGGCTTTGCTGCATCAGCTTCTTATTTGTTTTTATTCTTATTTATCACTCGTGTCCCTGCTCCTCCAGGGAAACGCTCCTACCTGAAGCACTGAGAAACCACCCCTCCAGCTTGCTTCTCCCTACTCCTTATATTACTCCTGGAAAAATAGCCCCATCAAAGCCAGACTTTGCACTGCAGACTCCCTGCCATGGTATACCTGACTATAGCAAGCGCAGTCTGTACAAGTTGCAGTTGAATAAATGAGAGAATAGTTAGAAGGCTTTTAATCATCAGTCTACCTAAACATTTCCTGGCACTTTTAGTAGCTTGAGAAAAGAAACCCTTTCCTGGCCAGAGAAAACACCACATTCATGCCCACGTTTCTTTTTACTTTATGCTTTCTGGGTGTCAGAGTAACAAAACCACAAGACCCAGCTCCAAATGAGTTTAGGAGGACTCTGGAGCAAAGCCCACAGCCAGAAGGCACCAAGCCACCAACAGACCCAAGCCTTCTCCTCTTGAAAGCAAGCTGCAGTCAACGGAGAGATGTCTTACCTGTGCTGGAGGCTGGGTTGGATCTCACCTGCTGATGAGCAGTGGAAGGAGACGATCCCGCCTGCATTCTGCCTGCTAGGAGCAAGTCAAGAGAGAAGATGCAACTCTGCGGGGGTTCAAATATATAGGGAGCAGGACAGGGAGAAGGAGGGTTTGGAAAAAGGATGCCAAGGGGAGGATCCACACACTTTGGGGTGTGGGAGGTACCAGGGCAGCCTTTAGCGTCTTACAGTGGTGGAAATGTGCAGGGAAGCTCTTTCAGTGCTACTCGAACCTCCTCCCCTCCCACAGGAGTAGGGGACAGGGCTGTTTCTGTACTGCATAGTGCACACATTCTTGCAGACTGGAAAAACAAGGGCTTTTAGCTATGAAGGGAAGGCAGGCTGCTCCTCTGCTCCGATTTCCTGCTAGAAGCAGTGTCTTGAATTTCCCTGTGGGGTTGAGAGGGTGCCCCTGATGAAGAACGGGCAAGCACTGCATTCCCAACCACAGAAATAATTTAATGAGGTTGGAGATGTTAATCACAACTGAAAATGAAAAGTGAGGACTGGGTTTCTTTTAATTGCAGGATCAGTGTTTACTGTGGGATGTTAATTTGCTGGCTGGCAGGAGGGCAGAAGCAATGTAACAGTTTTCCCCATGACACATCTGACTTAGTCACAGTGCCTGCTACTGCTTCTGGCTGCAAAGTAGGGCGTCAGCCAGCTTGGCTCACAAGGGCTGTGCAGTGGATGCTCGGTCTTCACAGGCATATCTTTGCTGGCAGGTTGCTGCCTTGTCCTCTCCAGTGTTCACCCCAGATGTAGACTCTGAAACTAGCAAGCTCAAACAGTCAATCACTCTGCCATCAGAGGCTCTCAGCCCACTGCACCTGAAGATTGCCAGCAAAAAGACCGATGGCCTTGGCTGAGTCTCTCCCACACTCACCTGCTTGGGCTCGTCTGTTTGTATTTCATGCTCAACACGGTCTATGGAGCACACTGCAGTTCTACAATGCGGTGGTCAGCATGTCCCCCTATGTCCCACTTTGCCTCTGACCAAGGAAAGCTGCTCGAGGAGGCCTCAGGGCTTAATTCCAAAGGACAAGGCATGTCTAAGCAGCACCCCAGCTTCATCGGGATCTCACATGCACCTTCCAGTCATCCTACATGGAAGTGTCTCTGCCACAGTTCAGCAAGATTGCCATAATGGGGTTATTTCCCTTGGGAAGAGGGGTGATGGAAGAAGTGCCTGTCCTCATGGACAGCTGTTGGAAGCTGGGAAGGACTTGGCGGGTGCTGGCACCAGGGAGAAGCCTAACTTCCAAACAACCACTAGAGGGAACAGACGAAGCATCCAACTTCAGCCACCCCAATTCACCGTCTCCCCAGGTAAGGCACATTCAGCCACTGCAGATGAACCGCGTTCCACACTCCTTGGGGTAACTCATGCGCAAGCGTGAGGAAAGGCCCACACTCCCTGAAACACTGAAATCAGGACCCAAGGACCTGGGAACAGGCCTTGGAGGGGACAAAGGAATTTGCTCATACCAGCAGAAACATGTCCGCATCCATCCAGCTTGGGCACATCATGACCTGATGGTGGAACAAGCTACTGGGTCACCTCTGCACCGTTGACTGTTGGTCTTCACGGCCCAGCTGCAGCTCAAAGCCCGGGCTGAGTCCTCGCCTTGCTGTGTGACCACCTGCAAGTCAGAGGGCAGTCAGTCAATAGTGTGAGGGACAGCAGACTCTCTGATCAACCCCATAAAGATGGCCATTTGGTAAAGGAGTTCTTCCCTGCATTAAGGTGGGTGGTGCCTGGCCCCATCCCAAGGAGGAGTTTCCAGGGTGGATTTGGCACAGCTACCTCCAGCCACCTGGACCACACGCTGGCATAGGGATGTCTGCTGGCCAGACTCTCCCTCCAGCCAAGGGAGAGGAGGAGGCACCTCTACTGAGATAGAGGCTTTGCAGGGTCTGAAGACGGGTGAGATAAGGCTCATTCCAAAGCCACCTCAACAGCAGGGACATCCCCCGAGAAGGCCTTCAAACAAGGCAGCTCTGGAGGATCAGAACGGGGTGTCATCCTCAAGCAGCACCCCAGGGATGCCTCTCACCTCCTGAAACTCAAGACCTCGTCTAATGTCATCCTCTCTAGCCAGCGAGAAGAGGACCCCCAAGGGGGCAATTTCTGCCAGACCTCTTGGACACCTCATTGAAGCTATGGAACTGTTCTCCAGAAGGGAGTGTTTTTCTCCTGGGACCATTAAGGGGGCAAAAGAGAGCTGTAGCAATATGTTTGTCCATGGGAAGTGTGAAGAAAGAAAGTGAAGATCTTTTCTTCCAAGGTAAATATGTAAAAAGCCAAAATTTGTAAGGATTCACATTAGATCCACACTTTTGCAGCCTTTGGGTTTCAGGAAGACTAACAGGCACTCCTGACCAGACAGTGTTTCTGTCATAGGGATTTCTAAAACCCTGACCTAATCATTAACCACTGCTGAAAACAATATAGAAAGGCTTCAATGAAATAAGACACGTGAAAATCCAGCTGATGCAAAGAACAATTTTATTCTTGTTTAAAGCAGAACACAAGAGCAAACCAGTGTCATGAAACAGGCACCTCTTTCTGAAATAAAGCACTTCATACTCCTTCAGCTATAATGCATACCAACCCAAGCATGTGAGAAGCGAGCCAAGAGGGCTCTCGTGCCAGGGGAAGACTATCCAGGAATGACCTGGCTGAAGAACAGTAACTCAGACAAACCAGGCACTTTACTTTCTTTTGCCTTAGTTTTCAAGGGTGAACAAGCTCTGAAGCATAACTGAGAGTCCAACACCTTGCTACCAGCCCCGGTACTAGACAGCAATTGCTAACAGGCTGCGGACATCAAGGCAGGTGTCCAACAGGCCTGTAGCAATGAGGCAAGGCACGGTGGGTATGCAGATGTCTGCCGAAAGGCACTGTGTGCACTGCACGTGTCTGTATCTGAGCAATCGCCCTGGGCTCTGCTCTGTGACTCACACCCAGGGATTGCTTTGCACTGAAAACATGCCTGTGTCGTTGTTCGCTGGCCTAAACCAAACCCTCGCAACAAGGCAGAGCTTCCATAGCTTATGTTAGCAGAAATCTAGACTCCAGCAATGAATGGGGACCCCCAGACCCAATTACCCTACGCTCTTAATGGCTGCACTACAGAAGAGAGAGAAGGGAGTCTTTCACGTGGCGCCTAGGCCAAGATATCAGTGGTGGAATCCCCACAAGGGAAGTGGATGTCATGGGCAAGGCAAGGCCCATTGGGTTCCTTTCCAAAATCCACCAGGAAGTTCTTGTTCACGGTCAGGCCTCCTTTCTCAGTGTCCACATCAATCTGCAGCATGACAGAGCCTTCCCTGCAAGGGGACGAGAGCACAGCTATTACAGACAAGCAAACCATGGTCCTGTTCAAGAGATCCTGCCCTTCAACCTCCTGTTCCGTATCTGCTAGGCATGATGTGACAGGCAGGCTGGAGCTTGCCTTGGTGTTGGAGATCATTGTCTGCTTTGCTAAATCAAAATATCTCTGGTGGATACACTGGGAGATGCTGTAGCAGAGATATGGCCTGGCTCCCAGAGATCCACAGATGGATTCACTCCACCTTTCAGACTGAAACACTTATGTGGAGGACCTCGGCTGGACTGAGGGGCCTGGGGAGGATATTGGCCTTGATGAGATTAGTTTTCCCATGAGAGAACAAAAGATAATGAGAAGCCTGCCTGAGAAACTAAGTTTAAGGAATGTGTTGACCGGCTGCAGTTGTGATAAGGAACTTAAA
>JANXJC010000091.1:10499134-10519991 GCA_027564655.1 Leptodon cayanensis | reverse complement strand
GCCACCAGTACCCTTGAATTATGTACGTAATATGCATCTATTCAAGCACATGTTTGCCCACAATCCAGAAAACAAAAACCCTGTGAAAAGGAGCAGGGTTCACCACTTACCATCTGAAGTATATTTCTTCTAATAGCTAGTATTTCTCTTTAGATTCAGGTGTTTTACATCTGAATAGGTAACAAAATTATGCAAGAATCCTTCAAAGGTTTTAAATAGGAAATGCAATCTAGAATAGCTTGAAAGGCTTAATTTTCATTAGACAATGAGACAAAGAGGATTTAGGTTTGCAACAGAATCTTTCATGCCCAAGTCACAAACACTGAGCTGGTACAGATTATGTTCAAAAGCAATTCTTCCTTGCTCGATGCTGAAGGGACCCAAGTGAAATGTTAATAGGTTTGTTGTTCGTATTATAACCACTACAGGTGGTCTTCTTTAGTCATATATGTGAAAGACTGAGACATGGAAGCTGAACTCATCAACAGTCCCACAGATGTTCCTCCACATTGAGTCTGAATTGTTATGGCAGAGTAATGACCACACAGTTTACCTGAAGTATTTATTCTATAGTTAAATAAACAACTGCTGGAATGGTTATGTGCACAAAAGAACTGTAAGCTCTTAAAAATTCTAGCTTTGCAGCCTGTACTTTGGAAGCATGATACTTCTATACCACAAATACTTTTCTAGAGTAATGAAGGGGATTAATACCTTTTCCATTGCCAGAAGGGTCTCCCAAACAGCTGATTAAGATGTCACCACTGCCCAGACAGTGAGAGGTGTGAGGATTAGCCACGTTACCCTTCCAGAATAACTCCACTGGCTCAACAATCTAAAATGAGTACACACATAGTCATAGTCACCTTCACTGAGATCACAACAGCATACCAATTCCACCCCTAAGAGTTCAAGTCTAAAGGGTAAGGAAGGAGTGGGAACGGTATATGTGTGAGGGGTCTTGTTTCTTTTGCTATCTTGTTTTTTTAGTACCTGCCACCTCCTGCTTTCTACTCTGCCCAGTAATACAGTACTATCCATGACATTTATTTGTTCTTCTCAAAAATATAAACAGCAAGAGTGGAATGGTTAGAATCAGTTTAACTCATGCATCAGTGAGACACTGACATCTGCGTTTGTTTTAATTAGTATCAGCAGCAGAAACACCACTCGTGCAGTATTCAGGCATCAGCTCTCACTGGAGTACTAGCAGTTCAGAGGGGAAAAAAAATCTTTGAGGCTTGCCAGAGACTCAGTTTGAAACAAAATTCACTGTATAAGAAGAGACCTTTGGGGGTTTTATTCCACTGCATTAATAGTTAAAGGCTGGCAAGGTTCTACAGAACTCAAAACTGAAAGACTATGAATGAGAGTATTTGCAGGCAGGTGGGGTGGGACAAAAGACCACTTAAAAATTTCCTTACATTCCACATTATGACCTGTCTCCAAAATATGTTTTTGATAACTAAATTTGTCTCTGCCAAACCTACAACTCTGTACTGAAGTTTCACACATTGTTGTAGGATTCATCTGACCAAGTATAGATGCTGACAGTGTATGTATTTCCATCTAAGCTAATCCTCTATGCTTACTTTATAGTCAGTGAAAAGAAACAAACACTCTTAAGACACAATTCCTTTACCCTAAAACAGTTTTCTAAATGAGGATAGACAAATCTGACTCCAGCAATGCCTATTTTTTTTTCACTGACTGTAAAGAGAATCTAAACAGTTAGACATGGAAAAGTGTAAGTCTATACCCAAACCTCTAGATATCCCAATACCTGTATCTCTGCCAAATGAACTCTATTGCAGTGGAAGTTTTATTTTGGGAAAATTTCAATTGTTTCCATGAACAAGAGATTTTTTAAAATGTTAATTTCCCCATATTAAAACATTTTCTTATTTTTTTTCTTTTAAAAAATCTACATATCACATGTTTAAGAACCAAAGATTACAAATCAAGGAGGTGTCCTTTATGGAAGAGATCTGGTCCTGCTCAGTGAAAATCCAATCAAATTTGAACTCATCTCTGAAAAACATACAATCTATGTAATGCTCAGCTGAATGTGTCATGTAGGAGTTTGCCTTGTGATCTTGTAGTCAAAAACAATAATACAGTGTGCAACCACTTCGACTGAAATTCATATTGCAGAGGTAGGTTGAATTCTGGAACTTCCTAATTTTTCAGTGTTTGACACCACATTTACTTATATTTCTTAAGTGCAGGATTTTTTGTGTGTAGTTTATCAATAAATTGTAGGAGTTTTAAAACTCCCACAAGTTCCTAATGTTTGACAAAAGTTTCCATAACTGTTCTGGCTTTCCTATTCTAATTTGAAGTTGGAATCCATAAAATCACTGTCTCTTCATCAAAATATAAGCAATAAAAACCCAGCTTAAAGTCATCTAAATATACCTTATGGATTCTAGGAGCTCGCAAGTCTGTTCCCACATCCACCACATAAATTCGAGAAGAGATCAGACTTGGTAGAATCAGACGATTTCTTCTCTTTGTGGCATCCCCAAAGCAGCTGCTACAGGCATTCCACCCTGAATGATGGAGCTCATCCTTAAGATTCGGCATGGGCAGGCGATGGATCACCTACAAAGTCAGAGACAGACTTAAGATTCAGTCTGGTATAGTTTTTCCCCTAGGCAAAGAAATGGGTCTTTATGTCAAAGTATAAATTAATAAAGAGCAGAAGGAAACTGCTATTTGTTATTCAGGAAGGAGATTCAGCCTGAGATATGCAGAGCTGAAGCTGTAGAGCAGAAGAAGAAAGTTGGACATCACGATTACATAGTATTTGTTAAATGTTGTATGCTATTAAATTAATCCAAATCTTTAAAAGATTCTCTCTAATTAAGGAGACATGCAATAAAGATATGAAAAAAACGACAGAAAAAACATCACTCGTCCATGTGCTGCAAGTCCCTGATTTTACAAGATTTACCTGATTACAACTGGGGCTGACTCTCGCAAACTGACGTGTTAATTTGCACTCTTGTTTCTGATTTTTACTTTTCCACTGTATAACTAAGGAAAGTTGAAAGATTACAGCTAAGTTTTGTCAAAGTTTTAGGAGATTTGTTTCCTCCACTCTTCCTTAATAAAACCCTAAGCAGTAGCTATTAAAAAAAAGAGAACAAATTATGAAAATCTTTGTTGTCAAACCAGATTCGCTGCTCCTTAAACACACGGAGACCAGAGTCCAAAGTATCTTTGGTAATTTGAGTCATACAAGCACTGCATGTTTAAATGCAGTTTAGTGTCCACTATTTGCAGTAATAAACTGAGCTTAAGGACAGTCTTACCAATATTTTGGATCTGGTATATTGGTAGCTACCTACCCACAGCTTTCCATTTATGAAGTAAATGGATTAGATTTATAATGCCTAATGTGTAGAATTTCCCAGGGTATCAGACATCCTACATTATAAATTCTGTCTATACTGCTGACACACCCTGAGGAAATATCACCTTCTAGAGCTTAATACTCATGCTCAGTATAAATCAAGAATAGTGTTAAAAAAGAACTATCAAAATACCAAGCACGAAAATTTTCTGAAAGTACCTTGAGACTAACAAGATAAATGATAGCTTTGAGTAACCTAGTAAGAAAAACAGCAGAGGATTTGACTGGTTCTCAACACAAATATCTACTTGAAAATTATTATGCGAACCCAGATATTCACCACCCTAGAAAATGGAGCACTGGAGCCATTCTACACACAGGAGTACCTGACAATAGTGTGGAGATTTGGGGTCAACATCCACAGTGGCCAGGTAGTCAGGTTTCTCTATCCCAGTGTTTCTGTAGATACAAGGCAGATACACAATCTCCTCCCGGGGACCTTTCAAGGCAGAAGTCTTGTTTAATGCATCAAAAGAAACCATTTTTACAAAAAGCTGTGGTTAACTTTAAGAGAATCTCCCCTGGATTTAATCTCTCCATCTGTAAATTGTGATTCTTCCTAGGAAGTGGAATCGCAGTATTTCCATTTTATGGACAAACACTACATAGCAGTATATAGTTTGAGCAGCCAGAAATCGCCAGGAGAAAGCGCTTATTCAGCTGTGGGGCTTTTCCACTCCCTTACCCTCCTAATGTAAGAGGCCCTGGGGATACAATTATTTTCCTGAAAAAGGACAGTGCTGGAGATCACCTTCCCACCTGCAAGGCCATGTCAAGCCTCTCCTTTCCCCAGTTACACAAGTGATGACTCCCTGCTGCCAGGGCCCAGATTTCAGTCTACCTATGCCAAAAGCCTACTTATTACAATCTATAAAATTGAGGCTTTTAAAATATATCAAAGGACTCAAGGTGAAGTTCTGACACTATTAAAGGCTACAGCAAAATGCCTCAAGGGCTTTAGTGAGGTTCAGGATTTAGCCAGACACTGCTGGGAAGAACAGAACATAACTTTTGTGCAGCTGCAAGTGGATGAGAAGCTTGCCATTTAAACCGTGTCACACAGAATACCCTACAGTCCTTTCTCCTATTTTCCCCTTCTTCTGTCCTAGACAGTCACTTGTTTTTATGAGAGAGTCCGAGGGCAGTCTATAAACATCTCCATCCGAAACCACCAAGGAAACTTTTTTTTTTTTTAGGTTAAACACTTGCTCACAATATTCTTAAAGCAAAACTCTATTTTGCAGCATAGAAAACCAGAACTGTTCATTGAGTGTTAGCATCCTATAGCCATGCACACATCTAAACCCAGACCCACTTTGTTTTAGCGCTATGATTTAGTGAACTCATGGTAACAGAGCTTGCATGCTTTGCCCAGAGTTGGGTGCAAAATGAAATAAAATCCCTTCCGATATTTAAAGTCTCCTTGGCCTTGCTAATTAATGAGCCACTCTGGAAGGCATCTACCTAGTCTTCACCTAATTTGAAAACAATTCCTTTACTGATGGCCTGGATTTAGAAAAGATGCTGCAGTACTTGCCTTTCATGGCATCCAGAGGAGTTGCATATCCTGGACCACATGCTCCGCATTTTGCTGATTGGAGAAAAAAAAAGAAGTTCTTTTAATCTCCAAATTATTTTTAAGCATATCTCTAAGAGGAAATTGGCTTTGCATTCAGAGATTGACAAATCTTAGATCCAGTTTTTACATGCCAAACACCTGTAAGTCTCGCTGACTCCAGTTATTCCTGAAGTTATTTGGGTTTCTGAAAATATACACAATATGACACTCCGTGCTCAAAAATAATGGGAAATTTAGGCCTTCATTTCAAGGAGTTCAGCCTCACAATTTTAAAGCACATTCATATATGACAAGGGTCTGGGATTTAAGAAAATTGTGCTAAATGTTTTACAGAGAGCTGCTGAATCACTGCTAGATGAGTAAGTAGACAGATTGCCCAATTTGAACAACCCATTTTATTATTACTGGAAAGCCTCCAGTCTTTCTCTGCATATAAATGCTGAAGAAGTGGTTATTTTTAAGGATTTAAAGCCTGGGTAAGAGGTGATACTGCAGGTGACCTGAAAGGACAAGAGGAAGGGGAATTATGAACCATTCCACCTCCTCTCTATTAAAAATTCAGCTCCCCACTTCTGCCCTCAGGCCACTGTTACAGCCGCCAGAAACCCTCCTTGAACTGGCATTCCTCGTTCACCACTTTCAGCACAGCAACTACATCATGAATCAGACAACCGCGTGGGGAAACTGTAGTTTTAGGAAGATGGAAAGGGAATCTAAATGTCCTCTGGAGAAGGGAACACCACAAAAGCAGAAGGACTGTGTGTGGTTCAAGGCTGGGCTCTGCATTAGGAGGAACATGTCATTTTACAGTGGCAGAAGACTGAGAAGCAATGCTCTTCTGCACCGAGAGTCAAAACCAACCCATGCGTCTGGGTGTCTCTATGTGTGAACCCCCAAAATTTCAGGAGGCACGGCAACCACAGCAGTTGTTATCTACAGCTTCTCTATCTGGAAAGTAATGTGTTCACTTCCAAAAAGGTAGGATTCCTGTATTAGGATCTTCCAGAATTAAGAGCTTGACCCTCAGCAAGCATAAAGCACTTCTCACTACTAATATGTAACACTTATAACCATTTCTGCTTACTTCTAAAAAGTGTCTTACCTCCTTTTGTATCAGTTTGGCTCCTAATCAACACCTAAGTAAAAATTATACTAAACCAGCCTCGTACATAGTGATTTCTACTCTAACACAGTCAACAGAACATATATGCTCAGGATCATAAATTGTTGGCTAGAATTAAGAAAATATTACCCTGAAATGTTGCTGAAAGGGGCAGTTACAACATGTTGCAAATTTATAGGCTTAACTGACACACATCAATCTCTACTTTTCTAGAGTCACAGAGCTGCAGGCCTGCTGAACACAATGCAGGAAGCTTCTGCTCCATTCCTAAATGGAACTAGTGTATAATCAGCTGTTTAAAACACAAAAATATAGAAGTGCTGTGCAGCAGGATGCCAGCATATTTCTTCAATATGACATGAAATGAAATACACGTTGACAGAAGTAAAAACATAATATAGTTGCCTCCTGCTGTACCTCAAGTGTCTATAATAAAAATAAGCAAACCAGCTATTTGCCATTCTCTGATATTTAAAAAGAGAAATTTATAGCAACAGTTTATTTCAGAATGCCACAGATCTAAGATTTCAAATCCAAAGGTAGTTACAGCTCCAGTGCCTATTTAATTATGGTGCCTTTCTCTGAAGGCAAAATACTTCAAGCAATCCACTCGCTGCATTTGGAGGCTCCTAACTTCATAAACAGGATCTTCTCAAAAAGAGTAATTTAGTACTTTAGGTTTAATTTCACATTCTTTGTGAAATATTTTTAACTGGAAAGACAAATTATAAAGTTTGCTTTGTTCCATTTATGTCTAAGCCATAATTTAAACTTTATTCCAATTTTCTCAATCACCTAAATTAGCAGGAACTCAGTATGCATTAGACCACAGCTTAATTAGCATTGCAAATGCAGTTTTCTGCAGATTAGTTTGAGAAAAAGATTATTTGTGCCAAATTGTTTTCCAGAGAAAACATACAGCAAGATGATGAATGTTTTCTCTTCCTTCTTCTCACACACATTTTTTCCCCCTTCCCTCTGATCTTGTTCAAACACTCTTTTATTCTGAACCATTGTATCTAACTGCCTGAAGGTATCTGTGGATGATGTAAGCCTTTCTGTGTTATACGATGCCAAGCTCATTTGTGAATACAAAATAAAGTTTTTGTCATGAATCTGTGATTTGTACCATCTTGTAGCTACATGTTAACAATGACATTTACATTGCTATGTTAATAATCCATGGTTAAACATGTTAATATTACTTGTTACATTCCAGATCCCCCATTTATCTGGCAGCTGAGTGAGTGTTTTGAGTACCAGGAAGCAGGACACTCTATCACACACATGTGGTTTGCAAACTCCAGCGAGGACAAAAGCATTGAGATTTTTTTTCTGCAGTGTATGTTACACCCTTACAGGCAAATTCTCTTATGGGTAGCTTCCCATCCGCAAAGTCCACCTTCCTTGTCTTTCTAAATCAAAGAACACTGATCTACCACCAATGGCTCATTGGAAGAACATATGCATTTAGCCTTAACTGCTTCATTGTACATTTTTTCTTTTTTTACAAATGAAGTTACAATAAGCCCAATTCCTCCTTACTCCTATGCAGGTATTTGTGTATACACACCAAGAGCTGATAAAAATATCACTGTTCCTTTCGTTACTGCTGTCTACAGCAATTCTTTCTTGTGGAGAGCAAAGGGAATTGAAGAATCCAGTCTAGTTTCCCTTTGCTCTGTATTTTTTCATGTCTGTCTTTCTATCTGCTCTGTTCCTCTTTTTGGATAACAGGAGGGACAGTAAACCAAAAGCAACTGTCCAATCCTTCGTGAGCCACCAACAACGATCCACAGGCCACTCTGGAAAACTCCATGCAAACCAACAACAAGGTTTGGGGATATTTTGCCATGCTTACAACAGCTGAAAATACATAAGCCATCATTTCCCACATAAAGCATAATGAGGGACTCCCTGCAGCTTTCCATCCACTCAGTAAGTTTTATACAGAAAGGAGGCAGTTCTCAATGTCATAAATGTTAAGAGCTTCTGTGATGGTGCAAAGACACCACACTCTTTTCGGTGGTACTGAAGAATAAAACGTTTCATTTCCCTCATTTTTTGGGCACCAAGGTGTACCACAGTGCCAAATGAAAATCACATACTGTGCAAGGTCAAAGAATGATGGCAGGATCTGTCAGTCTAGCAGTCACAGTACAGAAAAACAGTCCAGACACCTCTGGGTTCATTGGTCCCTGGTATTCAGTGAGCCAAGTCACTGTGTTGCTTTGCAACCCTGAAGGCAAGCACTTCCTTTCTCAGGCAGGTGATAAAGATGCCTCTCCACCTTTTCAAGGGCTGTAAAGTCTTCAGAAATGCTGAGCTCCTCAGGGCAAAGAAATATTGGGAAATACAGATCATCCCAAAGAACAACAAATACCACAAAACATTATAAAAGCAAGACTTAGGAGATTGTTTTATGAAAAACTTCTGAAAGTAGCTTTTTTTTTTTTTTAAAAAAAAAAGGCTAATCCATTTATACTTACCTAATCAGTGAGTCAAAACTTTTGAAGTTATATGCAAAGCCTCTGAGGAAGCTGCAGCACGAGCAAACTATACTCAGATTAACCTGGGAGTCAGTAGTAGTCTGTGTAATGAGGTTTATAGATTTCCAGCAACAGGTAATAGCATTGTAGGAAAATATCCCACCTGATAAAGCGTAGTTTCATAGTATTCAGTAACTATTAACACAAAGAGGCATTCTTTGATAGTTTGGGTTTAATAGCGTGAAATAAAGGAAAGGAGCAGGAAAGACTTTGTCTTTTATTTGCACTATTTTATGGCAGCAGAGTTCTTCAGCCCACTTAAGACAAACTGTGAAGGTGCCTAAGACTCTTTACTCTATCGAGGGACTTTAGGAGAAATGTGGCAACAAATTAGCCACCTCTGTTGAGAACTTAAAGTTAGGTGGAGTTAGTCTGGGCCAAACTGGGCTTCTTGCAGAGCTTGAGTAAACAGAAAGTTCTCTGAAGTTAAGGTGTATGCATCGGTTAAACACTGACATATTAAAAAATGAAGGTAGGCAATCCTGGTTCATGGTATGATTGTGCTAAACTGCTGAAATAAACACACAAATGGGAAAAAAATAAATTACTGTATCAGTTATGCTATATACATGACAAGACATGGGCCTTAGAGAACATCAGAGACAAAAGCAGCACATTGTTTCTGGAATACAAGTCTTTTTCCAAGTAACAAATTATGCAAGCAGACTTTAATGATCTGTTAAATTTTTGAAGAGCAGTCCAAGACTTGATCTTCTACGCTGCCAAGAGCATACTTTTCCAAATCTTGTGACCAATCAATCACCATCATGCTACTTTAAGCTTTAAGGTGCAGTATTTAACTTACTCTTTATACACTGCCTAGGGACTTCTTAAAGACTGCCACAACCATTTAGACAAAACTGTCATTATCCCAGGTTACAAAATGAAACTTATAGTTTGTTAGAAAGCAAAGCAAAACAAGTATCATTTACCTTGTACTATTAGTACTTGCAAAAGCACAAAAAGATACATATTCACCCTAGGCAGATAAACCAGGCATGACGCTTCTGCTGAGTCAGAATCCTTGGTTTTGTCTGTGTAATTAGGGCTTTTTTTACTAAGATCTACAATCTTACCCTGTTTTGTGAAATCACAATGTAACAGTGTCCTCCTTGCAAATTCCACAAGAATGCATTCACACACACAAAAGCTTTCATCTATTTTAGTCCCCTCCCTCTATTTCCTGTCCATGTGTCCAAAAATGGAAGTCTGTAAAAATTATATGGTCTATTCACAAAAATGTAAGCAAAAAGTTAAATTCTGGTCCTCAGTTTCCTGGCAATCTTCCTAAGCGTCATTCATGTTCACAATCAACCAGAGCACCAAGTCCAAATGCTTATTTCAGTTTCTACATGCCAGGGTCCTAAAAGAGACATTTAATGATAGCATAAAAGACATTTACTGGTAGCATTAAAGCCACTTATTTAAAACCACAGGGTTTTCAATAGCTTGAAGAAGTAAACCTTTCAATAGTCCGAGGAAATGCTGAACTTCAACCCCGCGCCTCTCCTTACCAGTCCGCCACGCTTACGAACCCACTGGCACCCGCTTACAAGTTTCACAGTGCAGAACTGTACCCAAAAGCAGCAGATCCCAGCTGGATCCACGGGCTGGATCTCTTACCCATGTCAGATCAGACGTTCAGGGCTGCTGGGTGCACGCAAGAGGAATTACAGCTGCCTGGACTGGATTTTTGTGAAGCGAAAGTTACTCGGAGAGGGTCATATATACAAGAGTGAAGGGGCGGGCAGGACTAGGGACAGAAACTGCCAAGGGGAGGATCCAGCGCAGCTGGGAGTGCAGGAGGACGGGGACAGAAATTCAGCTTCTACTTCCCAGGAAAGAGTGGAGGAAACTTTCAAAGCTCTGCTTGAGCCCCTGTCCTCTGCTGCACCCAGCTCTGACACTGCTGCACTTTCGACCTGCTCCTGTTTATATTCCAGATATGTTTATCCGGCTATTTTGTACCCAAGTAACCGCCCTCATGCAGAGAGAGCCTGCATGCTTTCTAACAGCAAAGGGGGAAACAGTTGTGCTTTAAAACTCTTGATTTTGGGCAATGTTTGAAGTTCTCCAGGAGTCAATGCATGCCGGACTGGATCACGGCTCTCAACTGTG
Organism: Leptodon cayanensis; assembly: GCA_027564655.1. Lineage (NCBI taxonomy): Eukaryota > Metazoa > Chordata > Aves > Accipitriformes > Accipitridae > Leptodon > Leptodon cayanensis. The sequence continues at coordinate 10,509,204 of JANXJC010000091.1, read as the reverse complement.
TCTGCTTTGGCAGGCAGCAATGTTTTTAACATTTCATGGCCCTTCAGTCCCTTAAACAAGGCATCTACAAAAAGACAACTTGCCTGATGAAAACTTCACAGAATTACTTCTTAAAGAAGATTCTTTCAAGACTGACAGCTGCCCCAGAGTATTGGAAAATCTGGATTTCACTCTTTATCCCATCTGGGATTCTGCTAGACTGCCCCTAATAAGAATTAGTCTATTATTTCCCACTGATTTTTTAAAGGACAATACTTTTTCCTAGGCAACATTACCTCTGTCATTTCCAAAACCTTCTCAAGAGAGAATACTGCATTTTACAGCCCTGTCCCACTTCTTCTCTGCCTTTTACATAAGCCACCAGTATCAGCAGAAACACTAAGCAGTGCTGAAACACTAGAACTATTTAAGCAATTCCCTCCATTAAGCCAAGAGAGTGTCAGAGAGAGCTGATAAACGACCTATAACTAACCATTTATTTAGATTTATTTAGTGAACTGAGCCTTTTTTTCCTGATCATGAATTAGACAAATGCAGTCTGTTAACTTGTTTACTGCATCAGACTGCTAGCTAAATATTTTGTGCAAACAAATTATTGCTCGAAAATGTTTTTCTCTAGATTTTGTTTTCAATACTCCACAGCTGCAGTTAGGTATTTGAACTGTGTGATGGGCCATCCAAGTCATGTCTCTCTCATCTCGTTTGATGGGCTTACTTTTGCTAACTGATTCAGAAAGAAGATAAGCTGGGGGGGGGGGAGGTATTTTTATTATTTTTGCCCACAAATCCTTAGTGTCCATTGGACTGTTCATCTTTCATTAAGAGTTCCTTGCATATCTATCACTTTTTCTGGTCTCTTCCTCCTCAGATATAGCCTTGTCTGTCCAACAGTTCCTTCCCTCCTTAACTTTTCATTTTAAAATACTACTTTACTACAAATAAGCTTGATTCAGTGTTTTTTTTAAGCTACTATTAAAAAATGGGAGTAATTTATTTCATGAACTTGAGAGACTATGTTCTCAGGAGACACCATGAAACACCAACTGAAGATCCACCTCAAGGAATCAGACTTGTCTTCTCAGACCAGTGTGCTCCTGAAGAACCCCACTGATGTCAAAGGGACTCCAAGGATGAACAGGAGTTCACAAACATCACTTCAATTACAAGATCTATGACCTGAATTTTAGGCAGAGTGGGTGGGAATTCAGTCATTCTCAACAATGACCTACTTCTGCTTCCATCAAAACCACCAGGAGTTCTAGCTCTCGAGGTCAGCAGGAGGACAGTCAGGCCTGTCCACACATCCACTGAAGTCCCATGCAAGGAGTAATACAGCCAGAGAGCAGGGCAAACACATAATACAATCAACACAAAAATGTACAAACTGATCAGGCAGTAGTTTACTTCTGTATAAATTATCTGACCCAACAGGGAACATATTATTGCTCAGGACGATAACCACATTATACTAAATCATTAGTGCTCTTGGCTCACATCTCATGCCACTGTGGAGGCAGAGGGATCCGCTGCACACCTCGGGATGGGTCTATCACAAACGCAAAACCAGCGAAAGGCCAAGATGAGTTTGTACACACCCAGAAGCTTGGGAACAGCCTCGGAGGCAGCCTGAAGCTGGCAAGTCGCAGAAGAGACGCTAGGGATTAAAAGAAGTGCGTGCCAAGGGAGGCAGTCAGGAACAGCCTGGTGAAAACATCACAAACAGCTCACTAGATAAAACTCACTGAGTCAAACAGGACTGTGTTAAAAACAAACCCACACTAGCAGCCACAAATACTTTCATCTAGTCCTTCACTGCCTAACTTACACTGTACCACCTTTCTCCAGTTTCTATACAGCTCTTACCACTGTGACACCCCGTGTTGCAGCTCAGATTCCTGCAATGCTTTCGGCAAGTGCAGGCCTGATTTGTGTATCATGCATCTAGAAATTAATCTCACTGACGTGTCATAATTGAGATTTGCAAACATACTTTATCAAAGTAGAATACTTTTATCGACACATCAGCATGCCTTGTCTTGAGAGATGGCTATAATATATCATTATATTTATAGCAGCACAAAAAGAATGTGTAGGTAGCGCCAAAGACACTTGTTTCTGGCCCATACCTTCTCATGGCATCCAAACTCCATGTTATGCTTGAGGTAAATTCTGATTTGGCTCAAACCAATCTGACTAGATGGTTTAGCTAGTCCATTGCTTCACATACTAAGGATTGCCCAAAAGCCTCACTCCTTATTCCGCGTGCCATTCATTAAGTGCTGCATGGGACAGAGAACTCGGTTTTCTTCTCAAAGCAAGCCTGGAAACACAGGACTACACAATACCTGTCCCATCCTGACTTTTCATTACATTTTCATTATGTTTCCTGAGCAATCTGGAATGAGTTCCAGTATTAAGGCCAGGATTTCAAATGCTCTTTTATTCTTTGTGAGATTTTGTATAGTTCATTCTCAGCTGATAAAGCATGGTGCATGTCCTCATATTTTGATGCACTGGTTTTCAGATGTTTAATTCAGATTCTTCCAAGGTGGATATAATGTGAAAATTCTTTATTTTCAATCTTTAGATTCTACACAGGATCTACCAACAATTATGCCAATTCTTTCAATTACAAGTAGAATGGAAAAATAAACTGTAAGCTCTCAAGTTTAACCTGTCCTGTATATTACATATGCATAATATCTGGAATATTGGGTCCCTCGTCTTTTATTGGGAGTCCTTGTATAAAAGCACTATGAAAGGAATGAGTTATAATTATTAATCATTATAAACTGGATTGGGCATATATATCAGAAAGTTCATATAAAATTATGTGAAATAGCTACAGGCTGAGTTAGAAATTATTTCTTTTCTTCACTGCCCTGGAGAAGTTTCAAACTGGCCATCTGTCAACCTTTCTGTCTACCTTACTACTGATGACTTTTTGAACTCAGTAACGTGTTTACAGAATTAAGCAACCAGAAGTTATGTGTTTTGTTTGTATAATTTGTCCTGCAATCACATAAAGTGCAAAACGTCTTCAGGGCTAAGATCAGGACCTCTACATTGCACTAATATTTTCCTTCTAGTCATATAACTAATACAAACAACATCTCAACTCTCTGTATAAAACAAGAATATAAGAAAAAAATCTAAATGTCATTGTCAAAGAGTACAGCAACTAAGAATTCCCTCTTGTGTGTTTGGCTTGGTAGACAGTTTAATACCAGGGTTTTATCCTTTTAATGTTTATGAAAACATTGTGTCAATTTAAATGAATCTTCACAAAACAGGCAAAATCTTGCAAACCTCAGGCAAAAACATCACAGAGAATGTTGCTTGAGTAAAGACTATTGCGTTTAGATGAGCAATGTTATTTCTTTCTTCTCTTGATTGTGCAGAGAGTATTAAAGCAAAGGAAAAAAAGAAAAGAAATCCAAACAAACACAACACAAAAATAAAACCCCAAAACAAAAAGCCCAGCAAAACAGAGCAATCCACTGGAGGCAAATTCATTCACCTCTAAAGAGGATGGGAAAAAAAACCCCAGATGTTTTATGCTGAGCACCCAAAAATGAAAACTAGCCAATTACTGGCCCAATTTGTAGTTTAAGCAACTCATCCACAACAACTTTGGAGTCAATGGAGACACTAGAATTTATTTTTTCAGAATTTGTAGAGGATAAATTAGGTTGCAGAAGACAAAAAAGAGTCAATCGCAGCCTACCTTCAAAAGAAGAAACTGGGAAATATACACCATTCATCTTCACTCCCTGGAAAATTGTTCAACAGTTTGTTGGAATCTGAAAATAACTTAGAGACAACTAGCTTGCAATTATCAAGAACAAATCACAGCACACCAGTTTATTTCTATGATAAAACTTTGATCAAAAGGGGAGAAGTAGAAAAGAATGTATTTCTTAGTTATAGTGAGAAGTTTGATGTGCCTCGCACCTTCCTTCTAACTAAACATATAGCTTTTACAAAACAACGCTAAATTTGGTGTAAAGATACCTACAAAACTGTAAAATCAAAAAATAGCTATGTAATGATTCACTGACAAATTGGAAGGATGTGTAGCTCTGTAGAAGTCTACTATGGATCCATATTAACAAATGATTTCACTACCGCATCACATGTGAAACAGAGAATAGGCACATTAAATCTACAAACAATAGCAAAGTAGGACTATCAAGTATTATGGATTATGGGATTATGAAAGGGAAGGGATTATGAAAAAATGGAGAAATTGGGAAGTGGAGAGGTGTTTTTCCTGAAATAACACCACTGTTATCAGAATTAGCCTGGAAGCTAGAAATGTCTAATGCATTTTAAATAAAGTTTTCAGAATTCCTTTCTCAGTTTATTTATCTGGATATTTGTTCCCAACCTTATGTGGATTCAGAGGCAGGCTGAAAAGCGTTAGTGTGAATTTATCTTAAAACAGCATGGAAGCAGGTCTCGATGCATTAATTGATGCAAGTTGGCAAAGTGATCATCTGCAACACAAATGTTGACAGCCTTCTTTAAACTTCATTGATATTTGCAAACCACATTATTGTTCTTTAATTGTTATATAAAATACTACTCTACATGACAATTCCACTGGCAACCAGAGTTAAATATCTGCGCATGTAATAATAAATTATGTTTTTGACAACTTTTTGACAAATTTTATCACAAGTCTTACAATACAGATTTCTGTTAAATCCCACAGTCACACTATCTGAAGGAATCACAGTTTTTCTTTTTAAGAGGCAATATGCTAAGCTTCATGTTTATGGAGAGCACACAGCTTGAAGCTGAAACAAGTACAAAATGCCACACATTTATTATTTTTAATAATTTCATAATGTTTAAAGAAATTGCATAATCTTGGAGAGCCCAATCTTTTACTTCAAGGTTGATAATAATGAAATGACAACAACCAGATGTTTAGAGAAACTGCAAAGGGAAATCTCAGCTGGGACTTGACAAGACAAACAAACCCAATGATTAAAAAGACAGACATTTTTATAGCCACAACAGCTTCCTGCAGAGAAATATCTTGATCCTGGGCCAAATGCCAGAGTCCTGTAGGCGAGAGGCCTCTAACTTTATTTTTATTAAGACCTCCCTTCAGTACGTTTCTTCTGCAGTGGTAGGTTATTTGCCTAAGTAATTAGCTTACATTTTGCAGATAATACTGTTGTTCTTTCAGGACAAGTACTAGTAGCTCTTAGTAAAAAATTGCCCTGTCTTAGCAGCTATTTAAGGAAAGGAACCCCACTCCTCATCTGTACCTTGTTGCGCAGTTAGGAGAGAGACCTGTATTAGCTGATGGGCTGGACCGTAACATGCTTTAGTAGACCTTCAAATGTTTGGTGCCCTTAGAAAAGAAATGTTTAGGTTTGGTCTACCTCAGTATTTACCCTTGTTGCACAAATATGCATTCAAAGAAGAACTTGTAATTGTGATACATGTTCTTGGCCAAACGAGTCCAAAACTTCAGTGTGAACTCTAAGAACATCCTTTGTTCAGAGGGCAGTTTCTTTTCAGAGTATCTTTATAAATGTAACTCCAAGTGCATAGCTCCAAGAGTTAATCAAGCCCCCTAGTTAATCAATGAGATATTGTAATAGCTCATTTAAGTGAGAAAGTTTAAAAAAAAAAAAAGGGAAAAAAAAGAAGACTTAAAAGATTCCTCAGTGACCAAAGAAAAGAAAATGCACTCCTTATTTCTCTGCAACATATTGAAACAGCTTGGCAGATTTTCACCCTAAAAATAGAAATGTAAGAGTTTTTAATGATTTTTAGCAATCTTTTCAAAGACACGAGTGGTGACTGAGGCTTACACATTTGGTAGCTATGTGGTTTAAAACAGCTTAAGTAACTCCTGGTCACCCATTCCTATCCTTCACTATCCACCAGGTTGTACAGAAACAACAGTGCACATGGGAAGAAATTTGCTACACATTTAGTTATCACAGAGAAATTTTGGAGAGAAGGGAGAAATTTATAGCTATAAACTAATGAAAATCTGTGCTCTATGTTATGCCCTGTAAATGTAAATGAGTTACAATGTATTTGAGAATTAAATTGAGCATGGAACCAATTAATAAGCATCCTCAGGCATCACAGTGACCCATTTGTGCAAAGCATTAAGGAAAAGCATTTAATGGAGAATTCCCCAAATCCAGTCTTTTGAGGTAAAACAACACATTTGATTTCTGCTTCATGAGGAGGTTGGGAAAAGCATTTTAGGAAGAGCCAGAGACATTCATTTCAATGTTTGTTTGAAAAAAAATGAAAAACAAAGTTCAAAACTTTATATGTAAGTTAAAATATAGAACATGTGGATGTTTTAAACATTCAGATCTAAAGAATACTAGTTAACTTTGAATTTATAACAAACAATATAAACTGAACCTAAGTATTAATTCAGTGGGATAAAGTAAATGGAGAGAAAGTTCTGTAATCAACACAAAACAGGGAAATGTCCTGTATGTAAAGCAACAAATTAATATAATAAAGAAACTGAAAAAAATCAGGGAAAATGTCACTTGACTGTAGTCATCTTGGGTATTTTGGGCAGCCAGCATGCCTTCCTGTGTAAGCATCTGTCTCCCCTGACGTACCTTACTCAGCCAAGCTGCCACAAGAAAAAAAAGAGGTTACATATGTAATTTGTTTTCAAATTGTTAGTGGCATTCTCAAAGCTTATTTCCTTCAAACATATTCTAGTGGAAATTTCTGCTTCTTCAAAACCTTTATTTGTTCTTCTGGCCAGCCCTATGCTATTTTTTTAATATACTTAAGAACTAGAAAAAGTCTACTACATCTTGTTCCACTTTCAGAGCTGAAGTACATCCTTCCATGCAGTTGCTGTTACTTTGAAACTGCATGTTGAAACTTTTTCACTTTTTCCTGCAGGTGGTTCCAATCTTAGACCCCTGGCAAAAAACCTTACATGGCAACTGTCCAAAACACTGGCTACCTGCAGAAGCAAAATCCAATATTCAGCTTACTATCTTCAGAACATGCAATTTATCAACTGAGTGTTCCTATGTCAAACTTTTTACTAAAATGTACATTACATTAGGAAAATGCTTGAGCGTTCGTTCGGTTGAGAGGCACAGCTGGAACTGTTTGACTGTCATGCTTAGATCCGTTTGTGCGTGCTGATCTCAACATGACTTGTCCTTCTTGGGTGAATGAGCCCTGAGGAAAATAGCATTTTGATGTCTTTGCAGGTATTTGCCTTCTTTCTACTTCAAGACTTGTTAGTTTCCTGCTTCTTTCAGCCACAAATCATCAACGTAGGCACCTGTAGTTCAACAGATCTGGTAGATTGCCCCCAATGCACATAGAGTTGGAACTAACTGAAACCCAAAAGTCCACCTGCGTGTCGTGTTTTAAAACATACATATTTCACAATTATTTTTATCCCTAAAGAAACAGGAATTTTCTTTTTGGAGCAAGAATATCAGAATTCTGTCTTGCCACCCTCATGAATTTATGCATTTCAATAGCAACTCAAAATTTCTCATTCTACTGCACTCCCCAAATAGAGGGCTTTCCTTCTGTTCCAGCTGGACATGGCAAAAATGAAAAGTAAGTCGCCAATGGTGATGTGACTTAAAACAGCTGCATTCTCCCTGTCATTAATTTCATTTGAATTTATTATCTGCAGAACATACACTGGATAAAGACAAAACCACTCTGGTGAATTTTTATGGCTTTTTTTTTTTTTTAACCTTGCTTTTTACCTTACGTGTAAATCCTTGCTGCTATCGACATCTGAATTCCATTTACAAACTTAATTTTTCCCATTGCTAGCAATGCCAGTGCAGCTGGCTGTTTTCCCCTTCATTTAAGGAAAAAATCACATTTTATTCATAGCTTCTGCTTCCAGATTATCTTTTTTTGAAAAGGCAAGTGAAAATTGCTATTATTATATTAAATAATTAAATAATACTTCATCTAAGGCAGAGGCTGCAAAGTACAATCAGGAATACAAATGCATAACTAGCGATAATGATGTTTGTTATTATTATCAGTGGCATAACCACAGAAGACAATGCAGCCCTTTGTATTGCATACGTATATGATTTATAGGTGACAGACAGTTAAATGAAAACACTTCCCTCCAGCATGAGGTGAAGGAGCCTGGTGCCTTGTGTAAACGAGGAATAATGACTGGTAACTCATGAAGACCATCAGAAGAAAATGAATGTGCTCGTTTAATGAACCGCAGAATAATAAATCACATTCTAGCAACACAGGGGTATCACAGCAAGGGAGTCCATTTGGGAAGCACACGACTTACCAAATTCGTAAGAGCGTTTTAAGAATAAATAAAATAACATTTCCAAGTATGCTGGAGATAGAAATGTTAACAGAGTTATAAAATGTATACTCATATTTTTGTTAAATACCTTAACTATTAATAAAAAACATGCATTATCTGTTTTAAGCATACTATCTTTAGTATTCAGTCTGTACTGTACGCCGTTAAAAGCTGTATGTTCTATCATTCCTAAATTATTCACAATTATAAGCTCATTATTAAAGATATAAACCATTTGAATTTATGCTAGGGAGAAATGTAGTCACTGATGATACATTGGCTTGACAGCACAGGAAACTTAGATGGCACCGATCCAGCAATATACTTAAGCAAATGCACAATTTTAAGCATTTATATAGTTGCGCTGATTGTATTCGGATCATTTAAATACATAAAGTTAGATATAGGCTTAAATATCCACTTAAGCAAAGCCCTCACACCTCGGTGGACAGCTCCCAACGTCAGTCTGTACTGCTGTGTCCACCCACCTCCGTCCTGGCTTCCAGGAAACCTCCACAGAAGTGGTGAAGAACTTTATGGCAATTTAATCCTTAGCCTCCCCCTTGAAGCCATCCCCGAGGGATGAAACCTGTGCCAACTTCTGATTATGAGTCTCATAGAAGGGACATAAAAAGTAGAGATAAGGAATGGTTTCATTAAAGAGGCCTCTAACGATTTTTGGACCTTGGAAGCCTCTTTCATCACTAAATGTACCTTCTGATTGTTTGGCGACACAGCCATCAGAACACGTTTGAGCGCCACTGGCTATTGAACACATTAATCTTTATGGACAACGGGTTTCAGTCCCATAACCACATCAGCATCCTTACCTTCCCAAAGAAAACTAAGGGCTACTAGGCAAAGGTGGCAGGCTTGGCTCTTGACAACACCACTAGCTAGCCGCTAAAATAATTTTGTGGTTAAAGACACCAAGACCTAACTACAACATCTGTAACATAATTAGCCCTAGACCTAGAGATGGTTGCGTTGAGTCCTCACCATCCTGCCACCCTATGGTGCCTGGTGAGTCCAAGATGCAATGAACGCTCCCAAATTCCAGAGGCACAGGTAAGGCCGAACAAGCCAAAGACAACACCTGATACAACTGGGCGATTTTGGCCAGAGACCACCTCCGCCAAGGCCAACCACTTCCTAACAGCCAGGAGGGCCGGACTCCTCTCCAGCAGCAGCCCCCCGCCCCAGCCCTGAGGGGCCTGGCAGGCAGGCCAAGCCTCCCTGCGGGACAGTCCTGACAGAAGGCGAGTGGGAAGCGCCGGAGCCCGCCTGAGGAGACGGTGGTGAGGTGCCAGGGGCCTCGAGGCAGCGCTAGGCCTTGAGCAGGGACCGGCCTCGGGCCCCCCTACCGCGGCCTCCCCCCGAGGCCGGGGGCCCCGCAGCGCCCCCCCACCCGGGGCGGCCGCCGCTGAGGGGGAGGGCAGAGGAGGTGGGGGGGTGGTACTGGTGGCGAGGTGGGCGCCAACCCACCCTACACCATTTGTGCTTCGGCAAAACTTCGTCAGGCTCAGGGTATAGGCTGCGCCGGCCTCCCGGTGACGTCACCGCACCGCGCGCCAATCCCCGCGCTGCTCCACGGTCCAGAAGGAAATGACGTCACCGTATCCCTCCGCCGGCCAGGTCCCCTTTTTGTGTGTGTGTGTCTGCGGGCGCTTCGCGCGTGTATCAGCCCGCCGGGCGCTCTTTCCCCCCCCCCCTTTTTTTTTTTCCCCCTCTCTTGGGGAGG
>JANXJC010000091.1:10467794-10498662 GCA_027564655.1 Leptodon cayanensis | reverse complement strand
CGGGCCAGAGCGCGCCGTACACAAAGCGGCAGCGGGAGGAGGGAGGGAGGGAGGGAGGGCTCGGGGCTGCCGAGGCGGGGGACGGGGAGGAGCCGCCGCGGCGGCTCCTGCTGGGCGGCGGAATGCCGCCCGGCTGCTGCTCGCCCGCCCGGGCTCTGAGGGGAGGCGGAGGGATCCGCGCACCCCCTCCACCCCCCTCACCTCCGCTGTCGGCGGGGGGGAGCGGGCGGTGAAGCGGCAACGGCAGCTCCCTCCGCTCCCACACCCCCTCCACCCCCCACCCCTCCCCGCCGCTGGGGACGCCGGACAAAACATCCCGGCGCCGAGCGGGGCCTCCCCCCGCCAGTCGCGGGGTCGCCATCCCCCGGGGGAGGGGGCGGCCGCATCCTCCCCGTCTTACCTCCCCCTCCTCCTTTTCCCATGGCTGGTGCTGGGTGGGCGGCCATGTTGGGCACGGGGATTATTTTTCTCTCTCTTTCTTAGACGCCACAATAAACTGAGGGTGGGTTTTACTTTACTTCTCTGGAGAAATGTCCTTTCAGCCGCTTTTTGAGAGAAGTTAACGGTGGTGGGAGGCTCTGCCTACCCCTTCGGAGGGTGAGAGCCCCCCCCTTGGCCTGCACCTTCTCCACCTTTGTAGAGTGGTTCTCCCTCTCCGTTGCTGCCTTGTCTGAGGCTGAAGGGCGCTGGGCTTGCCAGCCTACACCTCTCTTCAGCAGCTTCTTTCGGGCGGTGGGGTCTGCTTGCCCTTCCACTTGCTTCTCCCTTCGGTGTCATCCTGTGGTAGCAAGAGAGTACTCGCCATCTCGGTGCCGGGCTCCCTGCCCGTGGCCCCAGTGGAAAGGGCTCTTCCCAAGCACATCTGAGTAGGTGTAGAGGGGAAACTGTTGTTTTTATTTGTTTCTCTGAGCTTGCGGGCCCTCTCCCTATGCTTCTTGCCTGCCCCATCCCCTTACACTGACAAGAAATCTTGGGTTGCTTGTGGAATCCAGGCTGCTGCATTAGGGCATCCTTGCTCTCTGCTTCTTCCCCTTGGCTGGGATGCACCATAAAATGTGTGGAGATGGAGAGGCATGAATCCTGCTGCCCAACACCCTTGCAGAAAACCCACAACACATGACAACACACACAGCTTTATTTTTATTAACTTGCCAGCAGTTGCAGCTGTCACCAAGACATACCAAATGGGGCAGGAGTGAGTGATTGGAAGTGGGGGTAGAGGATGGGGGAAACCTGTTGCTTCTTTTAGGAAATACTTTGCAAGGATATATGAATTATGCATCTTCCCTGCTCTGGTTCTCTGTGTATACTGTCTCATAGCTTCACGTTGCTGCAGTTGTTAATTTTTATCCTTGAGCATGAAGCCAGGCTTACTGCATGCACATCTTTTTTCCAATTGTATAATTACTAGCATTCATAAAGCTGTCCTACAGAGCTACCAACCCAGAGAGCTTGCTCTCTGTTGCCACTTTAAGCTCTGTCTGGGTGTGGGGTTCTGCAAATGTTGCTTGCAGTTGGTCTTGTTTGTGGGTATATACAGTTACGTTGTTTATGTGCCCCATCCCCACAGCTGCTTAGATACTGTCAAAGAACCTTCAACTGTCTTCGTATGAGTAGACCTGCATCCACGTTGACATGAGTGGAGTGCTCTGTACTGTCTCCTCACAGAAGAGCCTGTTGCAGAAGCATAGCTCCAGACATGCTCTTGGCCTCTAGAAGCTTCAAGGTAGTCCCATGCTCACAAAATACGCCAAAAAATCAGAAAGCGGTTTGTTTTCATCACTCTGCAGTTCAAACTTTAAGGTAGATAACAATCGTTATAATTGAGCGTATAATAATACATTTTAATTAGTAGGCATCACACACTTCAAAGCCTTTAATAAAACATATAGGACTTTAAATGATAGCATTCATAAGAAATGTAATATGCCTTTTGAAATTATTTCAGTACCCAGCAAAGTCAAGTCAACCACATCAGTCAACAAACGTAAATTTACTTTGGCCTGAAGGATGTAACTCGTGAACTCTGGCATTCAACTTGCGTGGTGCCTTTCACCTCCCCTCTTCTTTTGGAGGTGTTGCTCATGATGAATAGCCACATAAACAGTAATGAAAACATCATCCAATATGTATTTTCATCACTTAGATTATATCGGTTTTAGGTTGTGCCAGTTAGTCATTAAAAGCCACTGAAGAGTATTACCTTTTTTTCAGGGCAAGGATTGCAGCATGTCTTGACAGCAGAAACCTTTATTATAGGATTTATTTGCATATAATGTAACCTCGTTGGGTTTCTAGGTTCTTAAAAAGTTAAGATACGTTCCTTGCCGTTAAGTACACATTATCGAAAGTAAGTGAGAAAATAAGTAACAAGACAGCAATTCTGCTGAGGCTGCATGTTCACCAGGGGAAGACATAATGGAGAGAAGAAATGGCCATTCAGAAGGAGAACTTGGACAAGAGAATTTGATTTATGCATTAATTTCTGTCCTAAAGTGTGCATTGAATCATCCCCCCAAGCTTATTTGTCGGTCTCTTAAAGACGGACCCTCAATCTTGTATTTTAGTTTGTTTTTTTTCTGGATTGTCAGGAGGGGAGGAGGTTGTTTTACAGGAAGCGGTGAAGAAAATTTAAGGGTCCATTAATTCTTAATATGTATTTTTGGAAAGGATTTGAGTATTGATAGCATTACAACCATACTGCAGTTAAATCTACAATGGCAAATCTGGACTGGCATAAAAACTGACAAACCTTTGGCAAGAACAGTGAAGAAAGTTTATACACTTGGCGCTAAAAATGTAATCTTCTGGAATGTAGTTTGTGTACAACCTACCTCTACATTTCGTTGCAGGGTAGAGCAGCCGTGTTCCCTCATTTCAGTGGAGTCGGTAGGATGCAGTTTGCTCTGGGTGTATTTCCTCCTTCCCCGTAAGCCTGATCGCCAGCCCACAGTGTCTTCTCTCTGGGAGCTGTTGCAGTGATTCCCTCTGCAGATACATTGCAGGGACTTACTCTTTGTTCTGGGGCTTCTTTGTGCCAGCTTTGTCCCAAACTGCTGTGCTGCCAGGTGTAATATTGGTGAATAAGGTGGAAGCTCTGTGCGAGAACTTGAAGGAGTCACCTTTGTGCTAAAACTTGTTAGTCATAGACTTTTGGAAGATGCAAAGTCCATCTTTAAAGTTCATAAACTATTTCCTCATCATTTCCTCAGCTTTCATTCAGTCCTTCATCACTACTAGTCAACTGTGACTGTGGGTTCCCCATGGGAGTCAGTTGGGACTTTTTTCTTTAAAAAAGAAAAAAATACTAGCATGTTAATGTTATGTGCTAATACTTGGATTGATTCTTACTGCGTATTAGCTTGGGTTTTTATATTGTAAATTCACATGAAGATGCATATTCTCCTTTGAAAATGTGAATAAAGCTTTAAATTAGGATTCGCAAAGGCTTGATGTTATCTTTTAGGGTTAGGATATCTGTTAGTTAAAATGACTTACCTTGCTACCTGTTTTGTGATGGTCAGAGTGTACATGTATTTGCATCTGGAGTTCCTGCCTGTCTAGAGAAAGGCAATACAAGCAGCCTAAGTCTAGGCCAGGGAGTGAGAGGTAGGAGCGGAGGTTCCTGGGTCCCTCACTGCTCTCTCAAAACTTCCCACATTTGATCTGAGCAAAGCTGATGAATTCCTTCTTCTGTTTTTCTGTCAGCGAAGTACGTGGCTATATTCGTACCTCTGTAGGTAGCATCGTGTTGGAGGGAGGACGTTGTGAAATTCTGGGTAGTAGTCTCTGTCCCTCTGGGATAGTAGTCTCTATCCCTTCTCTTTGTCCCATCTTCAAACAAAATTCAGCTTTTTGCTTTACCAAGTCACCTGTATCATGGAGTATGTATTTATTTCTGACCTGCTAGTATGCCCTTAAGACTGATAATGTTGCAGATGATTACACCCAGTAGGCAGAAATTGGGCCACCAGCGGTGCCCTGACAAGTACTGATTTATTTATACTTTTTTTTAATTAAAAGCCTTAGAAAGCAAAGCTTATATAGCAAGAGTAGTGCAGCCCATCATGTGAATTTTGAGGAACACTGTGAAGGAGTCATTAATTTGAAGTCCTTTTTAAAAAGAAGTGTGTGTGTATGTGTATATACAGCATATGTATGTCATAACTTGTTTGCTTTGTGTCAAATAATATCAAGCTGTGAATGAAACTGTAAATATATAACCACACATCTTTTAGAGATCACTTCAATGAGACACAGCTGCCTTACTCTGCAGCTGTCATGTAAAACCTGCTATCCACAGGTGCTTTAGATAATAGAAAACACTTGGGACCTGATTCTATCTGCTTGCATCACTAAGTTAGTGGAATTACTGAGTTAAAACTTGCATTGTGGTAGCTGAGTCCTTTGTTTGCCACTTCATTTAGGTGGAGAAACTGGCCTAAGTGTTTATTTTGTTTACTGAGATGTTTTTGAAGATTAGAAGTGCCAGTGATCTTTTAAACCAGAGTACAATGTTTTGTCCTTTCTACCTGTTCAGTCATTTTTCCCTTGAGAAAAAAATGAGAGTCTGTAGGGATTATAGCTGATATCTTTCTAACTAGGTGAAAGTGGTTCATTGATAAATAAATGCAATTGGATCTTGGATTCCAAATTTCAGTTGAAATTACAAGGGAGACTTTTTTTTTTCTTTTTTTTTTTCCAGTGAGGCATAGGAGAAAAGAAAAAGATTTCTTCTTTTCTCATGACAGGGTAATCTGTCTAATGGTATGCAAATAAAACATCTTTATTGTTGGATTTTCCCTGGTAATGGTGTTCACATTGATCAGAGAATGTAATCAGGTGGCTGGCCTTTTAATACAAGAGTTTAATGGCTGTTGGCTTTCTTCCTCTGTATGGCAACAATGAGTATGAACCACATCAGCTGACAAAAAATAAAGGGTCTATATCTTGCACAGTTGTGCCAGTTATTTGTGTAAGGCTAACATATATTGGCTCTTTCCCTGAAGGTTGTCTCCCATTTTCCAACTAAAGGGGAGAGAAAATACCTTTCAGTCTGAAAGGCTTTATTTCTTGCAGTGTGTCTAGAACACTTTGTAATTTTTTTTTGTAAATTTTTTTGGCATCTATATTTTCAACCAAGCATCTGCCAACTATGTGCTGAAAAGCTAAGTGTAGAGTATTTATCATTGGGATTAATCATTTTATTGAGCAAAGGCTTCTTACATACAAAAATATTCAAGATCAAAGCTTTGAAAAACAAAGCTGTTACATTATAGAAGAGAGGAGACATTTTCTTAGTTCAGTTGATATGAACAGATGAAATACTATGCGCATAATGTAAGTTAGTGTCAAAAGAAGCTTGTAACTACAGTCTCTTCAGCATTTTGTCTTTGCATCTTTTGAATAATTATGAGGTGCTGAATAATATATTTTTTACAACGTGTGCAAAGGCTTCCTCTGTAGTTCTAACCTTCCTGGGCAGACATTTGTGCATGCTTTAATTAATAGAGCAGGTTATTTATCCTATTTATAGACTGCCCATCACTATAGCATTAAGGCACTGTTACTTGTCTGGTGTGGAGTAATATGATTCCAGACAAATAGTTAGTGTTGTGAGCGTCACCGGTTTTGCCAGCGAAGAGAAGCTTTGTCCTAGAAGCTTCACAGAGGATTTTTTTCTAGATGTTTCTGTGAAGGATGAATATCGAAAATCATAAATATGTAGTTATTGATCAGTTGTAATGTCTGTCTGTTCAAGATCTTAGTGTGTATCTTGTATGAGATTTTGCTTGTTTTTACTAAAATCTTGTAATTATAAAAAAAGTTTGTGTTAACAGGCAGAGAAAATAACATGTAAGGCTCTTTGATTCTTGCTTTCCCCTGCTAAGCAGATCTCTAGCATAAACCTGTACTTCAGAGCTTCATTTCTTGGAATCTATTTTCTTACCATTTGTCATTCAGAAATTATTTTTGTTGTCTTTTTTTTGTCTTGGTTTTTTTTGTTGGGTTTTTTTGTTTGTTTGTTTTTTAATAGAACGGGGGAAGTTTATGTTCAATTATGTGAACAAGGGCTGGGCATCTTGAGTTCTATTTCTGACTAAACCACTCACTGCTAGTAGAATCTTTGGCAAGTCACTTAATTTTACTGAACTCCATTTCCCACCTTTGAGATAAGGTTAATAAAATTTTTTACACGCTGCAGGTTTTATGTAAATGAAGAAGCTAGTAATGTCTTTGAAGCATGCAGGTAATGGGTGCTATGGAGAATGTGAGCTTTTTCATGCTTAATGTAATACACTTGGTTAATTGTATATTAGGATTATTACAATGCTCTGATTTTTTTTTTAATATACTAGTGTAATTTTATTTGACAAGTAAGAGACTTGATTTTTTTTTTTAATCAGTTGGCTACTTTTTCTCATTGATTACAAGAAATTCCACTAAGGCTAGTTTTAGGCATATGTTTCTGTGAAAAGTTCGATGGACACGTTTAAACAACTATGGCTTTATACAGTATTTATGAGCAGGAATTTGAATGTGTTAAGTTGGGTTAATTTGGTTTATGTGCTACATTTATTAGTAATGTTTTGTGTATTCAGCAAGATGAAAGGCAGTAACTTACAGGAGTATTTAATTGCTTCCTATAGCAAAAGCCTCAGTGTCAACAACTAAAGTATACTTGCTGTTTTGTACTAGTGCAAAAATACCTGGTGATACACGTTTAGTTCATGAATTACACAATACTGTAGAAAAATGGAGCCTCAAATGTCTCCAGCAAGACAGTTAATCCACCTTGCCTCCCTTATAGTGTATGTATATATACCTTCTCTTACAGATCTGCCTGTTCCCAGGAGCATCCAGAACTGGAAATTTCATGAGTTCCCCAGGCAGCCTGTTGCAGTGCTTCATCTTTATTCCTAGAAGCCTTTTTGGTGTCTTAAGCTGGAGTCTTCTGTTCTTCAGTTTGAGCCCTTCATTTCTTTCTTCCATCACAGATGCAGAGAACACACTGCTTCTTTCCACTTCACAGTAGCCTTTTACCTATCTAAAGATTATTGTGCTTCAGTAAACTCCTCTATAGATTGAACAACTCCAGGTCATTCCATCTTTTCTTGAAGATCGCATTTTCTAGCTCTCTTCTGGACTCTCTAGTTGGTTTACATCTATCATTATGCTCCAGGCAGTGTTACATCATGCAAAGCGCAGCCTTGTCATTTTGCGTGAGGAACCATTAAATGTCCCTTTGCTTGCTGATAACTTGCTAGTGGATCCACTGGCCGACTTGGCAAGCTTGAGCTGTTGCTGGGTTTTTCTCATCTCAAAACGCATGCTGGGAAGGTGTGATAAGAGTGAGGAGAAAACAGCTATGGAGATGTGCTTCCATCTCTGGACAGGATACCAGAACAGAGCGCTTAGGGGACTGCTGGAAGAGGCAAGGTCATTTAAAGTTCCTGAAAGAGTGCTTTTTAGGTTAGAAGTCAGCTGAGAAAGACTTGAAACAGTGAGAAAAGAAATAATCTCTTGTTCTACCTGCATTTAGAGAAACAGGCTTCTTTATACTTCCCTTGTAAAATCACAATGCTAGGTAATATTTCTCTACCAACAGTTTTTCCTGAGAGCTGAACAAGCCCACGAGCACCCTCAATTTGAGTAATCTGCTTTGGTCCCCCTAAAAGAGGTAGTCTCGGTAGGAGTAAGTTATTTGTGACTTTAGTGTTGGACTTTGGGGGTTTTTATTTTCTTTTAAAGACCTTCATAAAGGGCAAATCCAATTTCACAGAGATCAAAAGTGAAATTATACAGAAATGTTTTCATTTACTGTGTTATTTAAGATTCTGCGCTCTATATACACAGAATTGTGAGGCATGGGGATAGCTATATTAAATATTTCAAGTTGGCAGTATGACTGAATAGGCATAAACCAGTTTAGGTAAAAGTGCTGGTGCTCTGTGTCATCGTAGAAGTGGTGGCAGGACTAGTCGTTCAGGGTGGTATGCAGGATAAGACGAATGACTTTTACTCTTTTATCGATATGAATGTTGAGGAAGTGGGGAACAACAGAAGATCAGCTACTGAACATAAGTGGTGCAATGGGCTTCCTTTAAGTGTCATTCTTTATGTTATTCTTAAAATGAATATTACTGTGCTTCAAAAGCATAATTGGGAAGTGAGAATTACTTGTATTAGTATAACCAAGCATAAAACTAAAATGAGTATTTCTTAGTAAAACACCATCATGCGACAACAACATTGCAGTTTAAGCTCTGGGAATCCTTTTTAGACAAATACAACACAGATAAATGAGAGTCTGAGAGGCTGTCTTTGTATCTAGAGGAAAACAGTGGTATGTGTTGTTTCAAAAAAAAAATGCTGGCAGTTTGAATTTGGCAAACATGAAAGTTTTTAGGATTTTGTTTTTTTGGGTTTGGGGTTTATTGTGGTTTTTCGGGGAGGGGGGGTTGGTTGGGTTTTTTTGGGTTTTGGTTTTTTTTTTCGAGGCTTACCTGCTTAAGACAGTTACTTTAGATCAGCATTTGTTGGAGTTTTGTTTCAGCTTCATGTTGTATTGCAGGAAATTCCTGATGCTCAGGCGTTTTTACAGTTGGTGTGGCACAACACACATAAAAATTGAAGATTGTATTTGCACAAGGTGGTTGCATCCACAGTCTTAGCAGCCACTCCTGTAAATCCTAGCTTTAGACTGATTTACAAACTGAAGTTTGTAACAGGTTCAGCATTTGTTCAGCCAGTTAGGATAAGAAGGGTAGACATAGCTTAATGATACGAGGTTTATAATCTAATTGCTCTGTGGTTACTTAATCCAGTTTATATTTTTAAAGCTATGTCTCTTCTAGTTTTTCAATAGTGAGCTAATAAACATTGCTCTGTGTTTAAGCCTTCTGGTCAGCACTGTTTTCTGTGGCTGTTGAAATCACAGATTTGTCTGCACATGAGTTGGATTATTTTCTTGCTTGTCCCCTATTATAAGCTGTTTATTTTGGCCAGTTTCTCAGAACATTTCTCTTCAGATTTTTATGGCTGTCAAATGGTAGTAGAGATGACAGAATGCAATCATAACAGTCTCTCTTGCCACCAGAATGTAATCAAGAAGAGCAAAATCCCTTCTAGACATCTTGATTCCCGTTGACTTACAGTAGTGAATTGCCACTTGTCCTGCTCACCAGCCTTTCTGGTGGTTGATGGTAGAGGGAAAGGATCGATTCTTTTTACTAGGTGGGAAATTAGGAAATCAAGGTGGGAAATTAGGAAATTCAAGTTTTTTGGTGTCCTATTTCCTATAATGATCCTTATTTCCTTTAAAAATGCAATTGAGCTTCTAGAATGAGTCATATTGGTTAAAGACTCCTAAATGTATTACTAAGGAGAATTAAAATTTTGCATAAGCATCATTTATAAGTGAAGTTTAGAAACAGCCAAATCCTGAAACAATGCAAAACTAGGTCTGGGAGAAAACTCCTTTCAGCAGCTTGGCTGAATGGCTTGTAAGTTGTCAAAGTGTGATTGGGCATGTGTGTCTATCGATTAGATCTCAGTAGTGCAAATCAGCTTTTTGGAGACCTTTGGTGGTAACTCTGCCACCTTCTGAGAAGAGATGTCCTCTAGGACACTTGAAACTGTTGCTAATTGTGAATCATCTTGTTTTTAATTCTGGCTTGATGGTCTGAATGTTTAATTGAACTCTTAACTTTAAATACATACAGATTTATACATCATTGAGGTCTAGATTAGATGCCAACGCAGGAGAAAATACTTGACTTTCACTGTAGGCGGATCCATAGAAACTTGTGTTCTGTGTGCAGTGGTGCTCAGAAAATCAAACAAAGGGGGAAGATATGTAAATAGTGGAGCAGAAAGTAGCACTGTGAATTATAATGTTATAACATTGCTATATCAGTAGTGATACACCCCCTGCTTATGTAATTGCTTGTGTTTCTGTTTCCCTGTCTCACAAGGACATAGCCAAAATAGAACTTTTAGAGATTGGTGGCAAGGAGAGAGACTTATCCATGAGGAGAGACAAAACAGACTGGAATTGTCAGTTGTGTCTTTTCTCTAAATAAATATGGTAATGGTTATAGCCAGTAACGAGTAATACGGAAGAGGTAAATTGGGCAATTTACTCCAGAGATCAAGAGAGCATTCATTTGAGTTGAAAGACAATAACTATGGATCTAATTGCAGAAAATCCCTTTACTCTTTTTCTGTTTGAACTAGTTCATAATTGTCGTCATATTCCCTGCTACAAGGAAGAGCAGTAGGAGCTGGGGTTATGGGAGTGTGCAGGGGTTTGGGTACAGGTGGGTTTGGTTGGAGGGGTCAGCTGAGGTTAGGTGAGGACTGTTCACCCATTTGTGCATGCATTTTTTACTCATTTAAACTTGGATATTCAATCTCTGTCATGTGTGTTGGCAGTAATCCTAGAATATTCAAAACCGTGAACAGGACAAAAAAACATGATTTTTCCTTTTTTCAGTCACAGTTATTTATTTAAAGGTACTGGGTTTTGTGGCAGTGACTTCTGATTTCAAAGCTGGTAGGTTGGATTTCTTGTGCAGGAGGGGCAAAACCACTGCAATTTTATGTCAAAACCAAGAGTTTCCAGCACCAACTTCACAGATTTATCCAAAAAGGAAATGCAGCCTATTAAAGTAGGATGTGGAGTCAGCTCTGTAATTGTAGAAATAAGTAAGAAACTGAAAATACGCAACTCAATTTTTTATTTTATTTTTTTTTCTTTGGAATACTGAGAAATAAAAATATCGTTCATATTCGTGGCCTTAGAATTTTTCTTACAATGAATGGCTTTCACTGCCTGACAAAACAGAGTTTTCCAATAAAGGTTTCTCCTATTTTCCCTTTGCAGGATGGCGGACACGGACCTTTTTATGGAATGTGAGGAGGAGGAGCTGGAACCATGGCAGAAAATCAGTGATGTTATTGAAGATTCTGTTGTTGAGGATTATAATTCAGTTGATAAAACTGCCACAGGTAATTAACTGTTTTAGTCTAGAATTATTCCCATTATTGGTGTTAAAATTTAAAGGAAAACGGCAGTGATTGGTTACATCCTATCCAGTAAGTATTCTTATTTGACAACTAAAAAAACTGTTAATGAGTAATGTAACAAATTTCAATTTCTCTAGTTGTGAACAGAGCTTCTGAGTGCTGGGTAGAGCTTACATGGTGGTGGTGCTGCACAAGGCCAGGCGTCCTGTGAATAAGTAGTTTAGGAGGCAGGAAACAGCTTTTTTCTCTGTGCAAGACGAGTAAGATTTTTGTGGGTGTTGGAAAGGGTGGCCTGTTTGAAAAATAAGAAGGAAACTTTGGCTAAGTTATTCATGTTCTACAACCAAAGTAGTAGTTTCTTAAAAGCAGAGAATTAATCATTTACATAGAAGATGATGCTTTTTCTTTTACAGAGTGCTTTAGTATGTATCAGCATTCAGTGGTGACTAACTTTTGATCCTTGTAGCAGTTTTGAAACGAGTGAGGAAGTCAGGTATTTGGTGAATTTTACTTCCTGTGACTTAACTTACATAGTCAAAGTAGTGAGATTAAAACTAGTTTATTATTACTTAATTTAACCCATGACTTGATATAATCTGATCAGTTTCACTTAGGGTTTGGGGGGTGGTGATTTTTTTGTTGTTGTTGTTTGTTTTTCTTTTTTGCCTGTTTTCTGCAAATGGAAAGGTGCATAACTTTGGTGTTCGGAGTTTGCATTTAAAGTGCAGGTTGGAGTATGTTGTTATCCACTAGTTGTCTCAAATTGTGAGAAATTTGGACTCATAAAAAGTAATAATTGCCTGATGGGAAGCTTTATGTTTTTCAGATTCTATATAATCATTCAATTTGTATTGCAACCCTAACTAAGTATAAAGATGCAAGGATGGTATTTTCTGATTGTTGATTTCTGTTGGTATCAACACAATGAGTTGGGCCATTGTGCATATACTTATCTTATACAAATTAAACCTTGATGATGAGCATTTCACAATTTGGAGGAGTAAATGAAGCATGACTATAATAAGAAAAGCTTTAATTCACTGTCCCTTTGGTTCTTGCCACAGACTTGAGTCTGGTGCATGGAAAAAGGAATTCTTGCCCCGGTTATGTGTGTGGGTGAAGTAGACTGGCATGTTTAATAAGTTAGGCTTTTGTTCAGCCATTTTGATTACTTTTTCTTGGTCAAAATCAAGCAAAGCATCAGCTTAATACCTAGAATAGAGTTGGGTCTATGTCTTGTCATAGGCCAGGTATAACTAATGATGGTGATTCAGCATGTCTCGCATTGCTGGCTACTGCGATCCTAAACTGGGATCCTAGCGTGAAGTGCTGTGGGAACATTCTTGGTAGTCAGTGCTGCTAACTCCTTGGCGGTAGCTATTCCACACAGCTCGTGGTTAACACGGTGTGTTTGTGGAAGTATTCAGCACTTTGGGCTTTGGAAGGCTTGTTGATAACTAGAGGTGAGTAGAATGAAGCTGTCCCTGCTTAGGGAAGGGTATGCTTCTACTGCTGACTGCTGTCACCTGCTTCCTCTGGCCTCCCTACCAGGGAGGATTTAGAAGGAGCTTACTTTGAATGGTATTTAGAGATGCCAAGGTAGGAGGGTGTTTGGAAGGAGGAAGTGATTCCATCATAGATGGGTTGGAATGGGCAT
The DNA here is from genome assembly GCA_027564655.1 of Leptodon cayanensis. NCBI lineage: Eukaryota > Metazoa > Chordata > Aves > Accipitriformes > Accipitridae > Leptodon > Leptodon cayanensis. The sequence goes on along the minus strand of JANXJC010000091.1, from coordinate 10,485,974 downwards.
AAAACTAAGAGTGATCTTGAGTAAGTTGCATTTCTCTTGCTTGTGCTGTTTGATAGAAAATACAGAGCTAGAGAAGCTGGATGTGAGTATGGGCTATTGTAAGAAGCTAAAAATTTTACTAAGTGTGATAGTATGGCAGTACAGCCAAGCAGTGTGCTAGTATGGTGTCTCTACAAACAAATCGTGCTTTCTCTATTTTTTCTAAATACAATTATGCCATTCCTTTCTAGCAGTTTCAGTGAGTCTGCAGCCCGTTTCTGCCCCTCTGCCAGCTGTTGCCCATGCATCCGTAGGTGCTAATCTCTCTGCAGCCACGTCAGTCAGTAGCAGTGAGGCTCAGAATAGTGACAGTGCTAAGAAGACGCTAGTGGCAATATTTGTGAACAACAATGGTAAGCAGAAATGCCTTCAGTATTTAGAGCGGTTTGGGGTGCAGAGGGGAAATGCGAGGCTCGCTTGCAGTCACGCTGTTATGTGCTGTGAGTACATGAGATTTCGCAGGCTGAACAGGGAGGTGTCAGGGCAGTGTTTGAATGGGAGTTGTGCTAAACCTTGCAGGGACTACAGGGAGTAGCAGCTGGTTTTCTTCGACTCGAGAGTGAATCCAGTGTCCTTACACATTAGTGGAAGTTACCATTGGTAGTATTACCCTCCAGGTAAGATATAAAATGAAGGTCCTGACTATTCAGGGTCACTCTGGTGCACCATGATGTATTTCACAAAAGTAAACGTGTTAAACTGGTGTGTTGGCCAAATTCCAAGGTGAATAATTCTGGGGGGGGGTTGCTGTTAAGGGGTTGTCATGCTTCATTTCAGACATAGCTTAAGCAATCTCTCTGCATAACTTGGTATACTGAAATACAAACTGGATTCTTTGGGATTAAGGAGCTGTAAAAATACATTTGTCAAACTCACCTAAAAGTCATTGCATTGTTTCTAGTAAAATTTAATCAGACACACAAGTAATGAGGAAGGTTCTATACACTATTTCAAACTGATATCTTTGTTAGGAGTGCCTTAAAAGTATCTTGATCTCCAAATGTATTGGATAGTGCTACATAATACACTTGTGATTAATATTTCATAGCTTTACTAATAAAAGTAATTTGAGAGATATGTTCTAAATCAATTACAAGAAATTAATAAAGGCTTGGTGATATCACTGTGCTATAATTAGATTAATGGTAAAAAAAGAGGAGTGCGGCTACTAAAAACATAATCTGCTAATAGCAATAGCAATCAGTAAAATATTTGCATACTATTCTGACAAGTTCAAATATGCCCACATAGGATCTGCTATCCAAACAATTCCCAGATCCCATTAAAACTGGTGGATTTGTACAGGAATCTAATCTGGAGAGGCCTTTGTCACATCTGAAATGATTGTGCAGAATCACAACAGTCTGGGAAACTTTCTTCTTTGTTCCTTTATTTATTGTTTATTTGCTTGTCTCAAAAATAAGAGCCATGGTAAGCTCTGGAAAGTAATGCAGAGCTCCAGCATATGACTTGAAAATGTAGTGAAGATGGTTGGAAAAGAAAACAAACTGTGATGGTTTTGTCTTCCTTTCTCAGTCCCTTGCTGTATTCTCTCCAGGCTGTGAGAGTGTTAGAGGTTTAGGAGGATTGCTGTGCGCTGCTGCTGTAGGCTAGCTAGAAATATTTTTTTAGTATGTGTGGTATAGTTCAGAGGTACACAGAACAGTTTTCCTAATGGCTTAGTTCCTTGCAGGCTTTGGAGAAACCTTTGCCTGAAAAGGTGGTACTGTGTTTCTAGGCATTAATCACTCTACTCTCTATTAGAGGAATGAAATCATAGTCATAGCTACCTGTGATTGTCATCTTTTATATACTTAGTCTTTTATTCTGATTTGCAAACAGAATTAGTGGTAGCTCTTGGGGAAGTAATACCTTCAGATTTTATTCCATTGGTTAAAAACTGAAGTCGGGTAGGGATGTTACTCAGTGTGACTCCATCTATCACTTTCCATAGTCCTTTTTCTTTTGTGTATCTCTTGTAGTATGTCATCTAATTGTAAATTACCTCTGCAGAAGTGACTTGAGTGGTGAGTGCAGTTTGCTGGGCTGCCTGCTCACGCAGGAATTGCCCTGCCAGATGTGCTATTGACATCTTGTACCACTCCAGGAACCACGCTGGATTTGCCCTCTTCTCATGCTGCAGTATTGGTGTGTTGGGATCTCTTTCCGCCCCACAGTGCGAGTCTGCATGTTAAGGAGGGTTTGTAGAATTTCTTAAGTAATGTTTAATCAAGGAACTGCTCTTAGACTGCTGAAAAAATGTGAAAATCTGAGGTGTGTGTTGGTCTGCTTTGGAAGAGAGGAGGGAGGGAAATGACCTTTACAGCTACAAGACACAGTTACTTTCCAAATGGGCAGAATTTATGACTTGGCAGCTTCCTCAGCTCTGTTAGCATTGTAGAAACAAAGTATTCAACATCAAAGTATTCAACATCACAGGGCTGTATGTTTCAGGGTGAGCTTGATATGGGTTGCATTTGTGTTTTTCTGATCTGCTGGAATAGGAACAAACTCTGTATGGGTGTGAGGAACGTGCAGTTGGTAGTGTTGTGTGTTCCTGGTCACTGTCATGTGGCCTTTCTCCTTCACTGAGTGGTAGACTTTTAAGTGCTTCGTGATGGATGCTGTTAAGTGGAAAAAAAAAAATATGGAAACATGCTTAGTTTTTGCATATCTCTGGAGTGTTTCAGTTTTTATGGTGGAGTAAATTCTCCTCTTGATTGCATTGATGCAGCAGAGGATAGCTCAGCCCATTAACTTCAGAACCAATACAAACAAAATTCTTCAACCTACAGCATGGCCTTTTCCTTCCTGAGTATTGTATTTGTTGAGTCCCTGCCAGCTTGTATGACATGACTTTGACTTGCAGGGGAATCCTTTTTGGCTCAATGCCAGTGAGGATTTTGAGTGGCAAAGTGCCACAGGGACATCTGTCACGTCTTCAGTCCCTGCAGTCTTTGCTGGCCCAGTAACTGAGGGTCACATCCCAGTTTAAGTTGTGACTATGTGGAACGCTCATGAGATGAGCTGTATCTGGAGTCATCCCAGCTTTCAGCAATCTGTTTTTTATGCTCATGGCTGTCGTCTTGCATTTTGTTTTACATTAATTAAAAAGACTTAGAAGCCAGGGCTGAAAAAGACCCATTAAATCTATCCGTTCTGCCAGTGTAAAGTTTTGTTGGTTTTTGTTTTGGTTTTTTCCCTCTAGGATGTAATTCACTTAAGCAAGCCTGTAGACCTAAAATTTGTCCTTTTCTTAAATATCAGCATCAATGTTTGTAAATGTCTAACTTTAAGGACCATACCTTAACAAACACAGGCTTGAATTTCTTGAGGTGTATTGTACTTCTTAACATTGATGTACACAAACCACCAGTTCTCCTTTGAAAGAACAGAGCAGAAGTGTGTACTGGACTGGATAGAAATGACCCCACGTCCAAAAATCAAGAAACAGGATTTCCAAACTAAAGATGGAAATGTCTTTTAGCTTATCTTTTTTCCATCTTTCTGCTGGATCCAAATTTTCCCCTGCAGATTAGTTTTAAAATGTCTCAAGTTACTGGGACATAAAAGGAAAAATTACTGAAAGCTAAATATATTTGAAGTGGTGCTTGGCCTAATTTTTTAATTTTCTTAATTTCCTTTGATTGCTTTTAGCTATACCTGTATCCCACTCAAACCATTTCTTTCTTATATTACATATATGTGCATAGCTAGCTGGTATAACATATACATCTGTCTGTTTCCAGAGTCGTTGTATGCAAAAAAGCACTGTTGTTGTTGACAAGAAAATGAGATGGGTGCCACATGGGTGCACGTCAGCCTGACAGCTTGCCTCCTTTTTAATAATTCCATCATCAGATAAAAATATAACTTGCATTCCCGCAATTCTTTTCACCGCAAGAATCATAAAGTGCTTTTTGTGCTGAAAATATAGAAACTACAGAAGAAAAATACTGCGCTTATATTTAATACGCAGCAATTGTGTAACAGTATATGGTTAAGTCTGGTTAGGATGGGAGGTGAGAAAACTTAGTCTCGTTTAAATTACTGCCTGCGTAGTGTGACGGGATGCTTCCAGTGCATGCTTACCCTGCATACCACCCTGTGATCCCTCTCTCCCCTAAACTGTATATAATGTTTAGTATAATTTTTCTCTCTTACACTTGTTAACAAAAATAATGTGATTGTTTACATCAAGCTCAGCTAGCCTGTCATCTAGGGAGTGGTGTTATGGCAGAAGCTTCTCTTAGCTTTGCTCCCTGGGCTTCCTGCCTCTTAAAGGGTATGTCTTGGAGCAGTGCTTGACCTGCCATACTTTCTGAAAATGGATTCAGGGAGCACAGGAGCCATCTCAAGTTGCTTCTCCTAAGAATGATGAAAGGCTCCTCAGATACCTACAGGTGTCTGTCCCCAGGCGCCAGTAATCCCCCTATTTCTCAGGGAGTGCCCTGGTGAGCTGGCTCCACTTGATGCCCAAATCACCTGCCATTAAAGCCTTAACAGTGTGTCCCTACATTGCTTCTTTTCAGCCCTCAGCTATCCGTGCTGGCTGCTGAGGGCCTTTCATTGGAGAACAAAGTCATCAAGGAATTGAGTCATCCCAGGCTTATTAGTCTAGCCTTTGTAAGCCTGAGAGGACCTTTGATGCCCAGGTGTTGAATTCAAAGTCTGTGTGTATGGTGACCTCTAAATTGTGATGTGCTGACATCAGTCCTAACCGTTTATCACTGATTTTGATGTGGATTGTGTCAGTGGTAGGAGCCTTGGCACTGATGGCCTCCTTAGCAATGGTGTGGTATCCTCTACTTTGAGGTCCCTATCTCTGCGCTTTGGCTGTTCACAATGCAAAGTAACTTACTGATGGGCTCAGCACTAGTGTTCTTCTCTTGGAAGGTTATGCTGTTGTGAACTGTAGATCATCTGTATGGGGGTTTCTGGAGTATCAGATTAAAGAGGCTTTGTCAGTCCAACCTCTCCTGTGAACAGCCAGGGCACATCTGACAAGAGTGGCTTCTCCTTTAGAGGAGAGCATCTCTGCTGTGCTTAGCTGAGAGAGAGGATAAAGAAACTCCTCTTCTGCATGTTTAAGTTCTGCCTTCCTGGTAGCATACTGGAAGTCAAGGAGGAGTTCAAGAAGTGTAGAAAGAGGCCTAGGACTTGCAAGGATCACTGTGTCCAGGACTAAATGGGCTGTTTAGGAGGCTTGCTTAATCAACTGGCATTTAGGTCTAAATCGCCCTCCTCCAAGAAGCCAGTTAAGCCATTTCCAGCAAGCTACTTGGAGAATCATACACTTGAGAGGCAGGAGGAGAAGAGAGAAGAACATAATTTGTTCTTTCCTAGCAGCTGATTTCTGCCATGGTCTCCTCATTCTCCCTAGATGAAGTAGTGAATCTATGCACATCTGTCTTGGCCGGTGAGTTTAAAGTGCTCCAGGACCTGTGGAAACCTTACAAACCTCCTTGGAAACAATCTAAGAGAAGTACTGCACGCTCTTGGACATGCTACTCCAGAAGGCTTGTCATTCTCGCTTATGAAAGTCTACTAAAGCCTGAAAAAAAAAAAAAAAAATTGGGCATACAACTGTGTCCATCCTGGCCACATTGAAAAGAATCTGCAGTTTCTGGTAAGGAATTAGAGTATTTATATATGCTTCTGCTATTGTTTTGTCTAGTGATGATAGCATTTCAGGAGAGCAATGTGGCAGGAACCTGCCAAGTCCACTCTGAGAGAAAAGAGTCAAAATCATTGGACTGATTGGACCAAAAGATCTTCGTCCGGTGGTCTCTGCTTTAAAATAGACTTAAACCCAAGGTCATCTTTTGTTTGTTAAACTAGTACAAGTCTTCCCAGATTATTTGTAAACGCCAAAGGAGGACCAGAAGGAGGTGGAAACCTGACTGTCACACTCCACTTGAGGACGCCCAGTGGCCTCCATACTAACCACGAGGTCATCATAGCTTCAGTCTTCAGGATTTCTCATGGAAGTTCCAGTGGCAATGCAAGACCTCTCACTTGCAGTCACAGACGTTCAGAGTTTGGCAAGGTCCCCACTCCTTGAAAGATTTGGGGATGACTGTGGGCTCCTTGTCAGCCAAGTAAGATCATCAAGACACTGAGAAAGAGAAAATGATCTGCTGATGCTCTGGATTTGGGTCTTCGTCAGATACTAGGTGGGATGTAGGTGTTCAGAACCTGATAGAACTACCCAAAGATTCTGTTTCTTCTTTTTCCTCAACTTCTCCGTCTCTTCTTTAATAATCATCTTATTTTTTGTATTGTGAAGGGATTACCTCTCTGAATTTTTTTAAAGATTGCAAATCCAGTCTATTTGTCTCTAGTTTTCATTCACTCTGTCTTTTTCCTATCCCTCTTCAGAGACCTTGCTTTATAAAACAAAAAAGGCTAGAAGCATGTCCCCTTTTTCACTTGGGACTGGAGGCAGCATGCACAGCGTTCAGACAGTAGTGGGTTTGTGCTCGTTGTTTTTGATCCTAAAGAAGAAATTGGTCCAAGATAGGCTGCCAGCCTTCATGGCATCTTGGCATCTCCATCCTCTGCCTCGGTTTGAGGTTATGTTTGCTGATTGATGGTTCCCTGTCCCCCCTCCATGCTCTTGAAGTGGAAACTGGTGTCTCTTTTCCAGCAGTCCCCTCGCTGTCTAAGGTGCTTGAAAAAGTGAGGCAAGATGGAGTGTGGGCCAGGCCGTTGTGTGGCTTGGATCTGAACCTTCTGATTTAGTCTTCCATTATCCTACTGTTTCTGCTTAGTATAATCTTCATGAAAACATTTAGATCATACACCCTGAGGATTGCCAGCCAGGCAGCATCCAGACTGTCAGTGTAAAGCATCTTCCATTAAAAGAAGCTGTTTTGGCTGTGGGTCAGAACATTTTGGCACGCAGCAGGTCTTTTCGTGGATTTACACAGTTACATGGGAAACATTTGCTGTTTGGGTACAGCAACCCTTTCCTCTTATCATCGGCAGTTTCAGCAACATTGGACCATTTTGTAGCCCTGAAATAACCTGGTTGTTCTGTCAGTCTCATGTCATATTGTGCTGCAAATCTGCAGTGGGGAGATTCCTGTGGAGCTTCCTCTCTCTGCTGGTTTGGAAGCTCTTTGTCCTCAAGACATGGATTGTAGTAACAGTGGGATTGAGCAGTGCATAAACACAAATACATGAATGAGCTGAACTTTGTGAGGAAGAATGGTACAGGGGAAGAAGGAATTGAAGCCCAAATAAGTATCCTCCTCATTTTCTGGCATTGAGTTTGAAATATTTGTGGCCTGATTTATTTATTTTTTCTAAATGTTTTCCCCTCCCCAAGATATTTGGAAAAAGTAATGCATTTTATATGCGCAGATCACTTGCTGTTATAAGCTCCTTGCTGTCTTTAGACCTGGCCACATGTATTGGGTCTGGCTGAGATGGAGTTCATTTTCCCCATATCAGCCCTCATAGTGGTGTGGTCTGTATTGGTAGTTAGAGAGGTGTTGATAACACACCAGCGTTTTGGCTGCTGCTGAGCACTGCTCACATAGCGTCAAGGCTGTCACTCCAACATTCCCCCCTTGCCAGTAGGCTGGGACTGGGCAAGATCTTGGGAGGGGACACAGCCAGGACAGCTGACCCAAACTGACCAAAGGGATATTCCATACCATATGATGTCTGCTCAGCAGTAAAAGCTAAGGGGGTGGTGGCATTTGTTATTACAATGTTTGCCTTCTAGAGCAACTGCTATGCTTACTGAAGCCCTACTTCCTGGGAAGTAGCTGGACATTGCCTGCTGATGGGAAGTAGTGAATAAATCTTTTGTTTTCCTTTGCTTCCATGTGTGGCCTTTGCTTTTGCTTTATTAAACTGTCTTTACCTTGACCCATGGGGGTTTTTTTCCATCCTATTTTCTCCCTGCCCTGTCCTGCTGAGGAAGGGAGTGATAGAGTGGCTTGGTGGGCACCTAGCTTCCAGCCAAGGTCAACCCACCACACCACGTCACCTGTAATAGGCATTTGGGAGATGAAGATGTAGTGATCGGTAGAGGAAAAAGTAAAATTTTTGCTAAACTGCTTAATGCAATAAGATTCAGTTTTTTCCAGGTGATGGTTAATAACCTCAGGCACCAAAACACCTGTCTCTTCAATGGTCCCTTGCTCCATCATATTTCCATCATCTACAGTGCAAGAGTCAGGCATGTACAGACACTGCCCTGTTTCCTACATAGCTTTGGTTAGTTCCTTGACCATCAGCCACCCTGTGTGCAAAGTGAGGCAGATTTCTGTGGAAAAGACAATGTCTGGCTGTGAGTTAAAGTTGGTGTTGTCAGAGGGTGTATGCAAACTACAGTAGCTGACCTTTACGGTTACTTCTTAGCTTGATCCACAGCATGGGCTGGAGTTAATGCGTGGTGTGTGGGAGCAGAGAATTGTGTCCATCCTCCAGCAGACTGGCCACTGAAGGGGAATGATGGCAAAAGTGTTCTGCTGAGCATCGTTAATGTTTGTCGGTACCAAAGGTTTGCTCTAAACTAGTAGCTTGGTGGTTGTAGACCATTTCATCCCATCTTTTGCTAGCATATTTCTTCACAACCTCCTCCCTCATTCTTTTTTCTGTTCCTTGTAATTCCTGCCCTGTCTCAGGTGCCAGCAAACATTAGCAGTAGATGGGAGACTCTTCTGATCTTTGTTTTGGTGTGACATTAGTCCCCAAGTTGCCAGAAGCAATTGGGCAATATTCCTGGGTTTGAATTTCCTCATGCTGTGCAAATATTGCAAGTCTGCTCTGGTTGGCAAGTAAGAGCTTGTGGAACTGGGAGCACACAGAGAACAAATGGGATCTTGACTGAAGGACACAGCCACCTGCTAGTAAGTGTCTGCTGGGCTGGTGCAAACTGAGATGACCAGAAGCTGATTAATGTGGATTTTCCTGGAGGTGGTTGGAGATCATGGACAGACAGCCCTTGGGCAACGGTGCAGAAGAAAATGTTACAAGAAAAAAAGGCACCAGAAGAAGCAAAACTTGCTTTTCTTTAATGACTGAACAATTCTACTTGTTGCAGCCTGCCACCAAAAGAGACAGAGAGAGAGAGAGGGAATCATCGAGGCAGACCTCAATCCATACAGTTAGCAGTTCACAAAGCAGTAGGATACCTTTTTCATCCGTAGGTAACGGAAAGCATTTGGTAACTCTGGCCGTGGCCATGGGATGTCAGCAGTCAAAACTTCACAAGGTGATGTGCACTTGAGGGCAGAACCTCATGGCAGAGTTACTAGGCAGCTGTATCTATAAGGAGCAAGTCTGTAGTAGACGTATACAGTGAAAATCCATCAGGGAAATCCTGGGCTCGATGGTGGGTAACACCAGTGTTAGAACTCCCAGGCAGGTATGTCAGCACAATGCAAGGAATCAAATCACTGCTGCTTAGTGTGAAGTGCAAGTTATTGTCAAACAAGCAAATACTAAATAAAATCCATTAGTATAAAACCCTGTGAAGATGTTTTAAGCTGAATGGTTTTACTTCCAAATGAAGCCAGCTAGGAGCACCTGCACACACAGTGGGTCTCAGCTGACATGGTTTCTTGCTATGCTGCAGTAACCTAGTTGTTTGCAATTACAGGAACATGCTCTCGTACCGGATGACTTGTGTGAAATACTTCATTTATTGTGTGATACTAAGGATGTTGAGTTTAGTGGATAAAACTGTTGTCTCTTCCCCATGTTAACTTTTTTTTTTCAAGCTGGATGTTTCACTTTTGAATCAAGAGAGTAAGCACTTTGAACCATTGTGAGATATTCTTATGACACAGACTGTACATAATGACTTCAGTGTGATCCAGATGTTTTCAATCTCTTTTTTTTTTTCTCCTTTTATTGAAGTTTGTCTGCCACTTTCTGAAAGTTCAGTCCCATAGTCCTCTTTGTATCCAAGGGTGCTGAAGATAACTTTAGGTTACTTCAGAATTCTTGTGACCTCCTGGTCCTGGTTAATTGAAGCCCTCTGCAGACTCTGGTGTCTGTGATGGTCTGTGCTTATTGATGCTGTTCAGAAACTTTCAGTGTTGCTCTACTTCTGGTACACATCCTATGCCAGGGGTTGTAGTGGTTCAGCATAAGTTTTCCCAGTATCTGCCAGCAAGTGAATTTTTACTTAATGAGACCAGAAAAAATATTTTCTTTAGCTGCTGTGGCTGTGTTCAAAGGGCACATAGGAGCCAGAATAATCAGTCTCTGAGGTTGCTCAAGGCTAAGGAATTAGAACACCTAGTTCCTAGGCAGCTTGGAAAATCCTAGCCTAAATATGAATATTAAAACAATATATAGAAGGGTTGGATATTTTCACAAGTTTACTTTTAAAGCATGCTCTGGAAAACTCATTCAAATTCTGAGGACTAAAATTGACAACTGAATGTGTGTGAGAAGGAGCAGCCTTTTTTACCTGGCAAATGTGACTTTTGCTATGTTTCTGTTTTTCTTCCAGCTGGCAATCCTCTTGTTCAGCAAAGTGGACAGCCACTAATCCTTACCCAGAACCCGACCTCGGGTCTGGGCACAATGGTAACTCAGCCAGTATTACGACCTGTACAGATCATGCAGAATGCCAACCATGTCACAAATTCTCCAGTGACCAGCCAGCCCATCTTCATAACAACCCAGGTGAGTGCCCTTCCAGCGAGGATGGCTGAGACAGAAGATCTGGTGCACTCATACATGGAAGACTGTTCTCTGTTAAGAAATAATCAGATGCCTGTTTCAGTTTTTCTTGTGCGCTTTAGTGGATCTTACACTTGAGCTGAAGTCTGTTGTTTTTTTTGTTGTGGTGGTGGTGGTGGTTTTTTGTGTTTTTTTTTTTTTCTTTTTTTTTTTTTTATTATTATTTATGTAGATTTAGAAATAGCTTTGTTTGGAAAATAGCTTATGTTCCTAGTAATTTTGCAGTTGAATCTCACTTGAGAAAATTGGCCGTGTTCCACACCTCAGCAGGTCCTGTGGAGCCAGCACAGGTCTGGTGGGACTTCATGCTGGCTGTCACTTGTAGCCTTACCGGTAGGGCCTGACTCCCTGCTGTAGATGGGTCTGTCCACTCTGTGTGAATTTGACCTTGCAGAATACTTAACTACTTTGTTTTCTTTTCCTGGGGAATGTGCAGGTAATTTTTTTTAAACGTTCACTGGCTTCTTTGAGCATTTGCCAAGAGCTGGGAGATTTCTGTAGCTGCTTAGAGAAGGAGAGATTGCGAGTGGAGGCTGTATATCAGAATGTTGCAGATTATAAAGAAGGGGGGCCTACTGTTGGGTAAGGTGCTGGCCAAGAACAGTATGGCCTCATAGTTGAATTGATCTATAGATGATAGGACTGTGGGGTGGGGGTTTTTAATTCGTTTATTTGATTTTTAGGGTAGAAAGCTCATTGAAAGTGATTCAAAGATGCTCAGTATGTTAATGTTAATGGTACTGTTTGATTGCAGGGATTTCCTGTGAGGAATGTGCGGCCTGTACAAAACACAATGAACCAAGTTGGAATTGTTCTTAACGTACAGCAGGGTCAAACAGTTAGACCCATCACCCTTGTCCCAGGTGAGGACTGAAACAAGCTAAAGCCACTGTCGTGTTCCTTTTTAGAGTACCGAGAGTTCAAAAAAAGTTGTATTTGAAATCTGTATTTCACCTGCATATCTAGTAGCTCTGAAGAGGTGGGCGTTCAGTTCTGGAGTAGGTGAGATTTGTCCATATTTGTGGCTGTAATTCCGGTAGTCATCTTGCAGTAGAGTAGGGCCTTTGATTGTGTAACAAATCACCACTTTGCAGAGTAGGGGACTTCCGGCTGGAAGGAATGTCTACCTCTCAGAGCTCCATATAATCTACCCTCTTCAAAAAGCCTCCTCAGTTAACATAATTCCAAAGTCCCAGCCTGTGACTACCCCTCTTCCTTCCTTTCAAAATCTCCCCATGCCGTGCTAGTGCTGGGAGACTGCCTGGAAACCAAGGATGATTTTTCTGACACTAATTTCTGCTACAAGATCCTGTTATGCACCATCAGAAAGACTAAGAACTCGTGTGTCACCAGACACCTGCCTTATAACAAAGCAACGATGCTGGTGATGAGTCACCTTTCGCTCTCCCCAGAATGAATCTCCAAAGCCTCATATCAAACTAATTTGCAACTGTAGGATCACACTTGTCCTACCATAAGAAGCCTTCCATGAGTTTCTGTTGGGCCTAATGGCTAGGACTATGAGCCCCATGAAACTCAGCAGGATTTATGCTCATAAGCTACTTGGGCCTTTTGGAAAATTCCACCTAAAAAAAGTTGTAAATACAATTTTCACTCTATCTGCATCCATGTTCAGTTTTAGTCTGCCTGGGAAGTGAAATTAAGGTGCTGAACTCTTAAAACTTCCACTGAAATTGCTGGGAATTTTGGGAGCTCAGCAGTGTTGGAAAACAGGTTTTACTCAGTTATTACTGTGCGAGGAATGGAATTCAGTTACTTGATCTGCCTTGTTTGTTCATTTGTTTTTGAAGCCCCAGGTACCCAGTTTGTTAAACCGGCAGTTGGCGTTCCTCAAGTGTTCTCTCAAATGGCGCAGGTGAGACCAGGTACAACCATGCCGGTCCGACCCACCACCAACACTTTCACTACGGTCATTCCGGCCACGCTTACCATCAGGAGCACTGTACCACAGTCCCAGGCACAACAGCAAAGTAAGTCCACTCCCAGCACCTCCACAACTCCTACTGCAACGCAGCCAACAGCACTTGGACAGTTAACTGTGCAGCAGCCAGGGCAGTCCAGTCAAGCTACTAACCCCAAATTAGGTAAGATTTGCCATGGAAAAGCAAGGGGACTCGAGTGTATAACAGTGTCTATAATTTGATCTTCAAACATACGGCATAGCAGCTAAAAGACAGAAGTTGAGTCAGAACTCCTGGGTTCTATTTTTGCCTCTTTCACTGACTCACACTTCATCTCTCTCACTAACCTGGAAAATGAGGATAATCCTGCCATCGTGTCCAGTTTGGTTCGAGAACTAGTTAAACTTTGGTTTGTAGAATGTTCTGAGACCATTAGTTAGAAGTCCCCAAAAGTGAAAAATGCTATTGGTTAATCACTTGTATTTTTTGAAAGGTGAAGTTAAATAGATGATGAACACAAGCAGAAGGTAACTATGTTGGTTTTGGGGGGTTTTTTTGGCTAAATTATTGAGTGAAATGATTGCTCAAGAATAGTGATGAACAATTTAAAAAGGAAAAAAATACTTCTTCACACAGCAAGTAGTGTTATTTTTAGCTTTATGTGGCCATAATCATATACAATTGCATTTAGAAAAGAAATACAAATAATTTTTGTGACCATCAGCATCCTGTTCACTTCATCGTGGGACTTGACTCATATCTTAAAGTGTGATCTGGAAGGTTAGGGAAATTTACTTTCCCAGTCTTGCCAGCCTTTGCATTACTGGACAGGATAATTGATGGCTTAGTCATCTTTGAAGACTCAAGGTAGAAGAGCAAGAGGCAAGGCATACTAGATGGGGGCGGGATTCACACAGTGGATCAGATCTTACTGATTCCTTATTAGTGTTCTTGTATTATCCATTCCCTTGGCAGTGAGTATTGCAAGCTTTGTGACTGTAAAGAGACCTGGAGTGACTGGTGAGAACAGCAATGAGGTTGCTAAGCTAGTGAATACCCTGAACACCATTCCTTCGTTAGGACAGAGCCCTGGCAATGAGGTTGCTAAGCTAGTGAATACCCTGAACACCATTCCTTCGTTAGGACAGAGCCCTGGCCCGCTGGTGGTTTCCAACAGCAGCCCTGTGCATGGTTCCCAGAGATCTAGTGTTTCAGAGTCGTCGTCATCATCGTCATCATTAAAAGGTATGGTCTGTAGCAGCTATCTTAACTTGGTTGATTGTGCTGAGAATTCAGAAGTTTATTTTCTGGAGTAAAAAAAATGCTAACCTGTAACTACTGGGATTTCATAATAGGGATAAACACTTGACAAGCTTTGCTATTAATTTCTTCATCTTTATCTGTACATTTTTATCCAGTGATGTATTTTGTTTGTAGATGTATGCTTGCATACATTATTTTGCATTCAAAATTATTGGTGTGCGTGCTGCCATCTTGAGAATACACAGACCTGAAATACTTTACACAAGGAGGCAAAAGGATAAAATTTTTGCTTCTTCCAAAAAACCACCTTCCTAAGGTGTTTGGGTGTCCGAAAGTTGATGTAAGGTACATTTCATCTCATCTGTATTCTGAGTTTCTTACTACAATTGGAAGTGAAGACAAGGCATTGTAGTCTGATGGAAAACGAAAGCAAACAAATTATTAAAGAAAAAGGGGAGATGACTTGAGCTGATCTTTTTTCCTTCTTATTTTTTTATTTATTAAGTCTAATTTTGAGACACTCCTTATTCTAGCTACTGGGGGGTATGTTTTGTCATACAGATTGTCAGAAGTTTGCATACTTTGCCCTTTTTATGCCTCTTCCAGTCTAGTTAGTAGTTAAAAGTACAGCTCTTGAAACTAAAGTATCTCAGTATGCCAAAAAGATTGCCTAGACTTAAGATGAAATGTAAGGATTCTGTTTTTCTTGGTTTGTTTTGTGTTCTTCCTTTTACAGTCAGTTCATCTCCTATTCCCACATTTGATTTACAAGATGGTGGCAGGAAGGTCTGCCCAAGATGTGATGCTCAGTTTCGAGTCACTGAAGCTTTAAGAGGACATATGTGTGTAAGTATCCATTCTAAGATGAGCAGTTAATAGTTAATTGTGCATGCTTGTGGAGTGCGAAGAATAGTTCTGCTCCCTAGATCAGGGATTTCTATGAAAAGGAAGAATATGACTAGGAGAAAGTGAGAAGCAAAGGAGAGGCCTTTGGAAGACCTTCCACAGCATCCCTCGCTGGAAGTAGGCAGGACCTCAGTTTTATGTCCTGTTGGTGCCAGGAGATGCATTTATTTTCTAATCTTGCATATCAGTAAACAATCAAAACGGAAAATCAGATATTGACTCTGCATTACTCTTTCCTCAAGAGTTTCCTAGAGTTCCTCTGTCTTTTCTTGGTATTGGTTAATTTGTGTCTGTTTAATAGTATATAGTTCTTCCTAGATCCAGTTTAACGTGTGTGGGGGTTTTGTGTTTTGTTTTGGTTTTTTTTCCTTTTAGTACTGCTGCCCTGAAATGGTTAAATTCCTCAGGAAAAGAAAATCTCCAGAATCTGAACCAAATATTCAATCTGCAAAGCCTCCATCTCCAGAAAAAACTACAGCTGTTGCTTCACCACCCTCTTCTACTCCTATCCCTGCACTGTCCCCACCTGCTAAAGCTCCAGAGCCAAGTGAAAATGTAGTTGACTCATCCCAAAGTAAGCTCATTATGTTAGTAGATGATTTCTACTATGGCAGAGATGGTGGCAAAGTGAGCCAGCTACTGAACTTCCCCAAGGTTCCAACTTCCTTCAGGTGTCCACACTGCACCAAGAGGCTAAAGAACAATATACGGTAAGGGAATGCAATGTGCCACAAAAAGTCTACAGTGTTCTGAATACCTTTAATCTGCAGAAGTAAAAATGAGTTGTAAGCATCAGTCTTGGGCCCTGCAGCTTTCCCGTATTGTAGCTTAAGACCCCAGCTGAAGCACGAGAGAGAGATTTTGCCCATCATCACGCAGTTCAGTCAGGGCAAAAGTTGTAAGAAGATTGCGTGGTTAGAATAATTGCATTTGTATTCTTCAGCAGAGAAGTCTCATTTGCTTGTCACTTGTCTTAGTAGATAATAGGAAATAATTCTTGAAGAACGGCTCTTCTCATTGTTACTCAATGCTTTTTTCAGCAGAGGAAGAAAATATTTTTATGAAATTGTGCTGAGCACAACTGAAATTCTTCTGAGCAAGCCACTATGTTGTTCCATTGTGATAACTGGACTACTGATTTTTCTTTTTAAGTTGAAATGTTTTGTCATCATCAGCTGAATGGCAGGTTGGGGTCAGAAGTGCTCAAAAGCAAGTAGTACAGCCTCTGTACTACAAAAACTGTTCCCTAACTTCCCCCACAGTTAGGGAGCGGGAGGTTGCCAGATAGGAGACTTGGCTTTTGATGGGAGGAGCAAGAAGGAAACATCTTAATGCTGTTAAAAAATACTTCTGGTGTAGCATTCATAATGCTTTCAGGGTTACAGGTGCAAAATGCTTGAATTTCTGTTCACACGCTTTCTCTTCACCTCCATAAGGTTTATGAATCACATGAAGCACCACGTTGAACTGGATCAGCAGAATGGAGAGGTAGATGTCCACACCATCTGTCAGCATTGTTACAGACAGTTCTCCACTCCGTTTCAGCTACAGTGTCACTTAGAGAATGTCCACAGTCCCTATGAGTCAACAAGTAAGTTGATTTTGCTGTTGTTGTTTGTTTAGGTTTAAGAGGATTTCTGTCTTGTATTAACTGCAAATCTGTTGAGAAAGGAGCGTCTGTTCTGCCTTGCCCCTTGGTGCATTTGTTTTGTAGGCCACCAGAAAAATCCATCTAAGTTACATTTCTGCAAACTTACTGTCAAGAGTATTTTAAAGATTGAGTTCAATAATCAAGTCATGGTAGAATTTAATGTTTATCAGTAGATTAACATCTGATTTAAAATCACTTGAAGTTTCCTCATTAGGACATCTGGTTGTACCCATTGTTTTGTTTAAGAGAATTTTTGCAGCCTTTTGGAAACCTCTCAGAATTTATTTTGTTGCCTACCGAATTCAAAGATTTCAGAGGTAGTTTTTGGGGGTGTGTGTTTGTTTTGTTTTAAGGGACAGTTGTTACCAAAGAAACTTGTAATGGGGTGGGTGTTTTTGTCCCCCGGCTGTTAGCTGTTTTTCATTTCTTTTGCAGCAAAGTGCAAGATTTGCGAGTGGGCATTCGAGAGTGAGCCAATGTTCCTACAGCACATGAAGGACACTCACAAGCCTGGGGAGATGCCCTATGTTTGTCAGGTATTAAAAGTGGTTTAGGGGCTGGACCTCATAAATGCATACTAGCATTTCTAAATCTGGCACTTCTCAGAAAAGCGTGTGGCTCATAGTGGTTCAAAACAGACTCGGGCCATGGAACAATGCTGTGGAGCCCATTGTGGTTTTTTTGAGGTGTGGGCTTGGAGAAGTCCAATGGCCATTAGAGCAGCATGAGTAGCTGAACGTTTGCTACCGGTTCCCAGTGCTCTGAAGCTGGATCAGTGTGATAGACATTTGTTTAGTCCCAGTAGCATTTAGAGCCCAATATTTTTTTCCTCCCAGGGCCTGCAGGCAAATTGCTGTGCAATAAAGAGGAGTTGTCAGGGGTACAGATGAGATTGTTGCTTGTGTAATACCTTTTCTTGACACTCTGTTGCCATGAGATTTGTGCTTGCATGGATTCTGAATGTGTCATCTCCACCCAGAGGTCCTAACACTGTCCCTCCAAAAAGAAAAAGACAAGAAGAAACTTCTAAAATCTGTTAAAACAGATTATGTTCCAAATTCTGCATTTTACATAGATACTGAAGAAACTGCTCTTTAATATATTCCAACTGCTTTGCGTTGACTGTCTCTCCCTTTTTTTCTTGGATCTGGAGCTTGAATTGTCACTACTTTCTTCTCATACAGGTAGCTAAAATCTGTTTCTCCAAACTACTCTGAATATACACTGCTTGATTTAGTGTCCTACAGTTGGAATAAGCTAGCAGGTTCTTTAGTACCTGGTTCCTAAACTCCACTGATAAGTATCTTTGGGGATCTGGGCATTGCTGTTAAGGTCTCTTTGTTGCAATGGTGGATGTGAGATAGATTCCAATGTTATTTCGCTGTTAATTGTTTCCATCCACTCCTATAGGTCTGTCAGTATCGTTCATCCCTCTATTCTGAAGTGGATAGCCATTTCCGAATGATCCATGAAGACACACGGCACCTGCTCTGTCCTTATTGTCTCAAAGTCTTTAAGAATGGCAATGCTTTCCAACAGCACTTCATGAGGCATCAGGTACTGTGTCAGGGCTGTAGTTTCTCTCTTTTTTTTTTTTTTCTTTTTTTTTTGATCATGGTCATGTTTGTTTTCCTGACCTAAAGATTTGTGCTTCTGATAGATGTACATCTTTTATCAAACTACATA
>JANXJC010000091.1:10456192-10467694 GCA_027564655.1 Leptodon cayanensis | reverse complement strand
TCTCTCTTTTTTTTTTTTTTCTTTTTTTTTTCTTTAAGGTGGTTCCCTCTACACAGAGATTCGGTGGATAGTAAGGATGTGATTAATTGAGCATTTGCTTGGAATAAAAACAGAAAGAAAGAAAACTTGGTTGAAAGAGGGATTTTAGTAGGTGCTGTATTCACTCCATAACAAATGCAATTTGCATGCTGTCATTCCAGACCTTTCATAGGGATTGTGCTGAAGAGAAGAGGCGTTGCTCCTTTGGGAGTAGCACAGATTGTTGTTACTTAGCAGAAAAAAGCATGTTTTGCTGGACTGTGTTTGCTTCATGTGATGGTTAACCAACAGTGGGCTCTGTGTTCATTTGGGTTTTAAATTTTCTTATCTCCAGGTAATAAATAAGTAAACAATACTGTATGCACGCAAATGAATGTAATTTTTGTAGCTCAGTGTTCTGTTTCCATATTTGTTGGCTGTATTGACAACATATTTTATGTGGGTGTAGCTGAAGTGTACTTTCAGAATATAGAAATGTAGCACTCTTACCAAGTGCCCGAGTTGATTTGCACCTGAAGTCCTTCGCTGACTCCCATAAGAGGCAGAGGCAAGGCAGCTTCCGAAGGAATGTTGCCCCATGCACTGCTCTGCTCGTGTGCCTTACTTTGGCCTAAACAAGCTGAGTAAAACTTGTTCCATGGCGCTTCCAAGTCTGGTGTCTTTACAGAGCCTGATGATTTTAATTAAAAAACCAAAACAAACAAAAAATGTAAACCCAAAACACCCAAGATAAGGGGCTTGGCAGGGAGGGACTTCCAGATGCTGAAGAAAAATGAGGCTGCCTTTGGTTTCACAGAGGGGGGAAGTGTTTTTTTTTTATTATTTTTATTTTTTTAAACAAAAAACCCTGCTGTGTTGTGACTTTTGTTTCTCTCAAATGAAATATGTGTCATCTGCATTTGCTTTAGAAGAAGAGTGTTTATCATTGCAACAAGTGTAGACTCCAGTTCCTATTTGCCAAGGATAAAATTGAACACAAGCTGCAGCACCACAAAACTTTCCGAAAGCCCAAACAATTAGAAGGATTGAAACCTGGAACCAAGGTAAGAAATCCAAGTTAGCAGCAGACCTCTGTCCTCTGTTTCTTCAGGAAACACCCATAGTGTCTGTATTGGTGTGTATTCATTAAGTGCTGCAAAACTGATATTTGCTTCATCTGCATCACTTAAACCATGCTCACTGGGACAGAAAAGCACTTTGTATTCTGTCTGTGTTGTGTGTGCTTAGTTAATCAGATACTTCATAGAAACAGTAAGTGAGAGAGAGAGAGGTGAAAGTGGCATGCCAGAGGTTAAACTCTACTAACTAAGGTACCTACAAGTGAAGGTATCTGAACTAGTTGTCTGGGTGCTCTCTGTAGTCATTAGGGACAAACAGGCACTTCTGGGGCTCAAGTTATGTGTCCTCTTTTAGGCTACTGCTGCCCTGGGTGGGACGAATCGTGTCCTAGGAGCACCTGTTTATTCTCTGCTAAGAGTCTGAAAGACTGCTCCAAACAGAGGAGTCTGAATTTGGATAGATCACTTCTGCCCTTGTGTTTTAGGAGGTATGGGTGTATCTGTTTTCTGCAGGTTACAATCAGGGCATCTAGAGGACAGCCACGGACAGTGCCAATATCTTCAAATGACATGCCACAGGGCACTGGACAGGAAACCACTCCGCTGTCATCTTCTACTGATCCCCAGCCCATCTTCCTGTACCCGCCTGTCCAGAGGAACGTCCAGAAGAGAGCGGTCAAAAAAATGTCAGAATGTTTTGCTAAACTTCAAATTTAAAAAGATTTTCAAAGGAAATGTAGTTAGCTTTTTAATGCCACAGTGATGGGTAATACGATCCTTGGCACTGGACAGCTCTGTCTTACCAGTTGCCAAGGAAACTTTATGCTAGGAGAGCCTAGCTTCCCACAAAACCAGGACTAAGTCATGTTATGAAAGCCCTTAAGGTGAAACTGCAAAATATAGAATTAGCTAGGTGCTTTTATAGAAATGGTGGAATTTCATCAGCATAAGGGCTTTCTGCCCACCCTGTGTCCTGCTGCCTTGTCTTCAATACCTTTTTTTTTCTTTTTTTTTTTTTTTAATTTATTATCCACTTTAAATTGTATACTCCTGACTACAGCGAGTGGGAAGTGTTTAGCCTGGCACCGAGGCACGCTAGGAAGCTAGGGTGCAAGATGAGACTAGCTTGACTGGAGACTTCTGAAAGTTTACATGTCATTAAATTCTTCTCTGTCCTGATGATTGTCATAACTCCAAAGATACCTGTTCAGACACTAATGAAAATATCCCTCTTATCTTTAGGAGTGTCCTGGGGAGGCAGACTTGTCTGGAGTGCAGCTTCGAAATCCCCGACTTCCCAAACCACTTTCCCACCTACGTGCACTGTTCGCTATGTCGCTACAGCACTTGCTGCTCCAGAGCTTATGCCAACCACATGATCAAGTATGTGTGATTCTTTGAACTCTGTAGTAGAAATTCCTCCTGCCTGAATGCAGTAGTACCTCTATGTCTGTCTGTCTGCACTGTAAGAAAGGAAAATTCCAGTTCACTGCAATGGTTTGTAAGAGACATTGGACATGTATTCCGTATCAGCACAGACATAGGCGGTGGCTTTCAAATGAGGTGAGAAAACTGAGTGCAGGAGCTGAGACTTGTTCTAAACTATCAGTATTGTAGCTAATGACGTGTACTGCATGCTGCTGCAGAAAACTCATTTTTCAGTGCTCCTAGGATTTCTTACAAAATTCTCAGATTTAATAATTTTAAAATTTTAAAAAGGAAAAAAAAAAAAAACTTCCGTGCTTCTACAAGCCTATGGTTTGTACAGGACCGTGGATAGACCACAGAACAGGATGGCAGAACAGTTACTCCAAAATCTGGGCACTTTTAAATGTTACTGTACAGGTTTTCTTTACTTAAACACAGAGTTTTTGTTTCCTTGAATACAAGAGTGGCAGACAAAATATTATTAAAACCAGGATTGCATCTGTCTTTGTAAACGTGCTGTATTTTGCATGGTTTTATAGCTGTTTAAGTACCCGGAATAATTCTGACCATTAAATGAACTCTTTTGTCTTACAGCAACCATGTTCCTCGGAAGAGTCCAAAATACTTGGCTTTGTTTAAAAACTATACTGCCTGGTAATGGAAAACTTGTCACCTTATTCTAATCACTTGGGAATCTAATGTGCATTCAAAATATTAAGGGCAATATGGTGAGACTCCCACTGGCTACCAGTAGGAGTTAATGTTTCAGGGTGGGGACACTGCCTGTATGCACTGGAGGGTGATGGTTTTTTCCTAACTGTTAGTGAGGGGATGTACGTATTTTCATATCTGATACTGATGCTAAGCTAACTTCTCTCTTCCCCCACCCCCCGCCCTTTCCAGTGGTGTAAAGCTGTCCTGTTCCTCTTGTCTCTTTGTAACATCTGAGGGTGATGCAATGGCTGAACATCTGGTCTTCAATCCTTCACATGAGTTTAGTAACATTATTTTCCGAGGTAAGAGTTTGAAAAGGAGCAGAAAAGTTACAAAAAATTAATGCAGTTCTGTTGTGGTTTAACCCCAGCCAGCAACTAAACACCACGCAGCCGCTCACTCACTTCCCCCCCCCCCCCCAGTGGGATGGGGGGGGGGAATCGGGGAAAAAAAAAAGTAAAACTTGTGTGTTGAGATAAGAACAATTTAATAGAACAGAAAAAAGAAACTAATAATGATAATAGTAACACTAATAAAATTACAATAGTAATAATAAAAGGATTGGAATATGCAGGTGATGCACAATGCAACTGCTCACCACCCACCGACCAACACCCTGTTAGTCCCCGAGTGGCGATCCCACTACTGGGCATGAGAAGCAGAAAAATCCTTGACTTTAGTCTAAACATTACTTAGCAACAACTGAAAACATCAGTGTTATCAACGTTCTTCTCATACCAAATTCAAAAACATAGCACTGTACCAGCTACTTGGAGGACAATTAACTCTATCCCAGCTGAAACCAGGACAAGTTCATAGACTCCAGGTCAAATACATCTTTGTTTAGCATTGGGCTGAGCGCTTACCGAGTCCTGAGTTCTGATAAAGTGATAAAATGGTATGTTGGGGACCTTCTGTAACTGCCTGAATGAGTCTTCATTGTTATGGAGATTGGAGAGTTAAGCTTTAAGTGAGGCCGGCTCTGCCTGGAGCTCAGCTGTATCACTGCTGTTCTCATGAGATCTTCCCAGGGAGAGACAATGCCGAGGGCTTCAGCGAGTTCCTCTGTTCCTCTGAGACATCATTGTACCTCCATGACACTGGGAGGCCTTAAGCAGCTGCTGATGCTGGGTTTTGAATAAAGCCTCAGAGCGGTGTTCCAGCCATTGGCGGTGAATAACTGCAACTTGCAAAACTTATGGGCATTGCCTGCACGGATCTGGCCAAAGCTGAGCTTTCCTAACCAAACTCCTCGTGTTATTGGACATGGAGTTTTGCTGTTTGTCTTTAACGATTGCTAATGAGTGTGGCTCTGCCCAGTTGAGCAGTCTACATTTGTTGGCTTGGATGTGGTGGTACTTGGGTGTGGGAGGAGGTTGAGGTTTGAACGGTTGGATGAGTATTGGCTGTTCCTGCAGCACATTGGGATATTTTGGAGTAAGAGACAAGAGGAACACTGATCCTCCTTTCTGTAAGAGGACTTGTTTGCTTGCACTGACTTAGTGTTTGTTTGCTAAGCTACAAATGTTTTTTGTTGTTTTGTTTTTCTTAACAGGGCCTACTTGGATATCACATTCCAGGTAAACTGTTTGTAAACTCTTATCTGCCATCATCTGTTTCAGTTTGTGGGGTTGGGTTTGGGTTTTTTTTCCATTTGTTTGTTTTCCCTCAACAGCTTTATTTTCTTGATGTTAAGAAGGTCCTGTGTTCTCTCCCTTCAAGGCACATTCAGCCCCAGGACAAAAGCATGAAGAACACTTGTCCTACCTATTCCCCAAGTAAAGCTGCTACTGTGAAAACAAAGTCTATGTTACCTGCAAAAGATGACCTGGAGCCTGAACTGGCACCAGCAGCATACAACAAACCTCTGGTCTGCCAGGAAGAAGAGTGCTTAAATATTGATGCTCAAGAAGATGAGCAGCCAACAAAGGAGCCTGAGCCTGTGAGCAAAAAGGAGCAGCTGTCAGTAAAAAAGCTGCGAGTTGTACTGTTTGCTTTGTGCTGCAACACTGAACAGGCTGCAGAGCACTTCCGAAATCCTCAGAGGCGAATCAAGCGCTGGCTACGAAGGTTTCAAGCTTTCCAAGAAGAGAACTTGGCATCCCTGTCAGAGGGCAAGTACCTCAGCTTAGAGGCTGAAGAGAAACTAGCGGAATGGGTCCTCACACAGAGAGAGCAGCAGCTGCCTGTGAACGAGGAGACTCTTTTCCAGAAAGCCACCAAGATTGGCCGATCCCTCGAAGGTGGCTTCAAGATCTCCTATGAGTGGGCAGTGAGGTTCATGCTACGGCACAACCTCAGCACGCATACTCGAAGGGCAGTGGCTCACCCTCTCCCCAAAGATGTAGAGGACAATGCCAGTTGCTTCATTGAGTTTGTGCAGCGGCAAATCCACACTCAAGACCTGCCTCTCTCCATGATTGCGGCCATCGATGAAATCTCTCTCTTCCTTGATGTGGAGGTGCTGAGCAGTGATGACCGGAAGGAGAATGCTTTGCAGACGGTGGGAACTGGGGAGCCCTGGTGCGATGTTGTCCTCACAATCCTTGCCGACGGAAGCGTTCTCCCAACGCTGGTCTTCTACAGGGGTCACGTACAGCAGCCCGCCAATGTGCCGGAATCTATCATGTTGGAAGCGAAGGAGAACGGATACAGTGATGATGAAGTTATGGAGTTGTGGTCGTCCAGAGTGTGGCAGAAGCACACGGAGTGCCAGAACAGCAAGGGCATGCTCGTGCTGGATTGTCACCGAACACACCTATCGGAAGAAGTACTTTCCCTGCTGAGCACATCCAGCACTCTGCCGGCTGTTGTCCCTGCTGGCTGCAGCTCCAAAATCCAACCTCTAGATGTTTGTATAAAAAGGACTGTGAAAAATTTCTTGCATAAAAAGTGGAAAGAGCAAGCCAAGGAAATGGCGGACTCCACGTGCGACTCGGACATTCTTCTCCAGCTGGTGTTATGCTGGCTGGCAGAGGTCCTGGAGGTCATTAGTGACTCTCCTGAACTTGTGCAGCAGTCCTTCCTGGTGGCCAGCGTGCTGCCCGGTCCGGACGGCACAGCCAACTCGCCCACACGCAATGCCGACATGCAGGAGGAGCTGATTGCCTCCTTGGAGGAGCAGCTGAAGCTGAACGAGGAGCAGCAGGAGGAGGTGGCGGCTGAGGTCCAGGATCGGACCCAGGCTGAGGAGTCTGCAGACCCAGAGATCCTCCATCAGCTCTTCGAAGGGGAGAGTGAGACTGAATCATTTTACGGCTTTGAAGATGCTGATTTGGATCTGATGGAAATCTGAGCACTGATCTGCGAATCGTGATCCAGAAAGGGTTATTTTTTAAATAAATGTTGGATGAGACCATTACACTTCCCTGTGGATTTGTGGGTTTAGGAAATTCGTAGGCGATCACTCAGATTAATAGCCATTTATGCTGTTCATTTATAAGTTTTGTGCTTTTTTTTAAAAGAAAAATCACTGTGTTGGTATTTTCTGAAAATATATTGTGAGTGAATATTTTTGCGTTTTCTTTACCTCACTGTATCATAGTTTTCTGTTTTTATTGTGCAGAAATGTTTTGAATTATACATTGTCAATGTGACCATTTCTAAAGAAAGGAAAAAAAATATGTAGCTAATGAACCAGTATATAAATCTTTTTGGTTGTCTTAACACCGATCTCTTTTTTTTCTTTTTTTTTTAACACTTGACCCAGAGATTTAGGTTTCTGTGGAAAATTTAGATATGAGTTATTGCTCTAATGTGTGAACCTTCTATAATTGGCCATTAAGATTTGGGTTTGGTTTGGGGTTGTTTTGGGTTTTTTTTGTTTTTTTTTTTTTTTCTAAAGAAGAGTAATTATTTTGCTTGTGAATTTGGACGTGGGGTAAAAACACAAGCGAAAGCATTTTGCCTGTTCAATGCCAGCAACGCTTTTTGGGAGCCATGACACTTTGAACTGGGGTTGAACGGAGATCCGCAGTCAGGGAGTCAGGGGCAGTGCTGACCCAAACCTCTCACTTTCCCGTTGACTTTCTGACACGGTGCGGTGGTTCCTCTCCTCCATCCAGGAAACCACCTGGCACCCACCTTGCTCCAAAGAATTACTGACAGAGGGTACATGGTGGAAGAGGAAAGTCCAGTCTGTGTTGATCTTCCTGTACAGTAGGTGGGAGTTAAAACTGTATGGACCATTAAAACGTTGACCTTTTAACTACTAGTAGTTGATAAACCTGCTTTAACCAGTGGCATCAGACACTACGTTCCTTAGAATTAGAAATCTGATTTAATGAAACAAACTGTGACGTGCACAAAAAGAAGACGTTTGTTTTTATTTTTCACTGCCAGCTTAAATTTTTCTACAATTTGCATGTTTGAGGGTTTTTTAATTGTATGTATTATGGTATAAACGGAAAGCATTTTGACATACAGAAGTCAGAAGCACCTGCACCTTTCTGTTTCCATAGAGGTTTTGTGAACCTTCCCTATTACCTAAGGAAGGCAGGAGGCAGCATGTGCAGACCTGTAAATGGTTCATCTTTAAAATGTACATAAGTGGAACATTTAATAAAACCAGGGAAATGGATTTATAAACATGTGTTTTTATTATGAAGAACTATTTAACTCTTGTGATACTGTAATGCTTAATATAAAGTGCATCATGAATTCCTCTGCACCATGCAAGAGTGAGCCTGCTGTGTGCCATGTCTCAGCTGTGCCTGGGTTGCAGGCTGGGTTCCCTCTCTGTGTGTGAGGGGACACAGAGTCGTTTAGCATGTCCTGAAGAAACCCAGAGATGGGATAGTAATTAAATGTGTTTACATGTCATTAACACTTGAGGCAGACTTCTGTCCAGTTTACATTTCTGCCCTTTAACTATACAGTAGGTTCAATGGAGCAACCTACTCTCCCCAGTGAGATTCTTTTTTTTTTTTTTAAATAAAAGTCTGAAAAATCATTAATAAAATACTCTCCTGAATAAATATTTTTACTGTTGTTTATCTTGGGTAGTAGTAAATACCACTCTTAATATTATTTATGAATTTATTTCATATAAGGCTAAGAAATACCCAGTTCAGCCCTATCTGAAGTACATGTAACACCATTTTGTTACTATCTGCCTGTAGCCCGTGGGGTTGGATGGAGCGGCAGCTCCTCTAGCTGCTTGCAGGGATCTGGAGGGCTATTGTCTTTGATTTTTTTGGAGCCCCGTGTATCCCAGAATATCCTGCTGTCAGTCAGCAAAGGTGTAACTTCAGGTTTTCTTTTGTTAGGGCAAATCTTAAAGTGACTTGCATATTTTAACTTAAGATTTAGCAAACAGGTACTGGCCAAGACTAGCGCTAATCCTAGGGTCCCACAGGTAAAACATTCCAGCTACTGCTCTTCAGCTGTCTCGTATAGCAACACAAACCTGCAATTCGCAAACCTTCACTAGAGCGGAGATGTGGTGAAAGCAATCCTGGTCATGGTCACATCCAGCAGAGAGGAGACCATGGGCGCTAATGAGAGGTAGTTAGGGAGCACCTTGACCCCACTCACACACACATGCTCTCGATCCCCACCTGATAAACGGGCTGCTGTGTCAGATACAGGAGGAGGACAGTACCTACCACCACCCCAGCCAAGAAACCAACAAAAGCCATTTTTCTTCTTGCTGCCCTTCTCCAGCAAAAATAAAGACTTGCAGCTGTTGGTGACCTTCACTGCCCAAAACTAGGAGACTTCCTGAAGTCAGTGCTTCTGGAGCATCCCACAAACTCAAGCCCAACTGTAGCACAAACACACAGGCTTGTCTTAACAGATTTATTTCATTTCCAACACAATTCAGATCAGAGCTTCAAAAGGAGTAACCTTTTTACAGCATATATAAAGGGTAATAATGTGGACAACACAGCCTGGAGCAGCTCTTCAGAGATCATTCAAAGCCACTGCAAGAAGATATTTTGATAAGGTCAGGATACTACACAACCTGGATGCAGTCAGCATCTCACTAAGAAAATCAACACTTTTGCTTTTATCAGGTGCTGCCTGTCAGCGACACTTGTTCTGAGGAGGTGCAAAGGCAGCAAAGCAGATGGTACATCCACAAAAAGCTTTCCGTTCCAGAAGGAACTCGCACTAATGCCTTCAGGCCCTGGCCGTAAAGGGGAGAGCAGCCAGGCAGAGCATGCAGCCCAACGCTGCTTCCTGGAATGCGAAGACTTCAGTTGCAGTAGGGGATCAAGGAGACTCCTACTGAAGCATGCAGCAGGGACATTATCCCGCAACGGCTGCACATCCCCCAGCCTTTATTAACCACTTTATTTTGTGCCTTCAGGATTTGCCAGACTGCCAACTCACAGACCAAGAGCTCAAAGTGAGGCATTACCTGACAAGGTGTGCTATGTCCCAGTTGGCTTCCAGGGTCAGCGGTCCCTCCACCTCCACGCCTTTCTCCGTTGCAATAGCTACTTCATACTGAGGAGAGAAAATATTGAAAGTTCTCAGTAAAACCTGAATTCCATACCTGAATTGAAGATGGGCCTTGTGAAAGCTCCGATCAGTAAAAGTCAGTAGTAACAGCTGTCCTTTAAACACATTTGGTTTAATGTGGCTTTGCATTCAGCAACATTTTACTTTTTCCTTGGCAGGCAAGTTGAGATAGTTGATAGTAGTAGACAGAAACACTTCAAAGCTAAAAGATTGCAGCCTCTGGATGCTACAGCTGCGGGGATGGGAGAAATATCATCAGATATAAGAAAACACCAGAGATGAGCATCACTTGGACTCAAACAGCTCTTCTGAGGCTGCAGGACACAAGGGGAGACTGGCTCTAGAGGACAGCTTTGCTAACAGGACCTCTTAGTGTACCTCACCCCTGCCAACTCAGCAAGTTACTGCAAGGATTCCCGAGATCAGGGACAGAAGACAAGCCGTGGTGAAGACTGGAACATCACCCTGAGGTGCAGAGCAGGTACACCAGCTCTCCAGTCATGGCACGTCAGAGCTGGGCACTTACCCTGTTGAACGATCGAGCGTCTCTGTAATACAAAATTTTCATGCAACGCTCAATCAAGTCACGGGCCTCTTCCTTTGTCAGGCTGGGTTTCTTCTCCAAGACTTCTCTCATAAGTGGCTGGGGAAAAAAAAAATAAAATCCAATAGCTCGACAGCTCAGTTCACCCAGTGCTGAGGTTGCTTTAGCAGCTGAGCAAGAGTGTACTCTACCTGAGCTAGGTACGCTCCGTAACCCGTGGCAAGCGTAGGGGCTTCGTAGGCAACACCGAGCATGTCAACATAACCTAGGAAGCTGAAGGGACAGATCTGTGAGTATGGCAGCTGCACAGGCAGGGCTGTGTCAGGGAGGGACTCGGCTTTTGAGCGGCTACACCCAGAGACCTCTCCGAATCCCGTGCTGTGAGAAGCAGCCCCAGAGAAGGACGTGCAGTAACCATCACGCGCTCCATGTCGCTCATCTTTGCTCACCTCTCGCCATTGTAGTAGCCTCCGATGACAACAGTGTTCCAGAGCGGATTTATCTTGGACCTCCGGTTGTACATGACTCTTGTCAGCCAGGAATGAATGGCTTTAGGGCTGTAACTGTGACCATCTCCCAACAGCTCCTCGTCAATTCTAATTTAGGTAGAAATTTCCCCCAATTAAGAAAAGCTGGAAACCACCCAGCTAAAAGAGCAGCAGCCCACCTCTAGCTGCACCCCCAGCAGGACAAGAGGTCAATCAGCCAAAGGCCACAATAACTGACACCAGTTCTCCATGGTGCTCAGCAGAGAATTTGGAAAAGATGCCTGTACCGAAGTG
Source organism: Leptodon cayanensis (assembly GCA_027564655.1). Taxonomy (NCBI): domain Eukaryota; kingdom Metazoa; phylum Chordata; class Aves; order Accipitriformes; family Accipitridae; genus Leptodon; species Leptodon cayanensis. Next base: position 10,456,661 of record JANXJC010000091.1, on the reverse strand, counting down.
ATTGTCAAAGGACAAGGGGGATTCCAGCTTAGTTTTATCCCTGCTCAGGGAATGCATTTAATTACATTTCAGTCCTCTGAGGACTGGGAAGAGAGAGCAGCACAGCACGAACGACAGCACGGTCAAGGCTTGCCCAGCAGTCCGGTACAGGAGAACTTACACCATCTGGTCGATGATCTGCTTGAGGTACTGGAAGTCGGCATAGTCGCCAGATGCTCCCAGCATGGTGGTGTCGTTCACCTTCAGGAGCCTGGAGATGCTGCGGAAGCGGGCGAGGGAGCCGTAGGAGCCCATCATGTCTGCAGCGATGATCACCCCCCCATCGAACTTCACTCCCAGCACCGAGGTGCCCGTCACCATCGGACTCCTGAAAACCCAAATGTCAGCACTGACCCGGCACCAGGGAGGCCCCAGACTCGCCCGGCTCCTTACTCCTCACCTCCTCACCCCCCCCCTCCGTTGCCCCCCC